>VWZK01016753.1:0-51060 GCA_013396935.1 Baryphthengus martii | reverse complement strand
AAAAAAAATAAAAATCCTTATATCTTTAGTAATTCTTTCCCAAACTTAACATTCGTTGATAGTTCACCTTGAAAAATGGTCATTGCTTTTATTTCATAACCAAGTTCTTGTAACATAGTCATGTTCAAATTATGATTTTTATTTAGGAGAATAGCACAGAATACTGCAAAGGCATTTTGAATCAGATGAAGTGGATCTACTGTAAAAACAAACATGGGAAGTCCTGTCTGGTGCCAGAATAACACCTAGAAGCATTAAAATCTGATGTCTTATCAAAACATAACCCTTCATTTGTTTAAAAAAAAAAAAAAAAAAGGAAAAAGAAAACTACCAAATAATTTTGTTACAACTTTAATTTCCAGCAAATGAAAAAAAAATAAAAATCTATCTATCCTAGCACAATAGGATCCAAATACTTAGGACAAAAACATTACCGCAGCCCCAATTCCTTTATAGGGACTATTTTAAATGTTCCCTTTCCAACTTCCTTGAAGTCCTGTGGTGTAAGAATGATGGAAGAGGACCCCTAAAGCTCTTTTAGATTACCCCAAGAGCCATACTGAAGCCAGGTACTCCTGACCCCATTGTGCTTTTTTAATTCCCTTAGACCTGCAGATGACAAAATCTTGCTCTATTTACCCCAGCTAGTATCCGAGCATTTATTGATCTTCACATGTGATGTTTTTCATTCAACGTGTAGTTGGAGTAATAGATTTTTAAATTAAACAGTCCCGAAGATTTACTGAGTTTTAATAAATTAGTTTCTTCCAGTCCGTGTCTGAAATGCAAACGTGTTAACAGTTTCTGAAACACTGCCACGGCTCTGCAACGGAATGGGACATGTTGGAAACTTACAGCTCATTTTATAGGTTGAAAGGGTTATGGGCAACTTAACTCTTTATAAATAAATAAACCTTAACTATACCTGGTAACATTTCAGTTAGGAATTGCTGCTTATCTGTGTTGAAGGTCCTCTCATTAGGAAAGCATTTTGGCATGGAAAATTCTCCAGAGAAATAAGACATCCGATAAGAAACACTTAAAAATCTTCCTTGTGTATGACACAGAACTTTCCTTGCAAGTCTGTTGAATCTGCAGAGGCAGTTCTTACTTGGGAAGTGGCAGCAGCGTATTCAGAGGATTAATGGTGTTGTCTAAGGAATTTTTTTGAGCAGAGCCAACAGAAGGATTTGGACGTGCCGTGACAGTTCATCTGATGAGACAAAAGGCATTTTTGTGAAGTGCTGCATAGGTATGCTGCAAAACCAAAACTGTTTTTCGTAAAAAACTTGATATTTTACAAATAATGAAGCCACACAGTAGCTTTCCACTCGTCTCAAACTTAGAAAGATCTTAAAAGAGTATGTTGGTTTACTGAGGATTTTTTTTTTGCCATCTGTTACATATATTAAAATAAATCAGACAGTCTGCTACCTTCTCTTCCTTGCTTGTGTTAGAAAGAAGAGTGCCATCTTCAAATCAGGCCTGTTATGATGAAAAGAAATTAATGTGCTCCTGCTTTATGTGAAGTATTTGTAATTAATGCTGCTTTATAAGAAGGATTTTTAATCAATGCTGATACTCACACTACAATAACTATTTTGTAATTTGCATGTTCACAAAGGAGGAACTGCCTATGATATATTTCTCTGCAAAACCATCATCAGGAAATTTTCATCTTTTCTTGATTTTTAGATTTCAAGAGTAGAAGTTACACCTTCTTGCAGCTGATTCAGACTCTTAATAATAGGAGCAAAACCGCCTTACGCTAATGGAAGTGCTGTTAGTCTAAAGTGAAAAGAAGGCAGCGTTAAACCAAGTATTAAAAAGAAAATAGTCGTGTTACTACAGTGAAAACCCAAGCATGTGATAGAGGGGAATCCCACTCGGAGAGAGGTTAAAGCCAGTGTTTCCCCTTGCCGATGATGTGCTGCGAATTCCAGTCGGTAACCAGTTTGGTAAGTCCTCTTTCCAGATATTGTTAGTTATTATTTCTTACAAGAGACATTTCAAGCTATTTAAAATACTTTTCATGTTCTCACATTTGGTGTTTCTTCTGGTATTTAGTGTTGGTCACTCATCTGTGTAGAGAAAATAGACTATTCGAAAACTAGTAGTGTGTCTGTGACTGTACATGTTTTAGAAAGACCTTATTTTGGATATAAACCCTGCAGTCCAGGTAAAAATTGTTTGAACAATTGTGATAGTAACTAACATTAACGTAAGTTAAATTACTGTAACATTTAGAACTTGTGGGGGATTATATTTTGTTAGTATTCTTAATGGACCAGACTTTAACATTAATTTAAAGAAAGCCCAGGTATGTCCATGGCAATGTATCGTACATAAAAACTTGCTTTCCAGACAAATAATACTTCTTATCCTTAATTTTTACATTCGGCTTTTTTATCTTTGCAAATTATTTTGCTGGGAGAAACGACTCCCCTTTTTATTTAAGTGCAAGTATTTGTTACTGTATCTGAAGGAATATACACAGCTCTTGAAGCAGTTGTCCACTGTGACAGAAACAGCAGAGGGAGCACAAGAACGTCATTTTCATACAGGTCCTAGAAATATTAGTACTTTACTCCCCTCCTCCAAAAACAAACAAACAAACCAACCCAAACCAAACTTTTAAAAGGTTTTCTTCAGAAGTTCAGGTACTGAACATGCCACACTTATTTCCTATTGAATGGAAAAAATACCTATTTTATTTTCCTGTGTGCCATAAGATAATTTCACGTCTGCTGGCAATTTTTTTTTCTTTGTATGAGCTGCTTTGTCAGAGAAATTCACCCGCAAGACAGTAATCACCCCACAGTCTCTGAGATTCATGGACAAACTTGAAATTTCCCAGTGATGGTAGCACAGGGCTGTGGGATGAAGTACGGGCAGAGGATGCAAAGGCTCTTCTGACCAGCGGAGAGCTCTGAGTGTCAGAGGCTGCGAGCAGAGGTACAACCACAACAGGTCAGGGTGTGCAGTACTCATTTGAAGAATCACGTAATGACCCCATTTCTGCCCATGGAGAAATGTGATATTTGAGAGCTCAGAATGGGAAATGTACTTTGGTGCTGTTTCCTGCCTTTTACAGAGCTAATGTAGTCTAAGTGCAGCTTCAAACCACAGAAATAAGGTAGTTCAGCCTAAGAAAGTCCTCTTTTTCTTGATTTAAGCTGGGCTTTTGCTGGCAAGTGCATCACATACCTGGTAGCATGTCGTGAGTGACACTTAGGCTACAAGTTAAAACACATTATATGAAACAGAAGATGTTTTCATTTTAGAGTTTCCTGGAGTTGGTGATTTTAGCGTAGACATTCGATGGTATTTCAGCAGACTAGGTTACTCTGCGGTTTAATTTTATACAGCTCACTTATAGCCTCTTACTTTAAAGCAGCCCAAAGGAACAACATGTAAACCAAGAAAACCTGTATGAAATAAATCCGAGGAACAGAAATCGGGGAAATGAAAAATCTCCTGTAAACCTCTAGCACTGCAGGAGGTTTTACCAGAACAAGATAGCTGAGGCAGCTCCCCTGAGGCTCTATTTTTAGGGTAACATTTAGAATGATGCCTATTAGAGAATACCAATTACTGGGGTTTTTTCTTCTTTTAATTTGATTCATGTCTTCACAATTCAAATTAGTGTGGTTTGGGGATGAATGAGTTGTCATTTTTCCAGCCTTGTCATTGGTTTGGTTAGGTGAATTCTTACTGCAGTCCTTAAATTTTTGATCTATATGTCAGTATGCTATTAATGCATGTTGATTGCACTAATATTTATCTTAGTGTACACCCAATGCTAAATCTTTTTTTTCTTTTTTTTTTCTTCAGGATTATCTTAACGTCTGCAGCTTAACTACAAGTATAACAGAAGAAAACAGTGATGGCTTCAGACTAAAATCTTCAGTTTCTCTACATGAGAGAACATATGACAGCACCTCTGTCCTTGGAAGATCTCGTGCCAAGCAGATAGCTCCCATGCTTCTGAAGAACCTATGGAAAAATACACAAATAATGCTCCTTCCATACACATTTGTCCTCTGTGCAAAACGTTTCTGCAGAATCCAGCACAGGTACCATGTGGGCACAGTTACTGTATGTCCTGCATCACCTGGTTATTAAGGTAATTCTAACATAGAAAAGAATGATATTAAATATTTCCAGGGTTCACCAGTCACTGCAAACAGCCCTGTCCTGTGCCTGGGTGGGTGTTTACGTGGTATTTGTTAAACTCACACAGTTGAAGGGGCTCTGACCTTGTGGTGAGGGGCTATTCTGCATTGCTTGCTGGTATAGAATTAGGTTTCTGTGAAAGAAACTATTTTATTTCCTAGGTTTTCCTTTTGTACTCTTTTCTTTTTTTTCATAATCCCTGCATTTCCATTTCTGACACTAACTGATGCTATTTTTATGTTCTCCTTTCTTGTTTTTTTTTTAAAAGAGTTCCTAATTAATAGGTGTGCCATTCATTGCTTGTATTTTAAGACACAGCGAACTGAACCAGTGTCTGCTGTTAACTCAGGCAAATTTACAACAAATGTTACTTTGGCATTTGATGCCTGAATTTGACAGTAAAAAGCTTGCCTTGCCTCCAGGAAAGTGGAAGATGAAGTGCCAAATATCCTCCTCGCAGCTCCTGGCCCAAATCAGCTTGGTTCCCAGTAAAACTGAGAAGAGAGTTTGATACAAAGTACAGTTGCACATATTCTTATTTTAATTGAATAGTTGCCCAAAAGCAACACATCCAAGAAGTTTACAATTACAGTTTTCCCTCTCTCTTAGGAATATCCTTGATCCAGAGTGTTTATTATGTGGAAAGAAGATAGTCACAGAGGAAGCAATTTTTAATTTTGGCTCTGTGAGTATTTTATTTTTTTTTCAATCCTCCAAATTCTAAGAAGCATAAGAAGATAATGCTGTATCCAATAATAACTGGATATAAACTCAAATTGAAGAGATAACTACACCTTCAATGCTTCGTGAAGTTGTCTAGGGAGTCCACCTGTAAGCATTTCTACTTCTGAACTGTCCAGTATTGTTGTAAGGGTACCTGTGTATTATGAGGCCTAATTATCTCCCAAGAGTGATACATCTCATAAATTCCTGTTTCTTGCATCTGATTATAAACACAGAAATGCTGACTCAACTATCCCTGCTAAGGTGGAATCTGAGGATTTCTTTAAAGCACAATGATGTCATTGTGTGAAAAAAAAAGATCAAATTAAATTCAGATGTCATAGCAATTAAAATGATCCCCCTTCTTACTGCATGGAGTAGCTAGAGATGGCCTTTAAGAGCTTGAATTTAAACTCTGCCTGGATCATTAATATACCTTTGCTCTGGCTTGTGGTTCCTAGAGGTTACGAGATTTGTATCGACCTGTTTACCAATTTTGTATTCACATTCTGTGCTAGATGAAACCAGATGAAACCATGAGCAAGGAGATTGAAAGAATTATAACCAAGGGTATGAACAAGAATTTTCTTCATTGGGGCCAATCAGATCCATATAAGGTAAGTCACAGTTAATATCTAGAAGGACAATGTAAGAAATAGTATTTAATAAAAATGCTCCACTGAGGTATTAAATTGGCAGTTATTAGTTTAAAAAAATGCCTTTAATCTTATTTGTTGTATCTCTGTTTCTATCCAGAGTTATCTATCCAATACATCATTGATATTTTAAATATATTTATTCATATATGTGTGTATGTATATACATACATATGCATACATATGTTTTATATGTGTATATTTTTGTAGATATTCAGCCATGTGTGGCATGGAGGTGTGTATATATAGCAATGTAGGAAGATTTACCTGCCTCATGTTCATGGCATGACTTCCATCTGGAAGCCCCGTGGGGGAAAGGTTTATCTATGTCTTAATTTGCGTGTGTGAAACGGGATGTTGGCAGATTTCCGCCAGATCTGGTTACTGAGACAAGAGAAGATGGAAATGCCAAGGGACTGATTTTAGAACCCAGTGCCATGCTAACCTCAGTCATTTGTAGGCAGAGAATTCTGAAGTGCTAAGCAACTCACAGGATTGATCCCAGTAAACACAGAAATTCTTGGAATAATCACTGCTTAGATGACTCATCTATATTATGAAATGGAAGAAATCATTTCAAAACACATTCTGTACTTCCATGCTTACTGGGGATTCTGGACCTCAGAAAAATCCTTTTATATCTGAGTGGTACATAGTGTTTCTTTATTCCTTGGCTGTTTATATACATGGTGTGCAAGGCTCCAAATGTTCCAGGCTTTGAATCACCAGCTAATAGCTTTAGTGGTTCCAGAAAAACACGCATTCGATCGCTGCACTTTTGTAGTCTACCCAAAGGCCGGCCAGCCTCTGTACGTGGGATTCCTGGTCTGCCTGCCTTTTAATGCCCTTGCCCAGAAAGCTGTACTTTAGCCCAAATTTATTCTCACATCTCCTTGAAAAGAGGTGACTGCCCTTGTCTGGCCAGATGCCAAGGGCCATGTACAAACAGGAATTTTATTGTCATTTATTGATATAAAAGTGCATCATAGTCAGCCTAGGCTCCAAAGTGAACTTCAGAGTTGCTCCTAGGGATATGTACAGATCATCTCTGGAAGCAGGACCCACAAAAGTCAGTTAAATTAATTTGGTCGTTATAATTTGATTCCTTTTTAATACAATTCCCAGGTCAGCCTTTGAATAAGAAAATTTGCCAGATGCCATTCTAATGTGGTTCCCCCTGAATACTCTTGGCAGATATGTAAGACCTGAATTGGTTGAATTCCTGAGATAATAACAAATCTAAGAGTTAATACTAAGTAAACTTTCAGTTCTTTAAAATAAATAAATAAATAAATAAATTTCTCTGGTTTTTAGATAGCTAAATGTCCCAAAATGAATATTTCTCTCTTTACTTCCTTGCAACCAGAAATGAATCTAATTGATCCAAGCTAGAAAGCACCTTGAATAGACCAAATTCCTCCCTGTTCTGCAGAGTGACACGTGAAACTCGCACTCTTTTGGTCTGGCGATGAAAGCTGCTGTGTTGCCTCCAACTACTGTGACTAATTTAGGAAGAGAGCCAAACGGTGCCATTCTCCAGCCACTGTTTTACTGGCCATGAAGAAATGATTTTGCGTAGGTGATCTTTCAGCTCGTGCCACAAGCTCTAAGCAGCCTCAGCCAGATGAGTGCTCTGTCAAAGATGTTCTTCAATTAGGAATACCCTACAATTTTGGAAGAGAAATGCTAAATCCCTCTAGCAGGTTAATATTCTTGCTTTTTAATACCTTGGTACCTTTCAGTGATTATCATAGTTCTTTCTTGGCTGACCTGAAAACCTACTTTACTAAATACCTAGGTGAAAGAGAATAATTGCTTATGGGAGCTAGTAGGATGCAAATCCAAGTCACCACAGAATTTTTATTTTGTCACATGGTACACTCAGACTCTGAAATCATCTGGATTAGGAGAAATACTCATTTCATCACGTTGAGTTGTTTATTCAGTGTATTTGGGCAATGCAAAGCCAGATTATCACACCAAAATTATTTTCTTCGTATAGCGATGAAAATGTTCGCTATAGGCACAGCCCCTCTGAGTCCTGCATTGGGTGGAGCAATACAAAATCCTACAAGTGAATCTTTAGTAAGATTTCTTTTAAGTTCAAAAATCTTTTTTTCAGAAATAATCTCAAACACAGACAAAGGGTTGTAGAATCTACCACTGGGGGTTAATAGATTAATTTATAGTAGGGGTGTAGAAGAGATGAGTGAAAACATACTAAGGAAATCCATTTTTTTCTTTTGAGTAAATATTAGTTTGTAATTTAAAAAAATATCACTCTCTCTGAGAGCTGCCAGTTTGGTGTTCATCTATCATGAGTTGTCCCACTTGACCCTACCTACAGAGGCTTATTTCCAGGCTATGGAAATGTTACGGTTTCTATGTGTCTCCTAGCAAAATGTGTTCTTAATCTCCTGCTGAATTCTTACATCAGAACACGCTGAAATTTGGCATGGCCATCAGTTATTTTCCAGTAAAAAAACCACCTTATAGGAATTACATATGCTTTCAATTTTTAAGGTATTTAATAATATTTTCACCTCTAATTGGGAGGAATATCTGGGTTTGGCTCTCCTGGGAACTAAGAGTTTGGTTTTGCCAACCTCTGGCTCATTACACAATTCCATTCCTTACGTTATGTTTTGCTTTTCAAGTTCTGAATGAGTTTGAAATTTGGATACATGTCTAAGCAGCAATTGATTTCCTGGAAAATACTAAACTGACTTAAACACCACAACTGTCATAAAAAGAACATTTGAGTTTAGAAAACAACAGCAGAGAAAGCTTAAGTAAAGATTCTATATTTAACTCTTTCTTTTCTAGCCCAGCAAATATTTGTTACACACGGGTGGTTATTTATAAAATGGTTGTATTTACCCATATTTATAGCTGGAAGTCAGGAAATGCAGATTATTCCTGAAGTGCCATGGTTAAGGCTACATTTTTTATTTGCTACTTGACAACTAAAATGGCAATTCATTTTGCAAGCAAAGCAAACAAAAAAAGTTATATTTGATGCACTTTGAATCAGCTGAGATACTATACCACAAAAAAACCAGGGTTTGCAATGGAAAATCAGTTTCCTCTTTGTGACAGCAGCCCCACTGGCACCAGTTGAAAATATTCCAAAAGAAACAGAGAGAGAGAGGTTCTGAGCCTGGGTTTAGCACAACTGCAGGCTGGTTTTGAGGAGCCTGTCATGGACTTGCATTGTCTAATTTGGCTTTACAAGAGTAACCTCAACAGCACGTTCTTTCCACGGGCTATTTTATGTTCTCTGCCGTTTATACTGGGAGGCCGTGGAGCACATCCTCAGCTCGGGCAAATCAGTGGTGTTGCAATGACTTTGGAGGAGCTGTACTCTTTAGTCTTGCTACCTAGAGGAGTAGATACAGTATTTCTTTAACTGAATCACAAAAAAGCAAATGCGAAAATGTCTTTCCGAAGAGAAGGTATTTTACAAACGTCTCACACATCCCCACACAAGGAGATTCACGTTTTGCTGTGGCAGTTCATACCTGCTGGGATGTGGCTGCCAATACAGAGACATAAACGCTGGTGTTGGTGACAGATTGGACATAAACTGCAGCTGCAGCCGAAGACCCTCACTCACCGCATGGCTGCGTTGTCCATCTCTGCCAGAGTCTGATTAGCCAGTTTTCCTTCATTATTTATAAAAAGCAATATGCCATAAAAACGTCATTTTCACTGCCCAAACCATAAAATGTTCCATAAAAGCCTGCTGCTGCTCTGAGGTCCTAGAGAATATTCACTCTCAGGCTCTGACAGCTAGGTAGAAATAGGTATTAGTTTCCACCATTAGTGTAATTCCAAAAGTTTGAAGTCACAGGTCTATGTGATATCAAAAGGTGTTTTGTTTCTAGCCCCAGTGAGCTGGGATGCGTTAGGCAGTGAGTACCGAGTAATTGTTTCAAGTAACATTTGCAGTTGCTTTTGGTGCAAAGGGCGGGGTGATCCAGGGACAGATGTGAAATGGAAGCCAGGAGGTCTCCTTTGGTCCCAATTTTCACTAAACTTTCACCACACGTCCCTCATGCCATGTTCAGCAGTGGGTTTGGGAGAACCACCTTGGGTGATAAGCACGGCATTAAGCCCCAGAGCTCAGAGTTTCCTGTCAGGAAGAGCTTTCCAAGCAGCTTGGTGAAATTCATAACAGGGTGCAGGGACTCTTGTAAAGACCTGTGCTCCCACTGACAAGAGAAGTCTGCAAGTATATATGTGGCAGAGGTTTCAGTTCCTGGGATGATTCTTTTTGTACATAGTGAATGAAAAGGCAGCACATGGGGGTGTTTTTCCTGCACCACCTACCTACACATAGTCAGAGATGTATACCTGTATGTATCTATACTGCCTGCCAGTCCCTGGCCTTTGAAGCGAAATATTCATGCTAAGAAAAAGCATTAGATGTGATTTTAGATAACCAGATTAAAAAATGCTGAACTTCCTTCCTGCACGTATCTTGCCACAAAGAAAATACCTTAGCTTGTGAAACCTTGCCGTGGTTCTGAACTGTTGCAGTCTGAAGTCGATCTGTATTTTGATTTCTTCCAGGATGACCTATTGTTGCTGAACCTGAACAGATGGGAGCATTCATCTCCTAAGCACTCTGTGCCCCATTCACTTGCTTTGGGGTTTCAACATCCACTTTGCGATGCAGATGTTCCACATGGAGCTACAAGGTTTGTTTTCTTGGCTGAATTCCAAGGACACCACTGGGAACTTGTATGTGATGATGTGCTTTTCGAGTCCCATCGCTGGCAAAGCTGCCATGATACTTGGCCTCCTGAGCAGACTCTTTATTCAGGAATTTGACCACTAAGTCAGCTTGCTTCTGTTCAGATTATAGATCTGTCTTTCTCTACGCCTGCTTTCTCCCACTTCCAACCTTACTTTTTCATTCAGGCTTCTATGTTTAAAATATATTTTCCTTCCTTCTTCAGATTCCTCCTTAAAAACATCTTGATTTGTGAACACTCGGGAGTTTTCTTTCTGTAGCAATGTTTTGACAGGAGCTTTGATTTTCTTCACAATACCATTATCCTCCTGTGAAACCTTGGGTAACACTTGGAACTTCTGTGTTCCTTGGGTTCGTTGCCGATAAAATACAGGTACAAATAGACATTGCCAGTGGTGGTGTGGAAATTATTCCGAAAAGTACTATTGGAAAGCTAAGCCCAGTGCTATTAGCGGCTCTACAGTAGCAAAGAGACTGACTGATGGTCTGAGCGGAGGAGAAACAGAAGTTAGTGTGTAGTCAGTCTCTTTCTGCCTCTTTCACGTGTGGAAGAACATCTTCTAAATATCTCATATTTTGCTCTTATTAGCAAAATGAGTAACTTCTGAAAGAGTTTGTGGAGATTTACCGTAGCCTTCACTCTCCCCTCCAGTCTTGTCATTAATGAGAATTCATGAAGATATTACTAAAGAAACTTCTTTCATTTTCTCTTTCCACTAATTAGTCCTACTCAAATATCTGGAGTTTTCTGATAATTGTGTAGCTTTCTGGAGCGCACTGTACAAGTGACCTGAGCTATTGATAGAATATTCATATTTTGCCAGCTGTTTTATAGCCAAAAGATGTTGAATCTGAACTTGTTTTTTCATGTTACATCCAGAGCTTTGGAAGAGTGTTCTGGCAGGCTTCCTGGTGGGCACAGCTCCCGTTCCCAGAGTTCTCTCCAAACCATTAAGAATGGAAATAAGCAGCTAAGAATTTTCCAGTTTAGATCAGGCTCTGTGTACGTTAAGAGAAACAGAAGCATAACCACAAGTACCAGCGTAAGCCCTTAATGTAGACAGGCTGCAACAGACAGCAGAGCTTACTCTGCTGGAACTGTCATAGACTGCTCCACGTCAGCTTCACACGTCTGCACCCCGTGTTTGTCCTGGTACGGAGACACAGTGACCCAGAGAGCTGTGCCAGCCATCCGGGAGCTTCTCAATGGAAAGCTCTGCTGAGTTAGGCTGCCTGCAATCAGAGGCAGGCTCAGTAATCTCTAGATGCTGGTTTACTCTGAAGTAGGGTTTGTTTAGAGGAAACGATCAATGCCACCACGGCAGACAGAAACACGTCACTTTGCTCTCACCTCTTCTCTTCAGAGTGATTCCTTGCCTTGTATTGTGGAAACTGCTTTAGTGAGTGACTGAAACAAGATAAATGGTATATAGTGTCCCTTTTATGGGTGCCTTTTTTCTGACAAATGCTGAAGAGGTGCTCCAGAACACCTCTTATTGGAGGGGGGGGAACTTCTAGGCAGCTGAGGGTAATACTGTGTTACAGAGAATATGATCTGGAAAAAATCTCGAAGAGAGCAGGGATAAAAAAACAAATAAAAATTGATTCCTGATGTCTCTTTGAGGATTACAGTCCAGCTCTTACGGAAGTTAGTGGGAGATTTTCCATCTCCGGTAATATAAGTTGGGCCGGCTCCTCAGGATATCAGCGTAACAAAGCAGAGCTACAGCTCACAGTGAGCACAGGCAGATAGAACACCAACATTTTAAAAGATGTTACTTTACACAAGAGATGGAATTGTGGCAAAGCTGTCAAGTTTGCTGAGGATAACAATAGATCAAATTTCATCATTCTTCATGAGTTGCTTTCTTTTTACTCTTGAAGATGAAGAAACCTCACAGCTGCTCTGTTGTGCTCCTACTTCCTAGGTAGCTTAAGTCAGAAAAGAAGTAATAGCATAAAAGTTAAAGAACTATTTAATATCAGAGCTATGAACAGGCAGGAATCTTGACTTGCTGCCCTCTGCTCCAGTTCCTGGAAGTCCTGCATATCATTGAGACTGGATCTTCTATTACTAACAAATTTTCTTTCCTGTGTTGTACCAGTTTTTCAGGGTTTCCTAAAACGTGCACATTTCCGGATAATTTATACTAGCTGAAAATGTTTTCCTAGAATGAGACATCCCTATCTCAAGCATCTCTCTGAAGTGAGATGCTCAGCCTTGGAAATGCTATTTGCATTTTGACTACAATCTTTTAAGACACTGAGCCTTTAAAATCTGAGCCTAAATTCCATTTTTTACACGTACTAAGAAATCCGTTTCATTAACAACCTCAAGCCCTTGGATTATTTTCATAACACTCCTATTAAGTATATTCCCTTCTGAGCTTTTTTTCCTCAGATGAAAAAAATGGTCATTCACCTTAAATAGCACCACAGTGCCCTGCAATGCTAAGCCTTGGAGGAATGGCTCTATAATAAACTTAAACTTCAGATTTTCATCTCTCTCTGAGCCACATCCTGTTTTCGGTTAACTGATCTCATAGGGGGGGAAATTTACCAGAGGAAATATCTCAAGTTTGGAAAGTACCAAAAACTTATCTTGAGTTTCTTTATGTAATTCAGCACCTTTTAAGACAGAGGTGTGATACTTTCGAGAAGGCTCAAAGCAAAAGGAGCGAGCTGCCAGCACAGAGAGGAGGCTGTAGGCCCCTTCAGCCCGAAACGGGAACTGACCCAGTGGCGGAAAACTGAGCTTTCTCAAATTATTACCTTCCACCACTTTATATCCCAATAAGCCACATCCAGAAATATTTTACTCGCTTCTCGCTCGCATAGGTGGATGCCAAGATGTAAACCAGAAGCCTTCAGAATAATTTTAATAAAACTGACACCCCTTGCCATGAATTTGTCACCAAATCTTACTAACATCCTGGCTCCTGGAGGAGGTTCCACAAGCAGGTGCCGTGGCCTTACTTGAGCAGATAATTGCTGCTCTAAATTAGTCATTTTCTTGTGCTGTGACATTACTGGGCTGCACGTGGTGCCTTTCATCGGGGGAGGTCTAGGTCTTTTACAAAAGGAAGCAAATGTTACTGCCTCGTTACGGAGGAAGGTGGACGTGTTTACTAGGGCAGTGGTTTATCCAGCAACATTCCAATAATGTGTGAGCAGAAGCCAGACCGTAGCCTAGAACTGACTGCCATGGGCTTCATCAGACGTCTCTTTACTTCCCTCTATAGTGACAATTCCCTTTGCATCATCATTTTCCAGCTGGTTAAGTCTTCAGGAAAAGAAATCTCGTTGCTTGTCAAAAGCTTGTCTAATTCAAGGGGAAGTAAAGGAGTTTCTGGCAAAGTGAAGGATCAAATCCTTCTTTTGGAAACAGGTTTGCATCCTGATTCCTCTGGAAATGAAAATAGCGTTTGGCCCATAGGTGAATTTTTAACAGAACGGTGGACATAAAGCTAGGAAACTTGTGAGATAAACTACTTGCAGGAATGGGAGTTTGATTATTAAAACTCCTAGGGACCAGACAACGGTCATTATTTGTCTCCGAGTGGCAGGAATAGGCCTGAAAAGACACTGCCCGTGCAGCAGTGAGTGAAGTGCCATCAGCCACACACCGCAGAGCTGGGAAGGGTAGAGAAAACCCAGCAGCTATCTCCTGGAGAGACACCAGGGACCATCTTGCTGTGTTCTGAGTATATTTTTAATATTTCCTGTTATTTTCCATTTACCACGAAGATGATACAAATTTGCAGTCTTGGGTATTTTGTATGAACATTTTCCATCCTGTTTTTTTTGGTAACATTACAGGTTTCTTTAGCCTCCGTTCTGCAAGCAGTGCCAGACTTGGTGCTTGCAGTACCCTCACAGTACTGTGTTCTTACAAGATGATTTGTGTGCATGTGTACATAGACTTCCAGGATATCAGCTCTATAAATAGGATAAATATATATTCTACCCATGGACCCGGCTATCTTTTTAGACATTTTTTCCTTAGGTGTATTTGCTTTTAAACTAAACTGCCCTTTTGAAGTCTAGAGCAAATGTTTTGTTTATTCTTGCTTAGTTCGCAGCAGAGTAACAAGCCAAGGGAAGCATCTAGAGAACCACCTCTGCATTTTATTTTTGATTTTCAGCTAGGACTCGCCCCCAGTGGTATTGCCCAACTTTCTTTCACAAGGAACAAGTAACAGATTTGCATCTGCACCTTTCTCTCTTCCGGCCGAACGAATCCTAGCAGACAGGGCTGCAGCAGGTGATTTCATAGCAAACCTTGCCAGGGGAAAAGAGAGCTGCCTGCTGACAGTGACACTTCCCTTTGGAAAAATCTTTACTGCGCTGCAGGAAAGCATCTTCAAAGGATTTGCATACATTTCTGAACTTGCTCCGTATTGTGAATACAGTCTGCGTTTGAGAGCAGCTGGAGGGCGAGGCATAGCGACACTTGCTGAAGGTTTCCCCGGAGGGTTCAGAAGGACAGTCAAGTCTCCCACTCTCATGCTGGGGGCGGTGGGTTTCCCCCCCGCAGACGGAGGTGTGGAGAGGGCATTTTTCAAGTGTCATCGCGCTCTGGGTAGGCAGGAATTTCTGTCAGAGTTATAGGGCCGGGTCACAGTGTCCCAGAGCCAGAATCACAGCAATTTCAGGAACTAACCAAGCAAACCAATTCTCCTTTTCAGCTGTCCCGGGGGAATTTGCTGCCTCGGGCCTTTCCTTAGTCAATTCCCCATCCCTGTCCCCGCGGGTGGGGGCCGGGCAGCGGCGNCAGGGAGCACCCGGCGGGCAGGGGAGTGGGAACCGCCCGGCCCCCGAGGCTGCCCCGAGCATCCTGACCGCCCTCGTTGCTTCCCGCTGAGCCGGAGATGGGGACGGTAGGTGCCGGCCGAGCCGGGGCCCGAAGGAGCCGCTCCCTGCCCTAGAGCTGCCGTTTTACCGGCGTTCTGGGTATGAAACGCCCGTGGGGTTGAGGCTCTGCTGGCACTGCCAGCGCTCCGGCAGGAAGGTGCCAGAGCTCGTCTACCCCATCCTCACCTGGGTACCAACCCACAGTGCCTCTGACACAGCTTCGTTAACTCGCGGGTGCACGTTTAGCGCTGCCGGTTTTAATTGATGGTTCTTGGCAGATCCGGCAGCCCCGCTGTCCCTTGCTAAACACCCTGTCTGATGCCTGGAGAGGGAGGCCAAGGGAATTGCCAAAGACAGGCAACAGAACGCAGTGCTCGTTCAAAGAGGAGCGTTTTAATCCCAGGGCATGCCCAACCCACTGCATAACAGGCATTGTGGGTCCTGGGCTGGGCCTGGCCCAGGCAGATTTGGTCATTTTATTCCAGAGACCTGTTAGTGTTACTTTTGATAATACTGACATGGGTTATTATGTGTCAGTACTGTTACAGGGGAAATAATAAAAAAAAAATTAAAAATTATAAAGGCATTGTTATGATCAAACTGCACCAGGTCCTGGGTGAAAGCCTTTCTTGAACTTTCCAAATGACTGGATACACCAGAATCGGTTTTGGTTGCATTTTCAAAAATATTCAACTACACAGCTCTTATTAATCAAGCCCAACACCAAAGATGCGTGACACCTTGGCACGTGTGGCCCAAGGTGTATTTCGTAAGAGCACAAGCACTATGCTTTTTGTGGACTTGAGATTTCCTTTTCATTTTGCCGCCAGTTTTATGACTTCAGGAAAGCTGCTGCAAACACATCAGCTGCTCAGTTTTTGCATCTGTGTGACGTGTAAGCACAAATTTGGGCTGCTGGGAAGTGAAGGTGGTTGGGGAGTTACTCTACAGGAAATAATCCTGTGTGGTGTGGACTGATGGGATTGTCGCTCTAAGGTGATGACAATGCTTACTTCATCTTTCTACAAGCTGAAAAACTCTGGAAAGAAACCCCCAACCCTTCATTTTAAAAGATTGTCTGTTTTCATATTGCGTTTGAGGGAAATTTTAAATGTGTACAGTAATTTCCTGCTGGTACCAAGTCAAACCCCACTGTGACATTTAGTCACGCGTGCCAGCTACAGGCTCAATCAAACAGATCACTGCACAGCTTTGGAGCTGCTCGTGGCCTTCGATGCCTGATACTTTCTCTCCCATCAAAGTGACCGTGCGTCTGCTTGTTTGAGCACCGATTTTTATTCCTTATCTCTGGCAGCAGTTTACTTCAGATGGCTGAGAAAACATCCAGAGGCCCGCAGGATGTCCCTGGCTCTTCTCCTGATGAAAATGAATTTCCTTTTGGATATCCCACGAACATTTGTGAGGATGTTCCTGATCAGAAGTACCTGTGCAGCAACTGCAATAACATTCTGAAGAAAGCCCTGCAAACGCTCTGTGGGCATCGGTACTGCTCGGCCTGCCTCTCCTGGATCGTTCGGTAGGTCCTTGCCTCAGAGGGTCACGCTGCCGGGGCTGAACCTGCGGCTGCAAGCGCTCCTGAGAGCTGCATCGTGCCGCTGAGCTCAGGAGATGAGTCTGTGGCTCCTTGCCCGCTGGCCTGTAGTCATTTTACTGTCTGGAGGTACTTACCGGCAGGCTACTCTTCTACCTCCTTGGGGTTTCCAGTGTGGAAGTCTACAGAGTGGAGAAGGCTGGTTTACTGGGTGTCAGGTGAGACAAGGATTCCCATTTAACCTTGAAGAACTAGTGCAAAGCTGACAATAATTCCATGGGACTTTACAGTCCTTTGATAAGTGATGTCATGGGATTTTAATGAACATTATCTTAGAGTTTTATTTTTAATAACTCACCGGGTGACTGCCTGTTAAGGTGCTGCTGCCATTAGTGACAAAGAACAGCAGTCTTAGTCCTGGAGAACCTGAAAACCAGGAGCTGGGTGGAGATTTGCTGTGATTGATTTACTGCTTCTATCCTGCCTTTTCTTTCGACAATTACACCTTGATCCAGAGCCTGTGGGAAAGGGCATCTCTGCTCTGCAGGTGAGAGGGAAAACTGCACTACAACCCCACGAACATGAGCTGGCTTTAGCTTTGGTGTTTTGGAAAACAGCAGCTGTCAAGATTCAGTGACTGGGCTTTGGCACTGGCTAAGTAAGGGGAAAGCCCGTTCCTGCGCTTCCTCAGCGATGTTGCCGCTGGGCTAGTTTGTGTGTGTTCCAGTTTGTGCAGTCCCAGTTCTAATCACAGTGTGGGACACCTGAAAAGCTGAGTCACCGTGCTGGCCACACGTGGTTTGAAGATAAATGTGTAATAATGTAAATGTGTATTGAAATTAGTGTGTTTGACCAACTTAGGTAAATCCATTCCTGTAAATCTAGAACAAAGTCCCTTCCTGAAGCAACATAAACCGTAAATTGAGTAAAGTGTCAGCAGAACATAAGCAGAATTGTTATATCTTCCCGAAAGAGTCTTGTAGCACAAACTGGAAACTGCCTCAAACTAATTAGTACAGTTTGAGATCAGTTATGCTCTGGTCAGATGGATGCTTTCCTGAGGAGCTTCTCAGTCTGGGTTAGCTCATTACTTGGCCGGATGTTAAACAGCACTGGCAATGAAACACATCTCTAGTCGAGTTTTATTTTTTTCCTTTTCCTATATAAAACTCTATGCTAAATATTTTGAGAGTAGATAAAAACTTTTGTAGCTGCAGTAGGATGTTAAGGCTGTTGAACTCCGCTCTGCACTAGTTCTGCTCCATCTTTGTAATTTGAAGTCTCTGTCTTGGGAAAAATGGGCATTTTCTCTGGTTTAAAGACTTTAGTTTTCATGTTACCTCTCTTACATGGTGGGTTTGCATAATTGATGAGATCAACAGGTTCCCATCTTTATTCTTCTTTATGATCCAGGCTGCTCGTATTTTGTTAAAATACAGATAAGATTTACAGGCCTAATCATCATCTTGAATAGAACAGCAGGGGGTTTGACGTCAGTGTGTTTGAGAATTGGCCCTTAACTGAACAAGGACTGTGGATTCTGAGTGGAAATTACAATTTCCATGTTTCCATTTGTGTCAGCGTCTCTACAAAGACCTCCTAAAGCACAGCACACCAATTGGTTGTTATTTCATTTGTCTTTCTTTTTGCCAGGAACAATAAAAATGCAATTTGCCAGAAATGTAAAGAGGAAGATCCCAGCACTTTGAGTGAGGGAAGCCTATTGGCAGAAGAAAGGGTAAGTTGTAGTTCACAGTTCATTAATTTATCATAACTATTCTCTGGGCTACTCTATTGTCATCATTGGCCTGCAGCTTAGGAAGGAATAACATAAAATGTGATAGCAACTGATAGTTAAACATTTTAACTTGTGCTTTAGTCACTTGAATTTCCCACAGCTTTTCATTTAAAAAGACTTTCCAAGGCCATCAGGCATTGCAACATAAAATCCCACACTCTTCCATATAATTAACTTTTTCTAGTCTCAAACTAACTGGTACTTTCCTACTTGCAATAATATGTTTTACCTGTTACTGTCCTTTGTAAGTATCCCAGTGGATTTCTACAATCTCTTGGTTTCTGTACCCTTCAAACATGTTACCAGACTTACAGGTGAAGCATCTCTGAGAATAAAAGCTGGAGTGTCTGCTAGCCAGCTGGATTGCCTGGAAAGTATTTTGACAGTCAGGGTATCTGGAGGAAATAGCGGACAATTTAGAGCTGAGCGTAATAATTAATAAAATTAATGTACTGGCAAATGTTTCACGTGTAATTTAATGGTGCAGATCTCTTTTGGTGTTGTGTGATTTTCCAGGCAGACCGCTGCACTCTTCTGTATCCTGAATACAGGCTGGGCTGTAGAGCTCAATCCCAGCTTGTCTTTTTCCCTCCTTTCTGATTACCTGCAGGAATACCGAGAAACACACATTCTGTCTAAATTCGTTGTCCAATTTTTCGCGATTAACGTAATAAAAAAATGTACGTAGTGCAAGAAAACCACCCCACTTACATATGGTTCACATTTCTTAAGTAGACAGTGCCACGCTAAGTGGAAACAGCCATGGTCTGAGAAATGGACTCTCACTGCAGAACAGTCTCCAGTCCTCTCTGCAGCACGTTTAGGAGGTGTTAATGACCCCGGTAATGAAAGGCGTTCATTAAGAGTGGCACACGGCAGCACCCTATGGTTAGGGTCCTGTCAGCACATTCATTGCGCGTGACTTATTTCAGGCTTCTGCGAAAAGAAACAAAATAATAGTTGTGGTTGGCTAGACCTGTTTTCAGGAGATTCGTATCATATCAAATAAATTAGTTTTGAACCATAAGAAAGAAATTATTTACAATTATTTGGACTTCTACTATGCTAAGATTAACTTGCTAGGTTTGAGAGTCTCATGGCAGCACAGTAATTTTTTTAAAAATAAGGGATTTATCAAGATGTGAAATTTTGACACAATCACCTTATTCCTACGTCAAAAAACCGCATGTGGGAGTACTTCCTGACCAGTGCTTTTGTCCTTACTGTGTTTACTTTCCAGGCTTTTGGTGACGCTGCCATTAATAAAGAGATTTCTGAACTGAAAGTACGTTGTGTGACCCTTGGATGCAGTTGGTCTGGTATCATGAAAAACTTTGAAGTACGTTTCAAGGCAGTTTATTTAAATTAATATGCGCAGTTTATTTAAACGAATTGAATGGGGACAGAAAGACAAGGAAACTAGGTTCTGGGCAAACACTAATTAATGCAACATCATTAAAACCAGCGATGGTATCATGATTTATGCCAACGGAGTAGCTAAAACCAGGCCATTAACTTCAGTAGGGCTTGGACCAAATCCAGAACATCCTGAATGATTGTGAAAGTAATGTTGCATGAATTTACATCAGCCAGGATGATTTTTTTCCCAGTGAGTTTACTTATTATTTAAACGGAAGGATGCTACAGACCAGAACACTTCAGTCTTCAAGACTTAATATGTTTTTTTATAGGAGAAATAATTTTCTTCTGCGTAAATGACTCCTTTTGATTGAATGGTTTCATCATTCTTTTCAGACTGATGTGAAATGCCCCAGGTAAAATATTTAAATGGGCAAGATTTGTCAATCTGCCATACAAATTAGAATAATGAAAAAGTGCAGAATATTCTGATGCTAAAGCAGCTCTATTTTGGTGCCCTGATGTAGGAACAGAGGATCTTCCTGCATTTCTAACAGGGAGTCTGCTGGGTACCTTGTGTGACTGTGTATCTGATCAACATCTGAGGTGCTTCTGCCTTTTCTTTGCTCTTTTTACACAGATTTTCTATCTGAGTGTATTCCTCTTGAGAGAAAAAATCTCCCCAGTTTGCTTAGCCTCGTAGTTTTGAGAACTGGAGCCCCTCTCAGCATAAATAGGTGGCAAAATTGATGGGAGAGTTGGGCGTGTGATTGAAACTGGCATTTCTGAGCCTGTTCTATAGGGGACAGCCATCTCCCCTTAAAGACAAAATCAGTTGTGACACAGGGGCCTACAGAAGCTTCAGTAAAAGAGGTCAGGGTAAATAGTGTTCATTGAACTGCTGTGCTTTTACGAATCTGAAAGTAGAGCTGTTGGATGTAGTTGTGAAAGAAGCAATGCTGATACATTTCCTTGTTGAGAGGATGCAAATGGTGAAAAGGAAACATTTTTTAAATTCTTTTGAATATAGGTAAGGGCCCTGTCCTAATTGTGGCACAGGAGGTGTCAGATGTCCGTTATTTTATGCTGTGCAGAGATGTCAGCAGACTAACCATGCCCATCCTACCAGCCAGAGCAGGATGATCTCATTGCTCAAAAACCCCCACCCAAAACCCAACCCAAAAAAGGAAAAAAAGGAAGAAAAAAAGAAAAACAAAAGAAAAACCACCCTGAAAAAACCCAGGCTAAAAGTTAGAGATCCTCTAATGCAAGGAAAAAAGCTGGGGTCAGGATCATGTTATTTTGAAAGAAAAGCACCAGAGAGAGAGACAGTTCAAGGGAGGGCT
The DNA here is from genome assembly GCA_013396935.1 of Baryphthengus martii. Classification (NCBI taxonomy): domain Eukaryota; kingdom Metazoa; phylum Chordata; class Aves; order Coraciiformes; family Momotidae; genus Baryphthengus; species Baryphthengus martii. The sequence goes on along the minus strand of VWZK01016753.1, from coordinate 29,837 downwards.
CGTGTTTGAATTTATCAAAACTTTGCTGTTTTAAGTTAAGAATGAATCAAAAAGCCCCGGTAAAATAGGTGAATTTTTCACCAGTAACGCTGTGGAGTGGGCCTTGACCCAAGCTTAGCAGAACTGCAAAGATCTAGGCTGGCAGAATGGAGACTGGTTATGGAGAAATGTCTATCTGCAGTTCACTTTTTTTGGTTTATAACTTTTCACTTCCAGGAGCATCAGAGCTTATGTGAATATGCTTTAATCTCTTGTCACACTGGTTGTGGACACATGGTGATGAGAAAGAAACTTGCAGATCATTTGGAAAATGGATGTGTTAATAATGTGACAATGTGTCAGAAGTGCAAGCGGAGCTTATCCAGTAGTGAATACCAAGTAAGAACATTTCTCTGTTTCAAATTAGCACTTTATATTAATGTCTTAAATAATCTATCATGACATTTTTCATCCTGATTTCATGAACGCTGGGACACTTGGAGAATATTTAATTTTCCTGAGTTTGCTCATTTTTCCATGCTTGTGTTGGAGGGAAAAAAAGTGACTCCGATTTGATAATCTGCCTGTGATGTTACAACAGAGAGGGAAATAACCTGTGTGCTCACCCAGAGCTTGGGCAGCCCGTCTTTTAGCTCCTGTCTCAGAGCGTGTGTCCCAGTCTGAGGTAGGTAAGGAGCAGAAGAACACAGGCAGTGACAGGGAAGAGATCCTGAGCGTGGCTGGAGCTTTTTTCAAACTAAGACTGCCCACATATTTGTAAGGCCCACGCCTGCTCACACTGCTCTGGGTGTTTCCTTTGGAAAGCCCTGAAAACAGTCTCGTCCCAGCCCCAGCTGACTTCAGACCCTCTGGGCTCCAGTATATCAGAAAATAGTGGGCAATGCTCTTTTAGGGTGTAGTATAATGAATATTGTTCCCTCCAGATGATTTTAAAGAGAATAATTGCCAGCCTCGGAGTTGTGTCCTGGAATGGAAGCACAGTGATATAAGACCTATGTGTTGTGAATACCTCAGAGATGTAGCCTGCAGTAAGTAGGAGTGGAGAGCTCTGCATGTTGTAGCCGTCACAAATTCAGGCCTTTCTAAGGGCTGAGCTGTGAGATTTACTCAACATGGGGGTAATGGTCCTTCTGGGGTAAGAATAAGGCGCCCTTGCTAAAATGTGCCTCTTGGGAAGCCTTTGCATGTGCTCTTTGTTCATATCTTCCTTACTCTTAACAGAGAAGAGTATCTGGACCCAGGCGCGTTTTGCCAGTGCTGCATCCAGTGTGTGTTTCAGAGAGACCATAAATACCAGAAGGTGGCAACACTTAATCCCTTTCAGCCTGGTGCAAGTGCAGCAGGCAGGCTGGGGGAGGCAACCTGAGCTCTCAGTGTTTCCTGAGCACCTTTTTCTTCTCAGGTCTGTGATACCACAAATCCACCTCAGCGGGCTTTGTTTTCCTGCAGTGAAGAACTGTTTTCCTCCCACTCATTCCGGTTAGCTATCATCTAATTCATTTTTTTTGGTCAGGAAACCTTGGCAACTAAGCCAGGGATTGGCCTTGAGATGTTGGTTTTTCTCTACCTGTAAAATTTTGCTGGTTACATGATCTGCTTTATTAGATTTGACATTATGTGCCATATGAAATTGGATTATTTCTGTGTATTCCATGTATCCACAATCTCCTGGGAACAAATAGTAAGTTTTGGGCACTGCTCTCACTCTCTCTGTCTCGGCCAATCAGTTATTGGTCTTGTGATTTGTGCATATCCGTATTTTAAAGAAACTCCTGACTAGCCCCTCTCCCTCTTGAGAAATCAGTGATCTGGAGGAGTCAAGTAGAAGAAAGGAATTAAATAAAGGCACACTTTGTGCAATAGCTGAGATACAGACTATTAAAGAGTGGGTTAGAGAGGGAGAAAGCCCTGTGGCTGTATTTCTGAGGACTGAAAGAGAAACCTCAGGACTCTTTGCAGGGGAGACTTGAAGTTTGCTGGAGTGGCCTTACCAAAAAATTTCTAGGCTGCTGTAGGAAACGTTCAGACATGCAAAGGCGTGGATAAGGATTAAAAACACCCCCCCCCTGCACAGTATGAATGGAGAGCCAACAGTTGCTGTGTTAAATCCCTGTGTTACAGTTGTGTGAACCAATGGCAGGAGGATTACTTCAGGATTACTTGGAGCCAGAAGTGGCAGGAAGTCTCGTGTTCGTGATAACACGTTTTACATTAGCACATTGTGATGGAAAATTTGGATTCCAGCCTTCCAAATGTTAATGAGCAGGATGCAAGAAGGGTCTGCACGCTGAGCAAGCTATGTGAAGTCAGTGCAAGAAGAGTTTATAGTTGGGTTTCCTGTGTATTTGCTTTCTGTTCTGTAATCCACCTGCATGTCGTCGTGTGTATCTGTGTGTGCACACGTACCTCTGAGTGTGCACAGAGCTGGGGTTTGAACTGGGCAGGACTCGTACATCACCAATCTTGTATCAAATTTCCCAGGGTGACCTTGCAAAGCATCTGTCAGCAGTTTCCAATAGCCCCTAAGTGAAAGATCTGACTTTGTACTTGCACTTACCAGGTGTTGCAGCTGGAGCCCCATCACTGGACAGCCTGGTAGGCTCAGAAGAAGAGTCAACAGCTTAGAGGCTCCTCTTGAGAAACCTCTGAGTCTGCAATACAGGGGACAGCAGTGCCTGCCTTTTAGCAGATGTGCTTTGGTCCCAAACCTCTGAACACCATTTTTCCCCAAAAAGAAGGCAGAGAAGTCTGCAGCCCATTGTGCAGTGAGGCCCAGAGCGGGCACTCCCTGGACAGGGGTCAGGATTTTGTACCGTGTGTAGAGCCCGTAGTGCCCCTGGGGAAGTTATCCTGCCTTCCTTCACTCTTCCTTAAATCCACACCTTCCAGCAAAAAAAACAAGAGACTTACTGTAATTTTTTTTCTTCTGTAACACAGAATTCCTTGTAGAAAAGCCTCCCAGACCCGAATCTTTCTGTAAAATGGGAATAGCATTCCCAAACACAAGCTTTGGTTCAAGGACTCCTAAATAAAGATGCTCAGTGATGTTAATAATACACTGGATTATTTTCTTCTTGTTTTAATGACAGGAACATTCATGTGAAGACAGTTTATGTAAGGAACAAAAACGTGTGCAAACAGCAACACCATCCAAGGAAATGGTAAGTAAAGATGAGTGAATGCAGCACAGCTTTGCTTCAATTCCTAAAAGCATCACATCTTCTTTTAGATTAAATGAACCTTCTGTGCGTTCTCTAATGAGTGGGAAGAGAGCTGGAGTGGCTGTGGGCATGGTGTTAGCTGCTGTGGTGGCCCACTTGGCTTATCAGCATCTTAGTTTTGAGAAGTTGTTACTAGGGGGATCGCTGTGGCTTGTTAAATTACATTATATCATGATGGGGTCTGTTAGATGGACATTTAACTGCCAGGCTGTGCGCCAGAAGCTTGCAATCAGCCACACTCTTGATTGATTTTCCAGTGAATTTTCAAATGGACACTGCAAGCTGTGGTAAAACCTTGAATTAACCTGATTTATGGCAGCCTCATTGTTTGTAGGTAAAAAAAAAAATCCCTTTCAATTGATACTTGATTTTTTATTTTTTTTTTCCCAACAGAACCTCTCCACACCCTTAATCAACAAGGACGGGTGTCGGTTTTCTGAAGTCGGCTGCTCCTTTCGGGTGAGTGACGCGGCTGCCCTCGGGAAGGTCTCAAATGACGTACAGCTCAGCCTTTGGTCTGGCCAGCCTCTGTGTTCAAGGTAGTAGGCCTTGAGTAAGTGTAGCTTCAAGAAAAGAGAAAGTCTACCCAGCTTTAGTAGAGCAGCAGAGGTGACATTGGAACCGCCGTGGTTCCACGCCGGGTGTAAGGTGCAGTTCAGCCAGTGCTGCTCTGCCTCCTGCCCTGAGCATTCCCTTCAGATAAAAGCAGGTGTTTGCTACAATTCTGCTGCTTTATCAGCTGCGCTGCTTGACTCTCTTTTGGATATTCCCTTCAGGGTGACGCCTTTTAAACCACTAACGGATCTTCTTTGCGTTTTAGTTGGCGTCTCTTGCCTCGTCTCATCTTTTGTGCCCAGCGTACGTATTAAATATTGGCTTATTTGAGAGTTTTGCTGGGACTCTGCCCGGCATCTTGTTTAATACAGACATTTTAGCCAATTGTTTTCTTTTTACGTGGCATGTGTACAATGTGAACACGCGGCCTGAACCGATCATTCGAGGGCTTATTGGTTTTCCTCTCTCCTTGTCTCCCGTGAGTCAGCAGCTGTGTAGCTGGGACCTGTATCTTGCATTTTTTCCATCTCTGTCTCCCTTGAGCAGTTCAGGGAACTTTGCTCGATTCGGTCCGGGGCCAGTTACGATGGGTGTACAGAGGGTGCGTTGACAGTGTCTTCTTCTTACAGGGAAGCAAAGAGAAGATAAAGGAGCATGAGAAAACGTCAGTTGGGGCCCACATGCTGCTGCTGCTGCAGCACACAAAGCAGCTGAAGGCGAGTTTGTGCGCTGCTGCCAAAGCTGCCGATGGCTTCACCCCACAGTCCAAGCTGCGTGAGAATGGTGTGGGAAAAAGCATCTCTGATCTGCAGATCCCAGTGGGGCTGGAAATCAATGGGGACGTGGAAGTAGATTGTTTTCCTGGATCTTCTGTTTCTGAAGATGAATCCGTTCTGCAACAGCTTGTGAGGGAAAAAGTGGTTTCTGAGCTAGAAAATAAGCTGCACGTGTTTGAGAATATTGTGGCAGTGCTCAACAAAGAGGTGGAGACCTCTCACTTGGAAATCACAGCCTTTCGGAGACAGAGTGAGCTCGATCAAAATATAATCCGAGGCCTTGAACTGAAGGTAAATAGTTATGATGAACATTGTCTGTGTGCTTGTTCTATTGTTAACAAACATTTAAATACATCAGTGAGAGGTGCTGTATTGATCAGGACAGGGATGGGGACAGGAATTGGAGCTGTGAAGCGTTAAGTTTTGGACACATCTACAGGATCCTTTTGATGTTTTGGATAGATTTTGAAGTGGGGATCTTTAATATTTGTTATTTAAATCCTTGCTTAGGTACCTAGGTATTCCTGAGAGTTTTGGATGTTCGGAGTTTGCCATGATCAGACTGTGAGCAAAGCAAGACAGTTGTTTAACTGACTGATCCTCTTAAAGCAGCATTATGCCTGGAGGACCAAACAGCCATCTATCCAATTATTTGCCTTGTGTGTTGACACAAAACTGTCACTTAAAAAGAAATCAAAGGAGTCTCTCCAGAACATGAGGACTCCAGAACGATTCTGCTGCTTCTGCAGCACAACGGCCTGGAGAGGGAGGTTGGCTGAGCGCCGATTTGTTTTCTCTAGATTGCAGAGTTGCACCGGTGCCTGACGCAGAAGGACGCAGGCCTGAGCAGTCTCCATAAGACTCTCCTGTTCTCCGAGCAAGCTTCCTATGATGGGGTCTTTCTGTGGAAAATAACAGATGTTGGCAGGAAGCTACAAGACTCTGTGACCGGAAAAACAGCCAGTTTGTATTCACCAGGTAAAACACAGGACGCATACGTGCGTTAGCAGAACCCAGTCCTTTAGAAAAGCCTCTCGAATGATGCTTCTTGCCGCTCGTGCTGGCAGGAGGTCCTTTATAAAATAGCTCCTTAAACTAAGACACTGTTTCTGCCAAGGCCTCGTGCTCTGCTGCCTCTGTGACGTGCTCTTCCACACAGTTCTCTTCTGTCCTGGGCCCTCATTTTGCAATTTGCTTTCTGCCACAGCTACTTGCAGGGAAATCAGCTGGATGCATCTTGTCTAACCCGCAGCTTGGTGCCTGCCGCTAGCGAAAGGCTTTCTGCGGCAGCGAGTTCCCGTGTGAGAAGTAATTTGATTAGGTAAAATACGCTTGTGTGACTAATAACAGGTAATTTTCAGCAAGGCTTGAGGCACTTAAAGGATTCCAACCACTGGATTTTCATTGCTTGTAGTCTCCAGGGTGTACTGTTCTCTTCTGTGTGGTAGCAAAACACATCATATGCCATCATTTCCCATATGCCAGAACGCTCGTTATCCCTTGTTTTCAAAGGAGGCCTCACTAATGAAGAGTTCTGCTTTTCAGCTTTCTACACTGCAAAGTATGGCTACAAGGTCTGCCTGAGGGTCTATCTGAACGGGGACGGGACAGGAAAAGGAACCCACCTGTCCCTCTTCTTCGTTGTCATGAAAGGAGAGTACGACGCTTTGCTGCCGTGGCCCTTCAGACACAAGGTAAGAAGGGCGACCTTTTCCTTTCTGATCCAAGCAGAAAGCCCCTCCTTCTCCCAGTGAATACGAGGGGACTTTCCCTCTGGAGTGCAGTGAAAGTTGGAGTGCTTTTCCATTTTCCTCTTGAATAGCCATACCGTACCCTGGCTAAGGGTTTCTCTCTGAATGGAGTCGCTTACGCACCAGGAAAGCTGCTCCTACCGAGATTCCACACTTTGCTCGTGGGATTTTCAGACACCAGAATTACTGGTGTTTGTTCTGTCCCAACCTATGGGCTAAAGCCAGAGACACATGTTTTTCCTGGCTCTTGCTATCCATAGATGATATCCAGTTACGAAGAAATTACAATATGCTGCCTGAAGCACAGGTGACAGAAATGTGAGGTCAGAGTTGTACTTAAAAACGTGCCGTGGATGTCTTGTGTGATCCTCAACTTATTTTTTCTCCTAAGTGCAGTCTGATAATGGCAGCAATGGTTAGAGAAGCAGTGGAACTGTGCACAGGGCTCTGATCTCTGCTCCAGTGCTTGCCTCTCTGTGGTAATAATTCTGTAAACTTTTCATATAAATAGCCTTGCTGCCATTTAGTGGCTCCAAAAAAACCATAGAAATCGCAGTTTCCAGCCCTCACTGTATTACAAAACGATTACATACATTTCAAATTTAAAGAACAGTGAGTTAATAAAGGTGGTAATGAGATGGGAAGGTTCTATACTGATATTTAGGTCGTGCCTTTTACATATTTGTGTAAAGGCAACGGAGCGGTTTCTTTTGATTCCAAACCACAGCAACAATGGATGTAATAAGTGTGACCAAACTTAGGCTTTCTTTAAGTTGTCAGAAGAGAGAGAAACAAGTGTTTGGATGTGGAGTCCTCTACCAAGAAATAATTCCTCACTTTATCTAATTTAATTTTATGTTGTGGGTGGCAAAGTTTTAAATACTTCATCTGGGAACCGTCACAATCTTCCTCGTTCACATCAACTGACCTTGCAGGTTGCGAAACATTCGTTGGGATTTGAATGTGATTATCAATAGAGCGTCCAGCTGCTTTTGCAGCGTGTTTGCGCTCCTGCCTCTGGTATTTTCTGGTTTATTTTTCAGTTCAGCAGCTCATCCTTGCCGCGTTCTGTTTTGCAGGTTACATTTATGTTGCTTGACCAAAACAACAGGGAACACATTATTGATGCTTTTCGCCCCGACTTGACGTCTGCTTCATTTCAGAGACCGGTGAATGATATGAACGTTGCAAGTGGCTGCCCCATGTTCCTCCCTCTGTCCAAACTGCAGTCACCTAAATATGCCTATGTGAAGGAAGACACGCTTTTCCTTAAATGCATTATAGAAACAAATTAGGAAACCTTGAAATAAGAGTGTTTGCTAAACTGCCCGCTGAATTTCATCAGTAAACACATCGGCTTGAGACCTTTTATTTGTTTTCATGCACACGCAGAATCCAGGCAGCCGGAGCCTGTGCTCCCTGGAATTGATTCCCATCAGCTGAAGATCTTTCTGCTCGACTTGGCTACTGCTGAGCGTGCCGAGTACGGTGCCCGGTGCCCCCAGAGCGTGCTATTGCCCGTGAGAACGGGGAATATTTCATTGCAGCAGCCGCTGCTTCCCCTTCAGGTGCCAGTTACAGTCGTCCCCCCAAAATGCACTGGTTCTCTCCGCGACCCGGCTCAGGTGTGAGGCTCATTCCGCCTGGCTGTCCGGCAGGGAGAGCGGCCCGGCTCCCCGTAGCACCCCTGGGTTGACGGGTGCCTGGGGTGCCAGGGGTGACCCTGAGCTTTCTCTCTCTCCCCAGAGGTGCGGAGCGAGCGCCTGGCAGCCCGTGCTGGCTTCCAGCCCTGCTGGGGGCGGATTTTGGCCGTTCCCCCACCAGGGACAAGGGCAGATTCCTTCCCCCGAGGCACCTTCCGATCAGATGTCTCTGTGCTTATTGATGACCTTGCAGGCAGCGAGTTGTGGATAAGGGCTGTAGCTTGAATTCCTAATACCAAGTGATTTATTCCCTGCTATTTATATTAGACCTCTATTTATGTGCTCTGGAAAGAGATCTTCTGTTGCGTCAGCAATCGGTGACCAGATTACACTGTGCCTTGGGGAAATTACCTCCCGTCTTTCCAAAGGAGTCCTTTGACTTCCCCATTTCAGAGAGGGAGCTCTGAGGGTTGTTAACCCTCGGGAAGCCCAGAGCTGCCTGTCCAAGCAGGAGTAAGGACCCCTTGGCAGCTTCATTTCAAAGTGTTCCATCACTTTCTGAACCTTCAAGGCAAGTGACTTATTAGAAAGTAGTGATCTTTTTTTTTATTGCTTAATTCTTTTTACGTGCTCTGACGTTTCTTACAAGTAACTACAGGATGTGTTTTTGTCTTTTTTAAAAATAGAGGTAGGGAATTATTAATACTTCTTTTTTATAAGCAAGTCAAGCTCAGAAATGCCTGGATGTGTGCAAAGTTCAAATGCTACACCTTCGTTCCCAACGCGCAGCCAGCCTGGCCCTCTTCATTCCCTTCTCAACAACTGTTTGACGTACCCCGTGGCGTTGAGCTGGGGTTTGGTGCAGCACCTGCAGAGCTCCCAGCACAGCCGGGAGCCACGGGAGGGGCGCAGACCCCAGCCCTGCTCTTGCAGACCGAGGCAGATGTGTCTGCCCCACTGAAAGACCTTTGTGCAATTTACTTTATTCTCTTTGCGGTGTTTCCCGTGTCTCGGTTGAAAACACAGAAGCCGACAGACAAAGGGAAAGGAAAAACTGTTTGTCCACTTATATTTTGCAAACCATGGAAACGGCAGCCGGCTCACGGGGCTGCTGAAATGTCATGTGCTGTGACTAACCCCCAGCCTGGCTGCTGGTGTAGGGGGAGATTTTTCAAATCTCTCATTTCTATCTTGCCAGCGTCCTTTAAAATAATTAGTTGTGATTAAGTATCAAGTTTCAAAAACCCTCGCTCCATCAACAAGTACCTACCGAAGCTTGTTTGGGAAGGCGTGTTTGCCATCACACACACACACACAGTCTCTCTCTCTGTCTTTTTCTGTCTTCCATATTTAAAATGTTCAGGCACAGAAAGTTACTTTTCCAGTGATGTGCCAGCCCCTGTAACCACACTGGAGTAACATGCCTAAAAATACTCTTTTTGTGGCTGTGTCATTGTGACAAGTGCTGTATTTATTACAATCAATCATATTTTCTTACAATTTTATTTATTTCCTAAATAAAGCTCGCTAACTTAAACAAGATTCGCTCACTTATTTCTACTGGAGCAGCACTGAGCAGGTTTACCCAGAGCAGGGCCTGGTGGGGCTGCGCGCGGTGGTGCCCTGCGACAGGACGAGGGGCGATGGGCACAAACTGGAACATGGGAAGTTCCACCTCATCATGAGGAAAAACTTCTTTCCTGTGAGGGTGACAGTGCCTGGACCAGGCTGCCCAGAGAGGTAGTGGAGTCTCCTTCTCTATAGGCTTTCCAACCCCCCTGGATCTGTTGCTGTGTGGCCTGCCCTGGGTGATCCTGCTCTGGTAGGGGAGTTGGACTCGATGATCTCCAGAGGTCCCTTCCACCCCCTACCGTTCCATGATTCTGGCTGCTGTAGCCAGAGCGGGATGGAGGCGGCAGCAGATCTCACAGGAATTTCTGCAGATGAAAGTCGTGGTGGGCTCTGCCCGCTTGCCAGGGGAGCCGGAGTCGCTCCACACCTGTGTCAGCTTTCCCCGGCAGTTCCATTCCCTGGCAAATTCTTCCTGAACGCTGATAATCACAGTTGCACTAACGGGGATTCGCTTAGTGCAGTTTTGCAGCTGGATGAGCAGTGCCAAGAGACCCCTGTAAACCCAGAGCTTCACTCACCATCTTTCACTTTTCCTCAGGAAGAGAAAGGGCTTTTCTTCCTTCCTTTTTCCCTTTCTCTCTGGAGGGGATATCTTTTCAGAGCCGCGCTCAGGAGCTGTAGACACATTCACAACATCTCTGTGTTGAAATCATGTCAGGGCTCCATTAATATAAAACTTGCACAGCTGTAAGAACACTTAGGAGCTCTTCGCATCTTATGCAATTCCATAAGTTAAAAAAAAAAAAAAAAGGATTAAATTCATGCTGAATAAACAATAAAAAGACACGAAACCCAACGCCTAAGCGCTCTTCCTGTAAAAGGCACAGCTGGCAGAATCCAGCTGAATGTCAGATTTAACTGCTCTGCTTCTAATCCCAACCACACCTTTGTTGGAATATGCCCTTTGGTGTATCGCTTTTCTCTGAAAGGGCTCGGAGCAGAGCTCGCTCCCCGTGTGCCGCGGCGCACGAGGCTCCGCCGAGCATTACCACGTCCGTGTGGAATGCATCGAGCCGCCGCGCTTTCCAAACGCGGGGCTCCGCTCCGGGCTCGGGTGTTCCTGGAACAGGCTCCTGATTTTCATCTTGAAGACCTTCGGCCACAAAACCGCCTTGATAAGGAAGCGGGTGACGCTTTACCAGGAAAGAAGGTGAAATTGGAGCGGTATCAAGGCTTCTCTAATCCAGCAAATCACTTCTGCGGGGAAAATGAGCGGCCAAAGTGATTTTGTTTTTTGGGTCTGGACCAAATCAAATGATGCAGAAAAAATGAAAGAAAGTTTTAGTGAGCTGAATTAGGACCATTTGCTCCGTGTTTAATGGCTAGGTTGGCAGAGTCATAGTGCTTCTGTAGCTCTGGTGGTCGAAAATAAATGAGGACAAGGTTTGCAGGGAAAGATAATATTTATTTTTTTTAATCAGCTAATAAAGCTGAAAAAAAACAGGCAAACTTTTAGGCTTATAAGCCCTTCTTCAGGGCAGGAAAAGAACTGATAACCTCACACACCATTTTTTTGAGCTTAGCTTGGTGGTGTTGGTCAGTCAGGTGGGTTCAGTGAATAGGTATCTGAGAGCCTCGGACTCTCGGGAAGCGTTGGCTGAAAGAGAAGATTACGTCAACAGCCTCAAGATGCTTTGGCTGTAGCTCTTTTAATTGGCGTGGATGTTTCCTGTTTTACCTTCGGATGGAAATGGCACTTGTGAATCATTTAGAACAGCATCCGAGAGCTGTGCCCCGTGGGTCCCGTTGTCTCTGCCCCGCAGCCCCGCATCGCTCAGCGGCAGGAGGCTGGGGAGCTGCAGCCGGCGGGAGTCGTTTCTGCGGATCCTACCTCCGCACCAGGCCCTCCGGAGTTCATCGGCAGCCTCGTGTTTGGGTTTCCATTCAATATTCCTCCGCTTCGGTTTCCAAGACTACAAGCCAACATACAACCCCTCCTCCCACTTCTGTTTTCAAAGAAAGGAAAACACTGTGAAAAGAAGCTACCCAATTTCTGGGCAGTTTTCAAAGCAGAAGGAAAGGCAGCGCCGGGAGCTGCTCGCTCCGCGCGCGCCGCGGGCTCTGCTCCGGCCACGGCTCCCCGATGGGCCGAGCCACGATTCTCTGGGTGCTCTGTCCTTCTGTGGGCAGGGAAGCTCCTTCCCCACCCGTTTGGCCTGCAGCGACAAAAAGTTTTCAAAGACAAAACAGGGGTGTCAGAATAGTTAACTACCCAGGGCTTCATGCAAATCATTGTGCAAATGCTGGTTTTGTTAGGAAATTCCGTAGCGGGGAAGGAGCTGGAGCAACCCCGGCCGAGGACGATCAGCTGCACTCCACTTTGCACCAGCACTTGGGGTCTCATTCATTTCTGATCGTTTGCTTACGGAACAGTCTGCTGCTCACAGCTCGATTTAATCAGGGGCTTCCTTGCTTCTCTGGCACGGAGAGCAGGTCAGCATCTTCTGCCGGCTCTGCGCCAGGGCACCGAGGTCTCTCCAGCTGGGCGATGTGAGCATGGCATGGAAATATTGATGTCGGCGTGGGCCCGGGTGGGTGCTGCTTCCCCAGCGACGCGTGTCAGGTGTCATCCCACCAAAGTAAGTCCCTAGAGCCACACTGGAGTGAAATCAGTCGCTCGGCTGTGTCCGACCACTGTGCCCGCTCCAGCCTCTGCCGGGGGACACAACGGTGCCAAAGAAGCAAGATCTCCAGTGGCTCCCCACAGCTCCCCAGGGGTGTGTAGGACAAGCTGGGCAGGTGTGAGGAGGAAGAGGCTGAGGAGGAGAGCAGCACCCGGTAGCTCACCACAGCAGGAGCTGAGGGCAGGCTGGATGAGGGTGATGTGGCAGGAGCACCTGCAAAGAAACCAGAGATAAATGTGATTACAGGGCTTCGTGTGGATTAGGAAATAGAAAATGCATCTCAAAGTCTTTTTTTTTTTTTTATTGGTTTGGGGCTTTTTCTCCCAGGCAACGTTGTTGTGCTCTTTCCATTGGCAGGGGCTGGGTTTGGGGTGTCCTCTCCGCACCAGAGTGTTTCCGATAAGGTTACCCCCACTTACACCCGTGGTGAACTTGATCCTGTGTTTGATTTACACGTCACATCACCCGCATCTCCACGGCAAAGAACCGAGATGCTGCAAACACAAACCACAGCGGCTGGGGAGGAGGGTGTAAGAACATCCCCGTTTGCTGCTCCCCCAGGAGCACGTGGGGGACAGGCTGGGCCAGGAACGCTGCCCGCGGGGCCAGCGCAGCGAAGCGGTGACTCGTTTTCGGTCAACCCCGGCACCACCGACTGCAGCGAAGCGAGCAGGGGAGTTGGTCCAGGGGGAGACTTGTGGTGCAAGAGTTATTTTAATCCTGCGGTGACTCACGGCTCGTCGTGACTCACCGCAGAGTTTGGTCGTTGAGCTGTTTAGAAGATGCGTCAGGTTCCCCGTGAAGATGAAGGACGGTGTTTGGCGCCGGGGAACGAGCTGCCATTTTTTTTCAGCTGCCTAAACCTCTGCAAACACGGCCCCAGCGGCTGGGCGTGGGCACAGCCTGGCAGGGCTTGGCACGGGCTGGTACAGCACGTCGGGCCCCCTCCAACCACCATCTTCACGATGGGCTTTGCCTTACACCCAGAGACCTGCAAAGCAAAGAGAACGTCCCCAAGATCCCCATCGCCTGGGGAAGCACATTTCCCGCCGGGTTCACACACTCAGACACTGATGTTTGAGGGGAAAGTTTGGTTAAAAATAATGATTTCTAAGCTGACAGAATTACTCACAGGTGTTTAAGAGGTGTTTCAGCACTGGGCAGTTTGCTCCTGATGCCCAGGGGAGCCTCTCTTGTGCAGTGCAAGCTCTTTGCCGGTGTGCTCTGAACCCCGGTGCAGGGGAAGCCCCCCCGGGGGGCTGTTCAGAGCTCATCGATTACAGGCAATAAAATTTGCTTTGACGCTGCTTGTGCTTGGCCAAGATCCTGCTCCAGGAACCAGCTTCTCGACTGCCTGAGCAGGCCTGAAAACATTTCTTTTTTGGCAGCACTTCCCAACAAACAGCAAATCCTTAAGATTTCTTCTTGGCACGGACCGAAGCATTTTTGCTGCGATTGATTTTTTCTGTTGAGATTCAGAGAACGGCTACCGCCGTTTCTAGGAATCTTCGGCGAGCACAGGTCGTTCCCTCGCATGGGGCGACGCTATGGGCAGGGCCCCCCTGCCTGCACCCCATCCCAGGGGACCGGGGGCTGCCCTTTCCTGGCTGCAGCCTCCAGTCCAGGGGAGAGCAGGCAGGGATGTGCCCTGGGTGCAGCATGGGCGGTGGGTTTCCTCTCTATGGGCAGCCTGGCCCTGGGTGCTCCTGGGGAGCCCCCGTGGGTGCAGACAGAGGGATGGGTGATGGGTAGGGTGATGCCGCATGCGGGGATGTGGAGTGCCCAGGATGGGGGGGAGCAGATAACCCACGAGAGGCTGCGGCACGTACCCCACAGGGGGGTAGCAAGTACCCTGTGGGGAGCAGCAGCAGGTACCCTGTGGGGTCAGCCACAGGTACCCACTGGGGGGTCAGCCACAGGTACCCACTGGGGGGTCGGCCACAGGTACCCCCCGCGCTGCGTGCGCTCTGCCCTCGCCCCGCGGATGCAGGGCGCACACTCCGGGACACCGGCTCTGGCTCCGCGCCGCCNGTGCCGCCAGAGCCGGTCCCGGTCCTGCAGCCGGTGGCGGGATCGGCCGGGATGGTGGCCGCGGGATCTCCGCCGGGAGCAGCGTGGGAGCTCCCACCCGGAGAGCCGCGCGTGTGCGTGTCCCCCCCGCAGCCCCTCCGCTTTCATAACCGCTTTCATGAGCCGCAGCTCCGCGCTTTGGGGCGGGGGGACGAGACATGTCGCGACTCGCTGCTGCGGCTCCTGCCAGCCCCGCTCGTTTGTGGTTTGTTGTTTTTTTTTCCGGTCGCACCCGGTTTACCGTAAGTTGGATCGCTCCTGCCCATCCCGGCTATCCTAGAGGAACGGGAGCGTTATTAAACAGCGGGGTCCGGGCAGAGCTTTCAGCACGGCGAGGCTGCTTCGTGTGGCGAACCGCGGCGTGGGCTCACGCGTGTTGCCGTGAGCGGGGAAAAGTAACTTTGGAGTTGTGGTAACGGTGGCCGTCGGGGATTGCGACTCATCTGAGCGGGGGCCGTTTGCATCCCGCCCTTCCGAGCCGTTGCTGATGGGATTGGGCTCCTGGGTTTCCCTCGCTGCTCATCCAGCTGCTCCTTTCCCGCTCCTGCAGCCGTCCCGTTGGTTTGGGAGGCTGCGAAACTGCTGGGAAATCGTGAATTAAAAATCAGTTTAAAGTTCTTACCTTTCACGTGCCCCTTCCCGAGGCTGAGCCTGTGCAGGTTTTGGGGTGGCCCCGTGCCCAGTGCCGAGGTGGCTCCGTGCTACGGGAGTCGATGCAGTTGGGAGGTGAATTCGCTCTTGCTCAACTGTAGCAGAGATTGTGGCTGCTCCCTGTGATTTCACCTAAACGATCCCAGCTCATCAGCACTTGTTTTGCAGGTCCTGGGTCCCCGCCGATGGGGCTGAACCACCGCCATGCTCCATGCTCCCGGGCGTCCCCGTGCTCAGCTGATGGGCACGTTGTGTCACGGTGCGAGGGCCGGGTGACGAGCGTGTTTGTCCCCTCCAGGCTCTACTGATGGAGACCGCCAAGCTCAACCCCATCATCCGGGATGTCTACGCAGCCGCTGGCCGTGTCCAGCAAGCACCGGCCGCCGCCTCGACGCGGAGGGGCAGCAGCTGCCGAGAGCTCATGGTTAAGCTGACAGAGGGGCAGTACGTGCTGTGCCGCTGGACCGATGGCCTCTATTACCTTGGAAAGATCAAAAGGGTAAGGTGGCCACCCAAAGGGGTAAGGTAGGCACCCAAAATGTAGCTAGCGCCATTCCCTGGGTTGGCTCGCAGCCCGGAGGGGTGCTGGCGTGGCGTGGGCTGCAACATGCCTTTGGTCAGCAGGCGTTTTGGGTTGACGTCTGGGGTTTCACACACCAAACCTAACTTCCCGCAGCCCTGAGAGTCAGGGATGGCCACCAGGGAACACAGGAAGGTGCTGGGAATGGGAACTGACACCCAGTGGGTTTTCCTGCTCCCTCCCTGCAGGTGAGCGGCTCCAAGCAGAGCTGCCTCGTCACGTTTGAGGACAACTCCAAGTACTGGGTCCTCTGGAAGGACATCCAGCATGGTGGGTCCTGCTCCATCCTCCCTTCTCACCGCTGTGCTGGGGGGCCCTTCCCAGCACCATGGAGATGTGGCTGGGAGTTGGACTAGATGACCTTCAGAGGTCCCTTCCAACCCAAACCATTCCATGATTCTATGATCTCTGACTCTGCCGTCCCTGTCCCACAGCCGGTGTCCCCGGGGAGGAGCCCAAGTGCAACGTCTGCCTGGGGAAGACGTCGGGTCCCATGAATGAAATCCTCATCTGCGGGAAGTGCGGGCTGGGTGAGTGTGGGCACATCATCCCTGGGTCTGTCATGTCCCACCTCAGGGGCAAGGGTCTGGCCTGCCCGGTGGCACTGACGCCGAGCCCTCCCACAGGTTATCACCAGCAGTGCCACATCCCGGTGGCCAGCGGTGGTGAGAGCCCGCTAGGGACACCGTGGTTCTGCCGCCGCTGCATATTTGCCCTGGCCGTGCGGGTGAGTGGGGCTGCCCGGGGTCGCCGGCTCCACGTGCCATCCGCCCTCGGCACAGCGGTGCAGGATGCGGCCCCTCGGCCGGCTCTGCTGACCCCCGTCCCGCTCGCTCCCGCAGAAGGGGGGTGCCCTGAAGAAGGGAGCCATCGCCAAGACGCTGCAAGCCGTCAAGATGGTGCTGTCCTACAACCCCGACCTGCTGGAGTGGGACTCCCCGCACCGGACCAACCAGCAGCAGTGCTACTGCTACTGCGGGGGCCCTGGAGAGTAAGCCCCCACCTGCCTGCCAGGAGGGTTTTGTGGGGAAAAGCATTTGCAAAGGCAACTGGGATCAGGGTGAGGAATTTCACCCCGCGAGAGAGAAGTCCTCAGCTTGCAGGGCACTGCCCTGGCGCTGGTGGCTTTGCTGCTTGTGCTGCCTCTGCCATCCGGCTCTCCCCTCACTCCCGGAGGCACCGGTTACACCCACCTTTATGGCTGCAGAAAATACCAGTTAGGACCAGACTCGCTCTCCCTGGCTGGGGAGTCCACGCCTGGGAGGACGCTGGGGCAGCGGCTGTCACACGCTGCCCTCGCCGTCACCTGCCTCCTCTCCCTCCCCAGGTGGTACCTGAAGATGCTGCAGTGCTACCGCTGCCGGCAGTGGTTCCACGAAGCCTGCACCCAGTGCCTCAGCGACCCCATGATGTTCGGAGACCGGTACGTTGGAGCTGACTTCCTTGGCGGGGAGGGAGCTCACACACAGACACATCCCCGGTTTGTCCCTCCCTGATCCGATGTGGATCAACCACCCCAGGGCCAGGTGGGTGGCCCCATCCCGCAGAGCCTCGCTCCTCTTGGCCGTGCTGTCACAGTTGGCACCTGGAGCGCTGTCCCCACCCCGACCCATCCCCAGGCCCTGCGTGGCTGTAGGGATGACCCCCACCCCCAGCACTCTCCCTCCCCGCTGTTTTCCAGGTTCTATGTGTTTTTCTGCTCCGTATGCAACCAGGGACCCGAGTACATCAAGCGCCTGCCCTTGAGATGGTGAGAAACGGTCCCGGCTCCTTTGGGACTTGCTGGGGTGGCCACAGGGCACTGGGCTGGCTGGGGCACTGGTCCACACTGGAGCAAGCTCATGGAGCATCTCCTGCTCATCCCAGCCTGGCCTGAGCTGTGGGCTTTCCTCAGCCACGTGCCCTGGGTGCCCAAACTGGGGAAGCTGTTTCTCACTACACCCCAAACCTGCTGTTTGTCTGGGAGCGGAGATACCCAGCTACCAGGAGATAACTACAAAAAGTGATTGAGTGGCAACTCATCAAATTCTGTGGTTCACTACAAGTCTGCAAGTGGTACATTCTAGCTCCAAAAGCACTTTGTAACGTCTGTTAGCAGTGCCAGCAGCCCAGCTTTTCCCCGCTGTTCTCCTGGTGCTTGCAGCTGTTACTGGTGCTACTGGGGCTGCTGGGATGCGGCTGGAAGAAGAATAAGGGAAATCCTGCAGGATAACGTTGCTTGGCTTTCATTTTCAGAGACACAAGTATAAAATCCCACCAGATAGGTGGAGTTGTTAGTCTATTTCCATGTGAATAAGAGCTGTCCTGCTCCTGTACCCAACTGCAGTGAGGGTACATGGCTGGGGCTTGTTGAAAAATTGGAAAACTGGGCATTTGTCCTGGAAATGGCATGTCCTCCAGCTCCTGGACTAGGGAGTCTTGGCATTTGGTGCTCCCCTCAGCTGCTGGCAGTATCCCAGCCCTCCCCAAAGCTCGAGGGACGCTGTCCTGGCTGCAGCACCCCCTGGGATGCGTGTTCAGGCCAGGGTTGCTTCCTCTGTGGGGTGTGGGGAAGGTCCCAGCTTGCAGTGAGACAGATTTTGGGATGGCGGCGCTCAAGCAGCAGTGGTGGAGCAGAGCATCATGGTGGGTCCCATCCTGCCTCTCACTCGCTTTGCTCCCGCAGGGTGGATGTCGTCCACCTCGCCCTCTACAACCTGGGCGTCCAGAGCAAGAAGAAGTACTTCGATTTTGAGGAGATCTTGGCCTTCGTGAACCACCACTGGGATCCCCTGCAGCTCGGGAAGGTAAAAACACGGGGTCAGGCTGGAGAGCAGCTGCAGGGAGGGAGAGGTGCTGCTGGGGATGTAAGTCATGGCCGGCTGTCCCCGAAGCCTTGGCTGGGAGGGACTGGACCTTCCCGCCCTGTGGCAGCCGAGCCCCTGAGGCTGGGGCAGGTTGGCCACTGAAGGGCAGTGCTGGTGGTGAAAGGGTGGGGCCGTGAGCTCTGCCCCTTGTTGGGGTTGACGTCCCCTCTCAGCGACTGCAGCCTCGAGGTGTGTTTGCCTGTGGCTTTTTGGAAAGGGTCAGAACTTTGGGAGCACCCTCTTGCCATGACCTGAGCCGCCTGCTCCTTGGCTGGTCCCCTGCAGGGTAGGAGCTTTAAAACACCTGCCCAGTGTCTCTGGGTGGGCAGGAGCACCCAGCCTGGGGGGTTTGCACCCACTGGGACACGCGGCAGCTTCTGTGTGCTGTTCACCAACCCGAGGGTTGGTGTCAGAGAGGGGCATCCCCGGTGGGCAGCATTGGTGGTGAAGGATGCTGCTCCCTGAGCCAGGAATGGTGTTGGCTCCTGGGCACGAGCCCTGGGCAGAGCCAAAGGACCTTTCCTGAGGCTGGGGCACAGTTGGGATGGGCAGGAGGTGAAGGGTGGAATGGGCTGTGCCCGTGTGTTGGCAGAGCCACAGCACCAGCAGCCCCGCGGCGACGAGCTTGGGCATCTCTGCAGAACCCCGTTCACGCAGCGCTTGGCTCCTGCTCTAAATTAGCTTAATCACCTTCCTCTGCGCTGGGACTTCCCTTTGGTCAGGCCTCATACCTGACAAGCTTACCGGTCAGAGCCAGAGGTGGCAGAGGTGCTAAAACCAAGGCGCATTGGAGCCCTGTCCCTGCGTCGGGACGGATCTGCTCCCCACAGGCTGCACCGAGGGCGGCCGGTGCCAAAACCCCGTGGCTCTGGGCTCTGGACGCTGGGAGCTGGGTGCTGGGCTTGGGCATCCCTCACTCCCTGACCTTGGGCAGGAGTTGAAACCTGGAGTTCAGGTTCCCCCGTCTGTTTAGTTTTTGCATAACGGCAGCGGGTGCCGAGCTCTGCCTGACTCCCCCGTCTCTCCGCAGCTGACGGGCACCCCAGTCTCGGAACGCGGCTCCCACCTCCTCAACGCCCTCAACAGCTACAAAAGCAGGTGAGCCTCGGGCGCGGCGAGGGAGGGGGACAGGACGGGATGCAGGATGCTCCTGTGACCCCCTGCCCTGCCTGACGGCTGTTTCCTCCCCTCTGCCGCCCAGGTTTCTGTGTGGGAAGGAGATAAAAAAGAAGAAATGCATCTTCCGCCTACGGATCCGCGTCCCGCCGAACCCCCCCAGCAAGGTGCTGCCAGAGAAAGCCCCTGGTGTGAGTGAGAGCGGCTCCTGCGAGCTGAAGAAGAAGGGAAAAAACAAATATGTACATAAAGACAGGTGAGCGACCGAATTCACCCCCCGTGCCCACGCTCCCCTGGGGTGCCCAGCAGCCTCATCCCTCTGCTTTTTTGCAGCCTCCCTCCACGGCAGCTCCAACAGCAGAAGCGCCGGGCGGCACGGCGCAAGAGGGCCAAGTTCCTGCTGGAAGACGCCATTCCCAGCGTGAGTCCTTCACCCCCTTCTCTGCACGACCCTCCCGGGATTTGGCAGCTGGGTGGGACACCCCTGGTCCCATCCCTGGGGAGCTCCCCGTGAGGTTCCCTGGTTCCTGCGGGCAGGGAGAGCCCCCAGTCCCTCTCCCTGGGGTCTGCAAATGTTCTGTGCCGAGCTGGCTCCCCAGGGGCCGCGGAGCCACGGAATGGAGCGCGGTGACGGCCGGGCAGTGGGGGATGATCGGGGAGGGACGAGTGAGTTTGTTTTTGCGGAGCAGAGCGACTTCACCTCGGCCTGGAGCACCAACCACCACCTGGCCAGCATCTTTGACTTCACACTGGATGAGATTCAGAGCCTGAAGAGGTCTGTGAGGCCGGCAGCGGGGCTGTGGGTGGCAAGGAGGGGGTGGTTTCCACACCCAAGTGCAAAGGCAGGGCTGGGGAGGTGCTGGGAGGCCGTCATGCCCCTTACACTGGGTTGGGGCTGACGCTCTATCCCATCTCCAGTGCCAGCTCGGGACAGACTTTCCTATCGGACGTGGATTCCACAGATGCCGCCAGCACCTCGGGCTCGGCCACCACGAGCCTGTCCTACGAGTCCAGGTGAGGGCTTCGTCCCCTCACCCCCTTCCAGAGGCGTCTCGGTGGCACGGCCAAGGGGGCTCGCAGGGCAGCGGGCACAGCTGCCGCGGTGAGGCGTACCTTTTGGGTGCTGCCCTCACCCTTCCTCTGTCCCCTCCCTCGCAGCCGGAGGACCGTGGGCAGCCGCAAGCGCAAGTTGGCCCTTCCGCCCTACACCTCGGCGGGGGCCAAGAGGAGAGGAGGGGAGGTGAGTGGGCGCCCGGCTTCGGGCAGCCCCGAGGGCAGCGAGGCAGCCGGCGGCCCCGACCGCCCGGATGACGGCATCGACAGCCACACCTTGGAGAGCATCAGCGAGGATGACTCCTCGCTCTCCCACCTCAAGTCCTCCATCAGCAGCTACTTCGGGGCGGCGGGCAGGCTGGTCTGCGGCGAGAAGTACCAGGTGCTGGCGCGACGGGTGACACTGGAGGGGAAGGTGCAGTACCTGGTGGAGTGGGAAGGTACCACCCCCTACTGAGCCCTGCCAGCCCCTCGACTTCTCCCAGAGGAAAACCGGAGGAGAGTGGGACGACGAGGAGACCCTGGCCGTGAAGCAGAGGAGGGCTGGGAACCCTCCACCACGCCGGGGGTCCTGGCTGGAGCCGGCTCCCTGGGAATGGCCACGGAGGGAGGCACTGTCAGCGGTGCTGCCCTGGGGTGAAACCCGCAGCCTTCCTGCTGTATGGATTTTATTTGAACAGTTGTTATTTTATTGGCCATGTGTATGTAAAGAGCGTGGCCCAGCTGCGCTTCTCCGATGGAGCCTTTGGCTGAGCCCAAGGCACCATCACGGTGACGGGAAGAGCAGGGAGGGGCTCTGGCCTTCCCAGGAGTGTCCCCCCAGCGTGGCTGGGCACCCCCTGGGGAAGCCCTTCCAGGGGACACTCCACAACCTGCTCGCCCGGCTGGATGTCGTGCCGCTGCCTGGCACCCCACGTCCAAGCCTTACAGAGCAGAGTCGAGGGGGTCCTACTGCTAAAGCAAAAAGCACCTCCCTCACCTCTGCTTTCCCTGTGCCCATAGGAAAAGTGGGTGACTCTGGCCAGAGCTGGGATGGGGGATTTTCCTCCTCCTAAACCCATTCACTAAAGGAATGTGGTTTGTTTTAAATGAGGGGAAAACACCCCCTAACCAGCCCACATGTGGCCGGCGTTCATGGGATGTACGTGGTTGCTCTCGTCCCATGACCTGAACTGCGTGTGATGATGCACCGGCTTCGTTTCCCTGTTCTGACAATCACGGTCTTGGAAGAGATCGGCCGAAAGATATTCCCTTGCCTTAAAACCACCGTAGGTGCTTCACAGACTGGAGCCCGAGGCCTTTGTTCCCACCGGAATCTTCGTCCTAAACGTGCCAAATGAGCAGACAAACCAAAAAGGCCGAAGAGGACGGCGGAGGCGGGGGGAAGGAGTTGTACCAGGGTCCCCACAGCCATCCCCGTGGCCTCGTGGCTGTACCTCGCTTTCTGTTACCAGTGTAGTGTTGATGTTCTGGAAAATGTGGAACTGGTTTGTCTGCAGAAGAAGAGGAGCTGCCCCCTTCTTTAACTAAAGCAATACTGCCAGGTTGTTCAGGAGCAAAGCAGTTGTCTTTTAAAAAAATTTCTAATATCAGATGTATCTGTTAGATTTTTTTTCTAAGATATATATCTATCTATTTAATGTTGTCCGTATCTCTCCCCCATCCCCACCATGGCTGTTCCATGGGGACAGAGGTGGGCAGTGCTGGAGGGGGGCTGTGAGATCCTTCTCTATCAGCCACCCCATTCCCGCAGCCCCCAGCTTTGTTTGTGCCCATGCTGGTGGGATCTGACGACCGGAGGGTGAACTGAAAAGGTATTTTATTGAAAAAGTACTTAAGAAAATTTGCAGGTGTGATCAGCACGAGGGAGCAGGTGATGTCAGCAAACCAGAGGCCAAAGTGTGGTCCTTAAAAATAAATTTCTGCTTCAGCTACTGCTAAAATAAGATAGTGGGAGACCTGAGAAGGGGTGGTTTGGTTTGCCAGTTGTTTTAATTCGTCTCACAGGCACCAGGCCTTTGTGAGGCTGTGAGGTGCCAGTGCCGGTGGCGATGCCTCGTTCAGGGCCATGGTGCAGAGCAGCAGCTGCTCTGCAGCCCTGGGATGTGCCCGTGTGGTCTGGGACAGGCGTGAGCTCCTTCAGTGCCCGCAGGAGGAGCCTGAATATTTGGCTTGGTAAGTAAAAGCATTTTAACTCCGCTCTGAGGAGTTCCCTGGTGCTGTGCTCGATGGAGAAGCTGTTGGCCACTTGTGTGGGGCGAGGTCTGGGAGAGGAGGCTCCGTCCGGCTCCAACCATGAGATGGTTTGAGCCAAGCAAGGTCAGATGTGCCTTGGGGAGAGGTGCTTGGCACCCTCAGGGTCTGCATCTGGGCTCCTGTGGAGGAGCCCCGTCCTTTTGGTGCTGCCAGGACCACCCCATCCCTGGCAGGGAAGGCAAGAGCCAGCAGAGCATCGATCAGCACCGGGCTGGAGAGAGTCGCTGCAAACCCACGACAGACCCTTGCTCCTGCCCAGCTCCCTGCGGACGCTGCGCCTGCAAACTGGGACAACACGTGAGCAATAATGAACGCGCCTGTTTATTCCCTTCCCGGTCACATAAATAACTTGGTAGTGTTCCATAAGTTAGATCCCATTAAACTGTTAACATGAGCTTCTTTTTACAGGGTTGATCTTGGCCTGGGTGGGGGATGCAGGGCCGGGGTGATGCCCAGCTCCTGCTGGCACTTTTTTTCCTTGAACTGGCCGTGGAAATTGCTCTGTTCAGCCTCGCTCTCCCCAGCTGGGCAGGCAGGGCAGGGTGGGTGTGTGTGCCTTGTGGCTCCTGGTAAATTCTTGTGGCATCTGCTCAAGTTTCTGCTGTTTCCTTGGGCTGTGCAAGAGTCCAAGGAGCCCGCTGCACGACAGCAGGAGAGGGCGGGAGCCGGCACATCGCGGGGTGCCCGGCCACATCCTGCTGCCTGCGGGCTGGGGAAGCAGGAGGCAGAGCAGGGCAGGATGCTGCGAGAGCTGCCGCGGAGGAGCGGGGGCCCAGGCAGGGTTTCAGGCGCTGACTGTGGGGACACATATCGCTGGAGGGGCTGCCAGACCATGGCTACCAGCTGGCTCTTGCTGCTGGGAGCCTTGAGCCAGCGCCCAAAGCTGCCGTGTCCTGACACCGGCATCTCTGTGCATCCTCATCACGGTGCTGTAACCGCCCTCCGTGCTGTTCCACTTCAGCCTCCATCATCTCCGGGCTGCTCAGAGCTCCCTGGAGCACAGGGTCAGGCTGGGAAGGGGATGTTTTGGGTGCGAACAAAAATTCCCAATCCCAAGCTTCCATGTTACAGCAAACCCGTGAAGATCCAAGCTGCCTCCCCACGGGTGGGTACCTCCTGCCCGCCCAGGGTGCCCAGCGTGGCTCAGCACCCTTCATCCGGCCTCTCCCAGCGCAAGGTGCTTGCTGCACTTTCCAGTCAGTCCCGTGGGACGCTTTCCTCTATCCATTTGAGGTAGAGAGGATTTCCTTGGTCGATAGGCAGGCTGATGATTTCAGGAATTTCAAAGGGATGGATGGATCTGAAGTGGAAAAGGCCTCGGATGAGCAGCGTGACCAACGGCCCCGCAGCAGAACAGACCCGTTCCCGCTCCCGCTCGCCGGCACAGGAAGCAGAGCTCTCTGCTCCCAGCCCTGCCCCGCGCTCTCCCCCGACTTCAAAGCACCCGCATCTTCTATTTGCCACGTGAGAATTTTCCTTTGAGTTTGGGATTTGCCGCAGCCAGCAGCTGACTGCCAGGAGCCCTGGCCCAAAGCTGGCTGTGCTCACCACCCTGTGCTTGGGGAACGCAGGAAATCCTGCCGGGAGGCAGCCAGGGAATAACTTGCTTTAGGAGAATCCCTCCTTGTACCCAGTACTGAGGGGCTGGTTGAAGCCCAACAGTTGATATTTCTGACAACCTTTTTTTTTTTCTTTCCTTTTTTTTCTGGTGCAGGGTATGGGTTTTTCTGGCTTATAAGGTACATTAGGAGCACTTAACCCCTCCTCTGAGGCTTAAGGAACCTGATTCCCAAAGCCTGAGCAGGAGTTGGCAGCAAACCTTGGTTAGGAATCCCAGTGCTCCTGCGGAGCCAGAGCCTCACCTGACGTAGTTGGACAATTCACCAATTTTGGATGTCCTTGTTTTCACTAACTGTAGAGAGCAAAAACCAAAAACAAAGAAAAAAAGAAACAGCAGTAAAGCGAATGGAGCAATCCTGCCCTGCACCCACCCTGCGCCGCACCCATCCAGCACAGCCAGCAGTGCAATCGGAGCCTTTCCTGGGCTCTTCCCCTGGGGGTGTCCCCTGTGGTGGCAGGATGAGGGGCTGAGCTGGGCTGCCACCCCCCACTGCCACTGCCTCAGGCCCCCAGGTGCTCAGGGTCCCTGGGTACTGACCCAAGTCTCAGGCAGGTTGGTGCCACCTTCCCCAAACCACCCCTCGACTCCTTTTGGCCGGGGCTGTCTGGGATTGGGCATTTTCATGATGGGGGGAACTGTCACTTACCAGCAGTATTTCAGTGGATTCTTCCAGTTCTCCTTTCCAGAAATACCTGGATTTAAAATGAAATAAGCATCAGCAACCAGAGCTCAGGGTGCAGCGATGCCAGTTCCCCAGGGAGGGGTTATTTTCCCTGCTTGCCGCTTTCTGCACATGGCCGTTCCTTTACGAAGTGATGCTCCAGAAGCGTCACTGGCCCCAAAAGTCTGCTGTGCACGTTGCTGAGCACCCCTGATGTACAGACCAGAGCCTCCTCAGCTGTGCCAGCCTGGATAGGGCAAAGAAGCTGGGACTGGGGTGGCCGTGGGAGGCTTGTGTGGTGGTGGCCCCTCTCCAAGCAGCGCTGCCTGCAGGGATTGCAGCGGGGAGGCTGAGCGCGGCAGCATCCCGCTTTTTTCCTCTCTTCTTTCCCTGCAGGAGAGGAGATGTACTTCTCATGAGTCAGAGATGACCTTTCAAAACGTCGCTGTTGACAGAAGGCCACCGTGATTTCATCTGCACCCTGGGTTCCTGCACGAGGAGCGTTCGGAAGCATCGTGGTGTCTCCTGAGCAGGGCACGGAGGAGAAACCAGCTGGAGCAGGCAGAGTTGGTCGGGAGCAACTTGACTTTGGCCTTGGAGGCTCGTGGAGAACGAAGTGTAAGGAGAAGAAGGATATTACTGAATTTGCCCTGTTTCAGCAGCTTCATCTGGGCTATGGGAGAGTCTGAGGGGTGTGTGTGTGCACCGTGAGGACTCCTTCAGCGGGGAGGCTGTCTGTATTCCAGAGGGGCCAGGCCAGGGTCCTCCTATCAGCAAATGGCTGTTTTGGGGGTTTGTTCTTTAACCCCTCTAAGAAGCACAATCCCTTTGAGGGAACGGCTGAGGATACCTGCAGACCGTAGCTGGTTGTATTTTGAGGTCAAAGATACTGTTCTTCCTGAAACTGCTGCTTAATATTGTAAAAGCCTTTTCTGGTCCTTATCTTAGCTTCTCTTTACGTTCCCCAAAAACAGGCGCCATGGCCTCAGGACCATAAATCACCTTGCTCTTTGCTAGATCTCTGTGTAGCCAAGTAATCAAGAAATAAACGGTCCCCACAGGCAGTCGGAGCATCTGCACTCCTTAATAAGCTCAGTGCACTTTGCACAGTCCAGCTCCACCATCTGCAACAACAAACAGACCCAGCAGCCTTCTGGAAACTGCCTCCTTTCCCTGGGGCCGTGGGGTGTCCATCTTTTCCTTCCCCCCACCCCGGGGAGCCCAGGTTTGCCTCTTCTCTTGGGGAATATTCAGGCCAACTTACAAGGCCGAGCTCTTTGGCAGGATGTTCACGCAGGCAGCCAGCTTCTTATCCATGATGGCCCTGGGTGAGACAGGAGGGGGAGTTAGTGCTGGTCCCCAGCTCGCCACGGGTCAGCGCTCACCCCCAGCCGTGGAGACGTTCCCCTGTGCTGCCCCAGACTGCCACCGACAGCTTTGACGCTGGGGACCTGGGATTTGGGGTTAATTATTACCCTGGGAAAGCAGAGGCAAAGGTGACCTCCAGCTGGAGCTGCTTCAGCTCAGGTCCTCCTGGCACGGCTCTGGGACTCTGCCTGCTGAGCAGGAAGGCTGGGTGTTGCTCCTGGCCTGGAGCAGCACACGGGACTTGTGCCTTGCACGGTGTAAGGATCTACCCAGCGTCAGCCATGGGGACACCAGGGCAGGAGCTGAGCTGTGGGGCCGCAGGAACTAAGGCTGGGATGGATGGGAAGGGGTTTGTCTCCCGCTCCTGTGTCTGTGCTGCCAAAGTGTGCCCCTTCCTCACACAGCAGACTAAATGTGGACCTTGTTAGAAAAACTTTGACGTTGTTAATTTATCCAAAACCTTCTAGAAATCTGAAGTCCAAATAAACTAAAGGCTGCCTCCTTTAGTTGTGGGCTCATTTATTATTGCAGAGCTGCTTGGGTCTGCCAGCAGAAGTGATATTTAAGTGATTAAGGAGTACTGAAGCAATCTCAGGGTGGATTTTTAGAAGAACTAGGTCAAATGTTGTGTTTTCTGACCACAGCCATGGCTAGGCCCTTCTCACGGAGCTGGCAGCCCTGTCCCTCTTGCAGGCAGCTCTGTCGAAGGCACTGAACTAGGGACTTCCCCTCTGGTTTTCTTTAACACCGGCCTCACCGGGCACTTCTTTGTACCAAGTGCTTTAACCATGTCAACATTTAACTTCCAGATGACCTCGAACTGCAGAGAAGGCCCCAGTTCTGAGACACTGGAAGGCTTGATTCAACAACCTGCAAAAATCAACTCTTAGTGAGCTAAAGAATTGAAACCATTTCTACCACCCCGATTCAAAATGCTCTCCAGAATGCTTTTGGCTCCGAGCACGTTAAAAATTTATTATCCTTACAGCCAGGGTATGACACAGCCTGGAGGAGACTACAAAACTCTCAGCTTTCAAAAAGATGATATTATGAACTATAAAAATGGGACAGATCTGGTCACTGGCTCGCCTGCCCCCAAAGGTGAGCAGAAGGAACACGAGAGCTGCCTCCTGCAGAGCTGTGACCTGAAGATACCCTGGTCAAAGTGTGTGCAACTGCACCATGCCTTGTGATCTGGCTCCTGACCCATAAGGAAAGCCGGGCTGCTGTTTGGAAGTGCACAAGCTGCTCTGCAGGGCTCCATCACCAGCTCTGCTTTCTCTGCACCTCGAGACTATGAGCACAAGGCCACGGTTCCCTCGTGGAGCTGCACAGGCTCTGCTGCACGACAGGAATCGGGAGCAGCCCGGGTGCTGGGAGGAAAGCTGCCCTTCCTGATGATCCTACGACATTTTAGCACTCCAGCAGCGCGCTGGAGAACCAGTGCCTGGACCCAGTTAACTCGTGGGATGGAATTTAACGTTTAAACACAGTGAGGTGACGGAGATGGGCTTCTCTCTGCTGATGGTATGAGAGGACAGCCATCCAAGGAGGTTCCAGCTTGTTTGCTTTCACCATGTGGAGCCAGTTCCAGACATCTACTCCTTGTTGAGCATCTTGAGTTAATCTGTAGACCAACAAACTGCAGCGGTACGAGCGGAGATACTCCCTGCTGCGTTTGTCATGTCGAACATATGGCACAAATCATTGTGTTCTCACTGCCTGCAACTTCCAAGTCACTTTAGTGCAGGAATCTTTTGATTTGGGTGAGTACCTTCTAATTGCTTCTGCCCGGTCCCAATAAACTGTGATCCTAACTGAGATCCTGAACTTTGTTCTAGCGAGTTGAGCGGAAACAAGAGGCCACCACGGGAACGGGAAACTTTGTAAGAAGCTGAACGTGATCTGTGGAAAATGTCTGCATAATATATGATATCTTCGGGCTGGGTACTTAACGTGTGTTTCTTTGTCCTTGCCTCACAATAGGCTCTGAATTGAGAGAGATGAAATATTAATAAGCAGAGAAACAAAGAAAATGCTGTGCACAAAATTAAGGCAGAACTGGAGGCTGACAGGCCGCTCGGGCGTTAGGTGAGTTATGTGAGGGGCAGTGGCTACACCATCCAGCCCAAAGGGGTCCACTCCTCCCAGGAGGACCAAGGGAGAGGTTTGATCTCCTGTGTGGGCCAGGGGGGGCTTTCTCTGAGGATTTCAAGTTACTAATAATCCAGATAAACCGGGTTAGAACTGACGCAACAACCAAGCCAAGCACAAGATTCTACCTGTAGCTAATCTGCTTTCACAAGCCTTGAACTCCTTTTCCATAAAACCAGTGGAAAATGTCCTTGCAGACCGACCCACTCAGAGTGACTGCTCCGCTGAGCAATGTAAAGGAAGACTACACACGACAGCAGAGGAAAAAAGTGTGGAGGAAAATGAGTGAAGAAGCCCCGTGTCATCCTCTACAGCCAGGGCTCAGTCATCCATATTTCAGAATAAAGGAATAATCAGTCCACCAGTAAAACCACAACCAAAGTACGCACATCTTTGCAAGAGGGAGTGATTTATTTCCTCTCCCTTCCCTCAAGATAAGGAATAAAGAGTGGAAAACATTTGCAAAGCTGTGAAGCTGAAGCGTTTTCAGGAACTGAGGCTCTTTTCACCAGCCGTGTACAGTTACTCCTTTTTTTCAGAAGACATCAAGCAGGGCAGGTATTATTCTATTTGAATTTCTTAATACAGCTACGGTCTTTAAGGTGACAAAAAATCCCTTTCAGTAGCCTGTCCGTTCCTGAACTACTGTTTGGGAACACTTTGCAGAAGATGGAGAGGTTTTGGCAAGCAGCAGGGTAGCCGGGAAAACAGCGCCGGAGGTGTTGCAGGAAACTTAATGGTCCATCATAAACATTTCCCCAGTCAACACGGTTTCAGTACTTTGAACAAAGCATCTATTGAGTCAGGGACTGACAGATGTGTGAAAAAAAACAAAACCAACAACTCTGCATGCAAAATATCATGCAAAGTATTTCAAAAGAAGAAAAAAAAAGCATCAAGGTAAAACCCTCGAACAATTCAAGCGGAGAAGCAAGGGCAGCATCTCTGTACCTTGCAATATCCTTGGCAATCTGCTCGTTGAGACAGTTGATGAAGGCGATGGAGTGGGTGCCGGAGATGTAGCTGCCGGTGACGGCAGAGTGCAGCTGAAGAGCGAGGCTCCTCAGCACCGGGTACATCAGCAAGGACAGAATCACCACCTAAAATGTAAAATATATAAAGGATGATGTGAGGTGACTTGGCTCTCCCAAGGGACGAGCAATAGGATGGGAGGAAATGGCCTCAAGTCGCACACAGACTCACGCAGCAGGCAAGGGACGGTGAGGCTGAAATCATAGAATCGTCAGGGTTGGAAAGGA
>VWZK01016751.1:13743-59439 GCA_013396935.1 Baryphthengus martii | reverse complement strand
ATGGAGTAATTTTTATTTATGAACTTAGATTCTTTTGTTTCTAAACTTCTCTGGTTTTCTGCCAGATGGCTTTTGAGATAAAGTGATATTAGCAAGGAACTGTAATCATGTTGAGGACGTCATTAAATTCATAATGCTCTGATGGTATTTCCGGTAATGTTTTCTTTAGCTATTATTACTTTCTTTTGTATTATAACTAATTCCGTGGAATCATAATTAAGACCAGAACACCAAAACATCCACCCTGTACTAGGATGAAAGATCAAAAATTCAAAAGCTGGTTAATGGTTATTCTTTATCGGTAGTTTTGGATCAAAAAAGTTCATTCAGTTTCGAACTTATTTTGTGTACCTCTTGGCCTCTAAATCTGTGTATGCAGATGAAATAGCACAGAAAGGACAGCTAAAATATTAAATTGTTAGTGTTTGTAATTTGTTCAGTACAGCCACTTAATTTGCTTCAGCCTGTTTTTCTAAATGTTATGTGTACTCAGAAACTTCTGACATCAAGACCTCTCAAATGTGGTGTGTAATATTAAAAACATAAATCTCCTCAGCTGTCAGTGAAGAGAAACTGAATGATTACAGTTGCTAAAAATGGCTTTTTGAAATCCTGTGTGCTCCATAGAGTAATAGGAGCAAGTTGGTGCTCTGAATTACTGCTCTACAGTTCTAGGAAATGTTTCAACAAAGTGGTCACTAATGCTTCTGCATTTTAGAGTTTACCATTTCCCCCCAACACACACCTTTTTTTTTTTTTTCCCTGATCCAACATTGTACTTTTGTTGAGGTCTGCTGTTAAGCAAAATGAGTTGAAAAATGTGTTTGCCTAGCGTGTAACAGTTTCTGTGTATTTTCCTAGGGAGGTATGGGAGCAGCGCTGCTGTCTGATCCTGACAAAATAGAGTCTGTAAGTATCACCTTGTAGGTTTTGAGCTGCCTTGCAAAGTATTATGTACTGTGCTCCACTGGATGCACAGAAGACAAATTTGTAAAAGCGGAGTGGAATTATCAGTTTTGAATACCAAAATTAAGATTATGGATCAATAATCCTGATTTAGTTTTGCTTGTCATTGTCTGGACTATAAAATTGCTACATTATTCCTTTTCAGTTTGAAAACTTTCATAATGTGGTACTATAGTTGCAGAGGGAGAGTTTTACGTGCCTGTGTTTGTAAATAGGTATAAGATCCTATGTGAACCAGTAGGAAAAAGGTTCATATGCATATATTTATGTATATATAGATATATTTTATGTATATGAAACTCTATATGAACCTACCTGAAAAAATGTATATACATCTATGTGTAATATATATATAAACATATTGTTTATCTTTTTTCTGTTTCCCTCGGGAAGTTCTTGGATGTAGGTCTGTCTTTTTGAAGAGATCAGGCTCTCTTCACTCATCTGCATGGCTGTTTCTGAATGATAGCCAGTCTTTTTCTGATCCCTGCAGCTCATGCCTTTCTTTCTGTCTAAAATGGATGTTGAATCAGTTTTTCTTTCACAAGTCCTTCCTCTTTCTGTGATAACACCATTCAGCTTTGTAGGCTAGTAGGAATTCTGCAGTTTCAAGAAGCCAATCTGTTGCTTAGTTACTATTCTTTGTAAGCTTAGACATGAAAACAGGTTGTCCTGTGTCATTTATTTCATTGTCTGAGGACACGCCATTAGAAGGACATGTCATCGAAGTTATAACCATGATGGAGTGTTAGCCTTTTGCCATATGTAAGAATCTCTTGGTGTCTTCATGTCTCTTATTGTCTGGTACCAGTTACTGTATAGTCATGCAATGATTTAAACGTGTATAGGCCATTACATGGCCCTTGAAATTATGGTCTGTTGGACTTCAATTCAGCCTGAGAAAATGACATTCTTTCCATAGCTCAGTTCTGAAGTGGTTAAACTAAGTACTGCTCATTGGTCTGCTTATTCTGAGTTTGTTGTAATGAGTAAGATGTGCTTTGTGTTAGGTGTGGAATTCAGTCTGAATCTTCTAAAAGAAAATAAAAAATGCAGATATATTACTTGATATTTCCTTCCCATTTTTTTTTTTTGATTTTGAAGGCTTTCTTCTCTTCTAAAACATCTCTTTAGGAGTAGTATCCATTTCTTTGTATCTTTAAGAGAGAAAGGAGGAGAGCTGTGTTAATGTGGGGGTTATGTTCATGTTTTTGTCTTCCTTTCTTTCTTTTTCCAGATATTGACTACCCTTGTTAAAGGAATTTGTAAACCAGTAACCTGCAAAATCCGCATTTTACCCTCAGTAAGAACATAATGATTTATGTTAAAGTGTTTAGTTGTTGTTTATTTCTGCAATTTAAAATCAATTAGAATATATGGCATTATAACTGGCATTTCAGACCTTTTAGTATGAAATAACACTTGGAATTGTAATTTCTCTATGGGATACTGTCACGACCTGAAGGCTATCTGACCGGTATAGAGATTGTGATTGCGAGTTCATTGGTTTCCGTGATACACAAGGACAGAGGCTTTTATCCTCTAAATTTCTCAGCTCTATTACAGATTACAACAAATACTGCAAAATCCCATAGCTGTTATACCTGTGATTAATAAAGCTAGATATAGCTGTATCTATCTCAAACTGTTACAAATTATTAGTAGAAGCACTGAAATTGCTGGCTTATAGAAAAAGGTTCATAATCATCCTTCTCAGAAGCAACATCTTAACTGCAATTAGAATGACTTTTTTCTTAAGGTGTTTTTGAATACAATCATTCATTTTGAAGAAATTGTGGTAAGACATATTGCTAAGGCTGTTTTAATTTTGTCATTATTTTTCTGAAATTTAATTATTAAGAATGAGGTATAAATACCTAGGTTCTTTTTTCTGTTTTTTTACAGTTCATGTAGCTTCCTTACTCGATTTTCTTTTTTTCAGTTGAATTCCCTACATATTTTTAAACCTTCGGGAGATTATGTGGCTTCTCTTTTAATGACTGATTATTTTGCAATTGTGTATTTAATTACCTGCCTAGATACCATGATTGCATATGACTTGGATAGATATTTCTGTAAGTGGATGAACTGCAACTGAGCTAGCTATTGTTCAAAAGTCATTTACACATACACTTAAAATGATTAAATGAACAAATGAAGCCTGTGCGAAAAGAATCAGTAACTCTGTCTAATACCATGTTGGTTCTGAAGTATTAAATCAAAGAACTGGAACGTCTCCTTTTTATTTTTTACAACTATCCTAGAGCCTCTTTTTAGTTTCAAGCTGCTTTTGCGTAACATGTCATCCATCAGAACAGCAGGTGAGCTTCTGTCTCTGTGTCCATGCCAGCTGGTAGATGTTGCATTTTTAAAAGACTGAATATGCTGGTTTTGTGATGAGCCACATCATTCTCTGGCTTTTGAAAAGAAAAACGACCTCATCTCTTTCATTCTTCCTTTCCCAAAAGCTGCATAAGAGTGGCTAATCCAGCAACGTACCAGATTTCTTTCTGCCTTTTAACAGCATCTTACCTCTTTGAAGACATACTGGAAACTTCTGCTTTTTCCTCTGTATCTTTTGGTTCACTGGTCATCATTAGAATTTTATTAAAATATCATTAGAATTTTTTAGATACTAGTTAACATTTTAAAAGCACATCTGAGAGGAATATTTATAGATGTGTGATTGCACATTACCTTGATTTCAAGAGGCATCCTCTTACTCTCGATGGATTCTAATTACAATTTACAGAGTAGCCATTAGAGAGAACTTGCTCATCAAATGTTTTGTATCATTTTCAAATGATAGCCTGAAAATCTGTTGGAAAATACTCTCCTACTACAGACTATTGTGTTACCCTGTTTGAGAAATTTTATGATCTGTAGTTTCAGGAAAGTATTGAAAATGAATTCTGAGTTTTGCCATAATATGTAATTCTTTAATTGAAGTATATATTAAGTGAATATGCATGTTGAGAGTTCCTGTTGAAATACAGGAATCATATCACTCTTGATAAAAGAACAACTTCCAAGACTTGTTTGTACAGTGGTCACGTGGTAGTTATTCCTTTTTCCTTGAACTAAAATCACATCATTCTCTCTTATCCCTCAGGTTGAGGATACTGTGAATCTGGTAAAGAGAATAGAAAAAACTGGTATTGCTGCCATTGCAGTCCACGGAAGGTAAATTGATTTTAGGCAAGAGAGACTTTTTTTTTTTTTTTTTTAGTTTGCTGATGAATATAGCACAATAAAATATGACTTGAGTGTACTCTGCATGTAATATGTTTCTGATTTCAACTGTCAGCTAAATCAATGGTGTGGAAAATCAGGCTAGGTATTAGGGAATTAAACTGCTTGCTGCTATTTTTCTATTATTTTTTTTCTAAGACTAAATAGAAATCAAATTATCTTCATTACTCTGTATCTGAAAATGCTGCTTATTGGAATATGAAATTACAGTAACTTTTAAAATGTATTTGGTATGAAAGAATTCTCTTGTGCTTTAAAAAAAGAAAAAGGAAAACTACATGGAATATATACAGAAAATAAGTGGAAATCAGTATGTCCCAATAATCCTTGAGTCATGTGTGCTGTGATTCAGATATCTGCAAATTCTGTAGGAAATCTTTGCGTTTGTCTTCTTTCTTTGTGGGAAAGGAAGAAGGAGGAGAGGCCTCAGCACCCTGTCCACTGTGATGTGATCAAAGCCATATCTGAAGCAGTCTCCGTTCCGGTCATAGCAAAGTAAGTTGAACTGCTTAGCTCATTATTGCCAGAGGCCTGTACCTACCTTAAGCTT
Organism: Baryphthengus martii; assembly: GCA_013396935.1. Classification (NCBI taxonomy): domain Eukaryota; kingdom Metazoa; phylum Chordata; class Aves; order Coraciiformes; family Momotidae; genus Baryphthengus; species Baryphthengus martii. Next base: position 54,671 of record VWZK01016751.1, on the reverse strand, counting down.
TGCAAGCAAAGGAAAAAGAACCTTAATGTAGGGCGAACACAACGTTATCTGTTACCAAAAATGAAATCTGAATAGAGAGAGCAGTGACAAAAGTTGACCTTATGAAGTATCACCATACCTCAGTGTTTAGTCTAAAAATCCTGTGTGTTTCTCAAAAAGCGTTGCTTTTGTGTGTCACAGTCTATCCTATGCAAGCTTTTTCTGTTTGCATCCAGCAGTTGGATTCTCTATGCTTTTAAACCCTGTGAAGTGACTGGTTATAACCCTACCAACTGTGTATCTTGGACACTTGCATGTTAGAGATGACCTGTCCCACTGCTTAAAAAGTGTTATGTTCTATGGCCTCACGTTTTCCCCAAGACATCCTTAGTTTCCAGATATATAGACAAAATCCTACTGAATCTATCTGCTTGTAGTGGTAGATCCTTCAGTAACACTGTGATAGTGAAATAAGGAGTTGTCTTTAAAAAGTTTAGCTACAAACAGGTAGGTTTTAAGAGCAATTTTGGAAGCAGATACAATGAAGAGTATCTGTCCTGAATTTTATCTGATCTGCCTGACCAACATCTTTAGATGTTTCACCTCTTTATAAGTTCAATAGAATATCCTTGGCCAGAGAAGCAGTGTCCTTAAATTAAGATTAGTGAAGAAAGAACTTGAGTTTTCATGGAAAAGCTGCATCTCAGCAAACTATACACTTGGATCAGGAATTTGTAAAATTGTTTTCCTGTTCACATTTCTGTGTAGGAAATGCGTTGGAAGTCACAGTTTTTGCTGTTAGAAGACCTGTTTCTGTACTGGACAAAGGAAATATTCTATGCTTATAATCTTTGTTGATCACTTCTCAGTGGTTTACCCTCTTTCAGGTTTCAGAACAATTTTTTAAGCAATATGGAATTTGCTTAGGTAGAAGATGAGGCGAATAACTGTTCTTAGGTTTTATGCATGTCACAGAAGTGTCAGCTCTGTATGCTTTCTGTGGTGTAGAAGTGTGCAATTAAGAAATAAAAATATCAGAAGTTTATTGTTGATGAGTTGCTTCTAATTAATCCCGATGTGAATTTACTACTTTGCAAGTGTCCCAACATGCTAAACTAACCTTAACAATCCTGGGGTCTTTTTAAATGGTTTCTCTGAAAAAGCTACGTTCTTTATTTGAAATCCACTTAGTGAAACTTTTTCCTCTAAAGAAATATAACTATGCAACTTGGAATCCTGCTTATTAAATATATTTCAGCCATGATGCTTCATCTCAGCTGTAACTTATTTGGCTAGTATTTTGAGAATTTAATCCTCTTGTATTTCAAGATTGGTCAAAAATTATGCTAGGATTACAGAGTAATCTTTCATTCGGACAGGAAGCTTGCTTGTTCTGCCTTCACAATATAAATGTCTGACTTTGAAGTGATTTATCATTCTTTAGTTTTTATTGTGAATTTAACAGTGTTTCTACTTTTGAAGAGATAAAGATCTTACTCTCACTTTATAGTTCAAAGTCCAACTTTTATTTTACGTTTAAAAGATATGAAGAGGAATTTTTAAGAGAAAGAAAAGGTGTTTTAAGTGTTCTTTTTGCAGACCAACACATCTGAGTTGCTGACTTGAAAGCAGAGGCAGTACAGTAGAGACAGTGTAAACTTCTTTTAACTTTAAAGTACTTTGTGACTGATCCAGAAGTACTACTTGTAGTTGCTCTCTGTGCGTTAATGCCAGAGTGAAGGTGAAATAATGCTGTCTGTCCTTGTTTCCAGTATCACTTGTGCCAACACAAATTAGTGTGCAGGACTGTTACAGACTGGCAATTACAAGGTATCATTTTTCAAACAACACGAAAGTGATTCTTTGTGAGCCTTATCTATTAAAGAGCTGCGTGAAAGCACACAGCTTGTGTAAAACGCAAGCTATGTCCTTCATAAAAACAGTCTTAAAAATAGAAGTATGCAGAGAATGAAAAACATGTATAATCAGGGTTTTAATGAGCATTTGCTAATAAAACTTTGACATATATTCTCCTGGTTTTGTGATAATATCCTAAATAGACTCTGCCACCATTAGTGATGTAGTATCATATCAAAAATACAAGGCTGTATTGAAGTACAAGTAATAGCAAGTAAAATATTTGTGATTATAACAGTGATGTTAACTTTTAGTGGAGGATCTCATGACTTCATTAAAGAATATTCGGACATCGAGACCTTCCGGAAAGCAACAGCTGCCTCATCAGTAATGATAGCTCGTGCTGCCATGTGGAACCCATCTATCTTCAGAAAAGAGGGTCTTTTCTCCTTGAAGGAAGTCATGCAAGCTTACATCAAATATGTAGGTTTTTTTGAATATCGTACTTGTAGTTAACATTGTTTAGAATTGTTATTCCATATTTTACTATAGTATTTTAATTCCTCTTAATTTCAAAGACTTAGTCTCTGCGGATATTTCAACATACTGCATATGCCATGAGTCTTACAAATCAACCAATGCTTCCTCTGTTTCTTTTTGTTAAAAAAGAAAAGTTCAGAAATCTGTATTCAGAAAACAATTTTTCCCGATCATTCGTTTCTTATGGACCATGCACGTTTCTCGGGAACACTTATGAAGCTTACAAGGCTATCTAAAAATGTCTTAGAATTTGAAAAGCTAATGATATGTAGATTGATGTTACAATTGTGTGAATAATACTAAACAGAAGAGTGAAGGAATATTAAATACTTAGTTGCTAATGATATATTATATAATTAATATAATGATAATACTTATATAATGATAATACTTATATATAATATAATGGTAATACTTAGATTAATTTTTAGAAATTAATTGCTTTTCACAAGACTGTCAGGAATTTTTAACAGCAGGGAACCAAAGGGAATGTTTTGTCAATAAAGTAATGCTGTATTGTAGTACTATAGCTCCATTAGCCGAGTCATCTATTATGTAAAGTTTTATCTATTATTCAAAATACACAATTTGAATGATGTAATAGGAAATTAACCAGAACTCAGTGGCTTTGATCATGTCATCAATCTTCTTTTTGTTTGTTTTTGAAAATTTGAACTGCCATTATCTAGTTACTAAAATATCCCTGCGTTGCTGGTCGGTTTTGTAAACTGGTCAACTCTTTCTTTCTAAGTCTGTGAATAAGATGGACTTCATGCCAAAATAATCAGATTATATGCATGTTCATGAGTAGTCTTGAATATGTTAATGAAGAAACTGCATTGTGGTTTGGCTTTCAAAAAAGATTTTGAAATTCATCAAGAGACATAAACATTATATAAGATAAATTTATTTGGTAGGTGTTTATATACTTTGTCTCTCTCCTTCAGGCAGTAAGGTATGATAATCACTATACCAACACAAAATACTGTTTGTGTCAGATGTTAAGAGAACAGCTGGAAACTGCTCAGGGTAAGAAGCTGCACGCTGCGCAGTCCACGCAGGAAATCTGGTAAGCATGGACTTCAGAAACAGGAATCCTCTTGCCAGTGTATTGCAATTTACCGATTTTGTCTCTATAAGCACTGGTGTCCATGATTATTACATTACAATACAACAAAGGGAATTTGTATTTCTGTATAAAAGGAGCTACCTTCAGTATTCATGAAGGAGCAGTGAAACCCATGAACGTTTAAACTTTGCGAGTTACTTTTCACTTTTACAATGTAAGTAGGTGAACAATTTTTAGTGTAGTAACTTACTATTTATTTTGTGTATAGCTTTCCAATTTGGTTAGAAGAGTTACAGTATAGATTGAAAATGAAACAATCTTTTACCACTTCAAATAAATCTTAGCCAAAAGGGGATGATGTAGTAATGCATTGTATGTAAAGAAAAGAAGTTGTAAAGAGTCAAGCCTTTAAATAGGTGATGAGAAGAATCACAGTTTATACATATAAACACTGAATAGAGATCTAGTGTTTAACATTTGGTGTTATATGCTATGGCCAAAATTTTCCAGGGGCTTCAAAATTGAACATAGCAGGTTTTGTATATTTGATGCGATACCAATTTCAGAATTGGCTTAAGTAGTGTATGTGTGTGTGTGAGAGGGACACAGAGAGAAGAACTTGAAAATCTATAAAACTGCTATCAGCATACTCAAGTCTTTTCACTACTGTTCTAAAAAGCCTGTTTAATCTCCAGATAACTGACGAACACTCGGTTATTTAAAATGCACCTGTAAATCTTCAGACAAAAATGCTAACTACTACTGTCTGCTGGTGGTGGTGGCGGCATGGTACAGCCATTCATGGTTTTAACCTCAGTACTGAATGCAAGAAAACCAATAGCTGCATTTCACACCAAAAAAATTACATAACAGTACGTAATAAGTTGTCTTCTCTTCAAAGCATTAGTTGGCATTTTTCAGCTTGACTGCTTTTCTGCTTTGAGCATTGGAGATGGCTTTGTGGCCGGAATTCATTTTGTTGATGAACAGTTTTATATCCATGAACATTCTCCTGAGTCAAAGTAGTTTTCTTGTGCTTCAGGCTTTATTGTTGTTACCATCTCTGGAAAATAAAGAGTCTTGTGTTTTTCGAAGTAGTTGCTGCCTGCCATGGATCTGAAATTTAAAAGGATTTGAGGCTTTTGCCTTTGACCCAAATCCTAGTTACTTCCTCCCTTGTACTGGGGCTTGTGAATAATACTCTGAAGTCAGAAAATCTGAGTTTTTGAGGTACTTGGATGTTATAGTGTTTATTGCTTATAGTATTTTTAAATACTAAAGTTGGAAGAATAATCTATTTCCTACTTTTTGCTCATATTGCCCTTGTGGAGCTGATGCACCAGGAGTCACTCAAAGATGTTCTCCGCTGTTTCATCCTCCTGCAAGTTATTAATTGAGCTAATAACTTGGATATTGCAGGACCTGTATTTCTGATAGATTCTGGTGGACTTTCAGACTGCACATTGAATATATAGTGCTGGAAATGAGCACGTTCTTTTTCTACTTGTAGCTGAAAAGTGTCTGATAAGAATTGACGGAAAAACTATGTCACTGAATATTATTGCCACACTTACATGTGACTCTATACATAAATACTTCATTTAAACACAACTAATTTCTACACTTTTTCATAATGTGATATAAAAATTTATGAACTGATCTCTAATACCAAGGAGTTCTGTTTGAATAGTGAAGCCTTTGAAATGGCTGACTTCTATGAAGAAACAGCAGGTATTTTTGAAGCAAGGAAAACATCGTTAGAGACTGAGACACAAGATGAAGATGACCAAATGCAAGATCCAGATGTGATTAAAATGGCTGTTAGATTTGACAAGTAAGCATGCAAATTAAATTTTTTACTTTCTTGCATCTATGAATAAAAAGATGTGAATTTGACAATTCCTTACAGTTTTTTGAAAATAACAGTTTGCATAACAGTGCGTACTGCCTGAATTGTTATGAAGCAATTTATGTACATCATTACATAATCACTAGCATCACCACTCTTTCTGTACTGTTTGGGTGCTGTAAGATGTTCTTTAGTTCCAGGCTTCCTGAGACTGCTTAATTCTCTCAGCTAACTTACGAAAAGTGCTGGGTGATCTTAAAATTCAAACATCTGTACATAGAAGAATATGAGTGTACAAGATACAGAGTTCAGTTGTGTTTAACTGAATTTAACAAAGAATATGAGTGTACAAGTTACAGAGTTCAGTTACGTTTAACTGAATTTAACAAATTAAAGTTAACTGAGATTTAACTAAAATACAATGCTGCTTCTATAAAAAGTCCTGCACAAGTTCCATAATACTCTTTTCTGAGCAGATAACATATGTGCTTATCTGCAGTCTTCTAAACATGTTCCACTCATAAGATATTCCTTGAAAAACTAGTTCATATTAAGTAACCTTTGATTATAATCTGTGAAGCCTGCAGAATTGCTGTTACTTTCCATGTCATATGTGTTTGCTATTTTTGCTGTGTTTGCTATAAAGCTTAGCAAACAGTTCAAAAAGAGTGTAGTGCAAAATGCTCCTCGAATCTGGTCATAATGCTTTAATATTTGCAGGATATGTTACCTGACTCACTGAGGACTGAATACAGTGGGTTTACAGTATTTCTTTTTTTCTGTCAAGTACAAATGGCTGTACTTCTCTGTCAGTAACTGAACCAATACCTACTTTTCCTACTCTCTTTTATAACTGTACTGTCTCATAACTGAAGTAGCTTCTTTTCTTTCATCTAGTGTTTAGTCTTACACTATTACTTGTAATAAGCTGTGCCAAGCTGTATCTCTATTTAATTAGAATCTCCTTTGTGGTAAGTATCTTTTCGCTAGTTGTTACTACAGGATGTCAATGTTTGGGAAGAAATAATAGAAAAGTTTACATTCTATTTTAGATGGATGTGTTATTTGAATTATCTAAAATGGAAGCAGCACTTTTTCTTATCGTTTGAGCTGTAAAATTAAACCCCAAATAATACCTAGTAGAAGAATAAACAGCACTATCTGTTTTAAAATAGAACTCTCTGCACTGTTGTTGACCACAAATTTTTCTGTCTAGGCGAGAATATCCACCACAGATTACTCCAAAAATGTATCTTCTGGAATGGTGTAGGAAAGAAAAGCATCCTCAGCCTGTTTATGAAACTGTGAGTCAATGAATAAACCCTTTCATACTTTTTACTCTACCTTAACTATGCAGTTAAGTATTTTAGGACTTAAGGCAGTGAGAAATTCTATTTCCCAGTCTGACACCACTCTAGAGTAAGCAGGTTAAAAAATGGTAATACACATGAAACTGTATGGAAAATAGCAGCTTATTACATTAGAAAATAAAAATTGAAGTCAGACCGTCAGTCTGATTGATACCTGTGTGAAAGAAGTTGCTGTAGCTACAGAGTGTTACATAGGAGTCCATGACTGACTTTATTTTACTTCTGAAATTGGATTCAGAATGTTTTCTCTCTTGCACGCTGTAGGAGCTATGCTGGTAGAAGCTACACTGGACAGGAGCAACTGCTTGGTTAGATGGGGACATTATTTGATTTTTTTTTAAATTATTTTTTTATTTTGTAATACAAAAAATATTTGCTGTTTAGACAATTTCTCTTTGTATTTTAATCTTAAACATGCAAGGTTAAATTTCTGGTGTGAAATACAGTAATTTTGAAGGTGCTATTTGATTGTGGTGTAAAGACAAGAATAGCGAGGAACCTTGACAGTGTTGTTTGTTCTGTACGTGATATTACCGGGTTTTGACACACTTCTCCCTTTGAATTTTTTTTTTTTTTTCCTCCAGGTTCAAAGACCATTGGATAGATTATTCTGTTCAGTCGTGACGGTAGCTGAGCAAAAATACAGATCAACTCTGTGGTAAGCTATCCTTAATGGGTTTTGCAGATGCAATTGTTTCTGAAATGTTGCTTAAAACTTGCAATGAAGAGATACTCTAGTTTATTCCACTTCACTTTTGTCAAAGTCGGCTAAAAGCTGCCTTCTGAAGCTGCCTCTGGGAGGGAGAAAGAATTACAGATTTCTGAGAATTGCATGTGACAAGAGGAAGTAAGCTTTAGCATAAACAGGTACAGATTTTAATTCACTTAGTACATTAGTGCACAAATTGTATTGGACGGAGAGCAAATAGGTGACCCGGTTCATTGAGTCTGTGAAGAGTTCAGAAGCTAACCAAGGGAGGCAGAGGGGGCTGCTGGAGGAGGGTGATGTTTTCAGCCACCACATCAGATCCATTCTCAGTAACAAGTCAAGATTAAGTATCTATATCCAGTGAGGCAGAGAACAATTTAGTGGCTTCTCAGAGATCGCAGTTAATCAACAGTTACATCCAGGACTGCTCCAAAGTTTCATGAAGTTATTTTATACAGTTCTCTATTAATCCTGAAGTTAGCTTCAGGCATTTACCCCTAAGTTGATTTAACAGCAAAGCTAGAGCTCAGCATCGAACATTATAAAGAGGACAAATGCACACAATAATTACTGGTGTTTGCAGCATTCCTGTTCAGAGAGTTTAAGAAGGTAAGCTGAACTGATACAAAACTTTGAGAAGAAAATGTTGTCACATACTGAATTTCACTGACAGTCCCTGTCAGAAATGACAGAATTTTTATTATTGTGGAACACTTCCTACTTTTGTCAGCGTCAATGAACTTGTAAGCCTACCAGATTATATTTGGGCCTGTGAGTGTCTTTGAAGAAAAATGATCCTTCAAAACTCAGTTTTATGTAGTGATCATAGTTTTAAAAGTTAACATTCTGAGGATTGCAACCACTTGGGTCAAACACGTCTTGACTTCTTACCTTTGGAATAAAGAGTGTTTGAGATGCAAGACCTGATAGAAACAGCTTTCCTAGGAATAGTACATCAGGAGTGGTACGTCAACATTGACACCTAGCAAGATTCAAATAATTTCTGGAATCTGCCTGTTTTGTTCTGCTGCTGTGGGATGACTACAAATGCTGTTTATTTCATGATGTTGCATCAGAGGTAGGAAGCAATGTCTCTTGGCGGTTTCTACTTTTACCTGTGTTCTGTCTGCTTGCTCTTCAGGGACAAGTCAAAGAAACTAGCAGAACAGGCTGCAGCTATTGTCTGTCTGAGATCATTGGGTGTCCCAGAGGGAAAACTGTGTGAGGGAGAAAGTCACCTGATTAACAAACGCAAGAGGGAAGACCAGGAGCGCTTGAATAACAGAAACCATGGAGAAGACCTTGCTGAGCCCTCTCATAAAAAAGCTAATTTTATTGAAGAAACTTCTGACGTGAATGTGCCTGAGATGGCACGATAGCAGGGAAATTGGCTCCTATTTGTATATCTTGCTGTTCACATTTCATTTGGATTTTCTGAGACAGATAAATTCCCCAGTTGTGAAAAATGCCAATGAGGTGTTTACTGTTCACCACTCACTGCCCCTATGGTGCCTTTCAGATAGGATAAATTAGCAGCCTGATTTTAAAGAACATTGAGAATATTATAGAAAATACTTTTTTTTTTTTTTAAATATCAGATATTTTCAAAGCAGTTTTGTCATTGGTTTTATTACTTGTTTTTTATTTTTAAGAAGTCTACGGTGTGCTGGTAAGGGATGTGTGAATAAGTTATCCATAGACAGATGGATCCATTATGGAGCTAGATAAGTAATCAGAAAAAGTTAAAATAGGGAATTATTAGCCAAGTAGACATGGTTTTGTCAAAAGAGTTTTATGCATGTCTCACAAACTTTGTTTACGCCCATCGTGTATCAAGAAAAAAATTTTGCAGAGAAAAGGACTTAGAAATTATAGCACTAAGTGTGGAAATAACGTTCTTTTTTCATGATTTCTGCTGCACTTTACCTTCCAGAAAAATGACAATAGAATTATCCATCCTTTTCAAGTCTTAGGTATTACAATTGTGCCTTTCTAGTAAGAAATTGGAGCCAAGTCTGGCATCTATGAATTTGTTGAATGACGGCACTTCGAAGTGTTCGGTTCTTTTGAACTTGGAAGTTCTAGTAAATGTCTACATGTATACTACTTGCAATAATGGGCATCTAAATATGGCCTTATGTGTTTGCTCTTGAAATGGAACTTAGTTTGCCTCAGTGTTTAGCTGCTGGTGATACTGGTGGTCTTCATCAAACACACTCTTCTTAATTGACCACCATCATAACTTCTCATTAAAGCAAACTGTAAGTACATGCTGTATGCCAAGAGAGGATACAGACTAAGTCTGATTTCATGGCAATCCAGCTGAGCTTGTCCGATTTAAATTAGAGGTTTGACTCCCCTAAAAGAATATCTTAATGGATTAAGAGAATTCAGGGATTTCAGTTATTAACAGCTTATTGAAAATGGTGGTTCAGTTCCCTCAACAAGGTGAGGGATCTTCACATTATCAATTCTGCTCTAAAAACAAAGTAACAGGGGTATCATGCCATGATCTCTAAAGTATTTTGCATAAAGAACATACAAGATACTATTCATTTGAATGTAGTTCATAAAAAATCTTCATTTTTTAAAAATTGTATTTTTTCCTCAAGTTATAGTGCCAGCATTTAAACCATTTTTTTCACAATAGAAGAACAGCTTCTCACCAGATAATATTCAGACTTGTGAATTGAAATACATGTGTATGCCTTCTGTTTCTATCAGAATAATTTATAGTAAATTACTTTAGTGAAAAGAAGAACATTTTTCTTGTTCATTATGGACATTGCAATAAATGCAGTTCAATTTTACTTACATTTGATATAACTTTAGTGCTTGAATTTTACTCTGAAGCAACAACAGAATTTGCAGTATTAATCAGAAGTTTCAGAAGAAGTTTCATTTGCATATTCTGACTGCTATCTGAGTATCTTGTTTTTGTCAGGACTGGTTGGAGCCATCGTAGAATAATAAAGAAAAAGTCGTTCTTAGGTCCTGCTATCAGTGTGGCTTGCCAAGGTCTAATATCACAGAATCTTTGAGTTTGGAAGGGACCTCTGGAAATCATCTGCTGCAACCCTCCTGCTCAAAGCAGAGTCAACTAGAGCAAGTTTCCTAGGACTGTGTCTGGCTGAGTTTTGTGTATCTCCAAGGATTGAGACTCCGCCCACAATCTTTCTTGACAACCTGTTCCAGTGTTTGATCAACCTTACGGTAAAAACAAAGTAAGAGTTGTTTTGGGTTTTTTGTTTGTTGGTTTTTTCCTTGTTCACATGGAATATCCTGTATTTCAATTTGTGCCCATTCTTTCTTGTCCTGCCACTTTAGGACAATCTGGCTTCATCTCTTGTCATCATTGTCTGTCTAAAATTAAAATTGAATCTTTAGATAAACTCCAGTTACTATAGGTGGCGGTGCCTAAATACAGTGTGGGCTTGTATTGCAGCAAATACTATGGGTTGGTGGAAATTACTGTGGATTTGGACGAATTTATAGATAAACTAACCATAGAGAGCATGTAATTTCTTGTTTCAGCTCATAGAAAAGTCCTCTGAAAAAAATCACTCAGGAGAAAGTCTGACACTGCTGGTATGGATCTCTTTCAGGAAAGAGGTGGGATTACTCAGTATAGGAACCAAGGTCTTCATAACAGCATTTGTACCTTTTGGTTTTTTATCTCCTGCTGTTTTGCCATGTGATGTGAACGTGCATCCTTCTGCCTCCATAGTGAGGTGTAGCCTATGCAGGCATTTTGCATCAGATGATACTGGATATACAGTTCTCTATGAGCTGAAACAAACCCTACAAATACACTAGTCTGCAAAGTATAGCATTGTATAGATGTTAGATCAAATGGGTGCCAAAATTTGGGGGGGGATGTGCTTCGATTTATAAGTGCATGCTTTCAAATCCTTCCTTAATTCATTGTGCGGTCATCAATGCTTACGCTTACACTTACTGCCCTTAATTCATTGTAATAGTTGTATGCATCAGGGAGGTTGTGCTGTAATTATGGATGGCCATCGCTAGGCCAAACAGATGTGAAAATGAGTGAGGAGTCGCTGCCGGAGTGAGCATCCCGTGCTAAATGTAGAAGAGCTGTAAACTCTGGCAAATGGCTAGAAAGCGGAACGTGTTTGACAGCCTAAAAGAGAACTAGAGGGGGGGAAAAAATAACAAGAGGAAAGTTTCAATTGTATATATGTGTGTGTGCATGTCAGATGATGGCTTGGGTTCATGACTTTGTTACATGCTTTCATTTCACTGTTATAACTGATGTGTAACCTACTATCCTACTTCGATCCTTCAATTCATCCCAACCGCTTCTACAGATAGGACAGTTGTATTTGCTACCGATGTTCCCTTCCTGTCGCTAGTTTCACAGTAACTATTTCAGTGACTCAGTGCTTTCCTTCTAGAAATTGTTCTATTCACTTAAGTTTAGAGAGCAAACCACGATTGCTGTGCCTTTCTTAAACAGAAGGTGGCAGAATTTTTTTGCATTTTTGGGGGGGAAAATATGCTGACTTCTGCAGTTTTTAATGATCCAGCTACTGCACTTCCGCATTCTTGCATGGGGTGGCAATTGAGATCACAGTTGGGTTACAGGATATGTAGCCTCACTCTTCACAAATCTCCTTTTTAAAAAATAAATAAATAAATTGGTATGCATATGATACTGGGTCAATACTAACCAAAGCTGTGCTCTATTTTAAGTGCTTGCTTAGTGAAAATGTTTCACTATTAATCCTATGGAACTCAATGAAGCAGCTGGGTTATTTTGGTCACAAGGCTATATCAAGCAAACAAAAACCAGTTGTGTTTTGTTTCTTGATACTGATGCTGCAGAAACTATTTGTAACGATACCTGCCGAAGTGTGATCCGTGGGTATGGGGAGAACTGTAAACCTGTCGTCCCTGTAGCCTACATGATGTATTCTGCTTGTTAGAACCGTGAATGGGTATGCAAAGCTATTTTTACTAGCCTTTTAGCATGGATGTGCTCACTGTGGGGCTACCTCCAGGGCCTTGCTGGTTAGAATGCTTTTTGGAATGTCCCGGGCTCTGAGCCCAACCCCACCCTGGAATGTGAGGTTAAATCTTGGCGTACAAATACAGAGTTAGAATATCAAAATCCTCGAGTTCCCTGGTACTGCAATTTCAGAAAGCTGGCATGGGAGCCACATGTCAGCTCAGCTGCTCTCTGATTCAAAGAGTAAGCATGCCTTGGGTTGCTGGGGAGGAGGGGGAGGTAGGATGGCTTTTGTTTTGGTTTGACTTTTACTTCCCTGTTGTGACCCACAGAAGGATATGCTTTTCAGAGACGGTAACTGGTAAGATTGCTGGAGGTCCCAAACAGCTTTTATTGCCACTTTTTTACTCAAACCTACAAGCTCAACATCCTTGAAAGCCTTATTAAACAGGAGTTTGCTTATATTTGGACTCTGAGTCAAAAAGCTGTATTGATGAAATGGCTTGTAAGGCTTAAGTTTCCATCTATACCACAGTGCAGGCCGATGCTTGAGGCTTTTATTGGGAGTTTCTGATGACAAAGCTGATGAAAAACACTAAAAGCAAGATACAAAGTCCTTGGTGAGGAGGGAGTGCCTTACGTGTTGTTAGACAGCAGTTGCTAAGTCACTTAAGGAGAAGAATTGATGAACTCCAGAGGGTGTCTAGTCCAGTCATCCTTACTTAAAAGAGCATTAACCTTCATGTTTTGAGAGCAGGCTTTAAAAAATACACAGATGTGGTGTTCACTTAGCTCGCAAACAAAACTGTGTTGTAGGAATATATGTGAATCTGCCTGTTTAATATCTATTAGATTAAATACTTTTCCCTTGCATGGTGGGAAATCCCTGTTTTCCATTTTTGGAATGTCTGAGAGATACCCTCTTGTGAGAGTTTACAAAGTACCGTAGTACAAATCGGACGCTTTACTCAAACTTGATTTTCCTTGATAGTCTCCATATATTTATTAGTGCTTCAGTGTGTCATTGTGTTAGATATGAAAAATGAGCTTCCTGTTTAACTGCCTTTAAAAATTATTGCTAGATTACTGTAGCTGAATTGTTTCTAATTTATCTATAGTTGTGAGCATGGTTTTTTAATTAGCATTCTGTTGCATAGAGCTGACCAAACTGGATTTGAATACAGCTCTTCAATCTATATTTTTCATCTGTTTTAAAAATGTGTAAGTATTTTCCTTTCCAAATAAGCGTTTTTGTTGATCTGTACAATTATCTGTGCAGTGTTTGGGTGCTGCCTGTGCCATGGGTGCCTGTGTGCTTGCCACGGTCTGTCCTGCGCACAGATGTTAGCAAGGATCGGTAGCGTTTGGCCATGGGGCCTTATGTTCAACTTCTTGAACAGACACTGCTGAAATGTTTTCCGTCATTGTGGTCCGAGAAAAGTGGGAGTTACAAAGATATTAAGCTAAAAACTAGTACTCTTACCTTTTTTTTTTTAATTTCAAGTTTGGAAAACATTCTCCTTTTGAGTTAGTAAAAAAAAAATTAGGCTCTAATCAAACTTCATTGGGAAGCTTCTCAATGATTTAGCTGAATTGATTGAGTGCACACTTATTTACTTAAGAAATGAACTACTGCAGTTTTCTTTAAAGTTTCACTAGCAGCGAAGACCTGAATGTCATTTAGTACTTTACTGTTTCACTAGCTCTCTGAATCACTGTAAAATTTAAAGAAAATTTCCAGGCCATCTGTGTATCTTCTCTGGTTACATGGTTGTGTAAATCACAGAGGGGGGAAAAAAAAAAAATTAAAAGCTGAAACCATTGTCATTGTTTTCTTCTCACTGTGCTGAAATAGAGCCAGGTTCTGGATGCCAGACAGAACATAAGTAAACATGTCTGGGTAGAGGTATGGACCGCAAAACCCATGAGATCTTAAGAGTGTTAAAAACAATATGGGACAGTTTCACTTCAGCAGAAGCATGTATTTATTTCCCCTGTATGACATAAAATGCTTTTGGTTTTTTTGGTCTTTCTTTTTTTCATAAGTTAATGGAATTTTCAGTATTTAGATCCTTAGGTGAGAAGGAATGGCAGGTGGAGTGTTTGTTAGGGACATCAGAGTTATATTCAGAAACCTGGAATATTGAGACTGCAGGATTAAGCCAATAAATCACTGTACAGTTAGACCATGATGCCTACCTGTCATATCCATGACATAGTAACTCTAGTTTACTGTCTTGCTGGCCTGTGACATTCTCTTATTACAGCTACTACCAGCTTTCACAGTTTCCTCTGCCAGAGCGTGGAAAACAGTTGCAGTACTTGCAATGTTTATAGCTCTTAGGCTATAAAAATACTGCGTTATCGATACTGAATTAATAGAGATTTAATAAATTACCTTCTTTCCCATTAACTTTTATCAGAATGCCAAATTTTGCAGTGCAGACTGTAAAATGAGCAAGTTTTCTGACTAGTATAGGTTAAATGTAAGACTATGCAGTGTGACCCAAGATGTGTGCATATCCTGTAATGGCAGTGATGCTGGGGAGAAGGGGTAAATAGGGACAAAAAAACCCCAACAAAACAAACAAAAAAAAAACCAACAAAAAACAAAACAGAAACAAACCAAAAAAAATCTAGTCACTGACATCTTTCTGTACAATAGTACTGATTCAGTGTTTACCCACAGGTTCAGTGTTTACCCATTTTCCTCATGTTCATGTTCAGTATTTAAACTCTTTTGAGTCCGTAGTAGAAGGATTTTCCACTCTTTGTTAGAAGCAAAATGTGTAATGCACCATTTCTTTAACATTATGCCCTACGCTGCTGCATTCCGGAAGCAGACACAGCTCAGAGTATGGTGTAGGACAGTTTCCTTTTCATTTCTCGTAGAGAATCATGTTGAAGACAAACAGATTTGTTCCACCTCTGCTTTGTTTTGTTTTTTTTTCATACATCTTAATTATTTAAAAACAAAAAACCAAAAAAACCAAATTAAATGAAAAGGAGATTTTCCAGAAGAGGTTGATGTATTTCCATGAAAGGAAGAGCTAACCTCATCCTGTTAAAAAAATCTCACATCTTCCTTCACCTCTCTGCTAGACTGCCACCGTGTGTACTGTTTCCCCCCTCAGCCCAGCCTGTGAATTCACCGGATCACCTGGTCGGAGAGAGCATTTCGCCCACGCAATTCGCTCTTCTCACTTCCCCTGTGCTTTAGCACCCCACATACAGACTGTCCTTGTGCTGACAGCCGAGAGGGCCCAACAGAACAAGACAATACTGATGTTTCTGTGTGAATCCATGTGCGAAAAGTGCAAACTGTCCTCCACAAATCTTACAGGGTTTGTGGGAGCCAAACCTGATTCTCAAGCCATGAAAACTTCTCCTCTGGGAAAATGAGAGAGGTAACTTAGTAGCTGTCATGTTTTAGGACATTTTAATCCTCTGATTATATTCTTACAAACTGAGTACCTGGTGCCAATGGGAAATGGTTGTATCCTAAGGCCAGACTTCTCGCTTAGGTCTGTAGTTTATTCCTGCTGGTTGCAAAGACAGAAGTGCCTATCAGCAATAGGAGGGATATTCCTCAGTGTAGTATGCTTTGATACTCTTTTTTTTCTTTTTTTTTTTTTTTTCCTTCAGTTCTAGGATCCTAGACTCACAGAAAGCAACTAACTATTTCTTATTGCATTAGTGTGTTTGGTTGTTTTTTCTATAACTGACTTAAGCTGATGTTCACTAAATACGGTGCAGCCTTAGAGAAGTTGTCTAACTTTTTAACATTATGGAATGTGGACAAAAGCTAATCTTAGCTTATCAAGGCTATTCTTCACTCAGGTCACTGGGTGGGGAAAAGAGGGTTTCCAAATGGTAATTCAGAGCAGTTTGCTCAGTTGTTTTCTTAGCCTCACTAAGCTAAAGTTAGCTTTTGTAAATGCCGTTCTTTTCTGTAGAGTAGGCATGTCAAGCTGACCAGTCTTTTTATCTGAATACAAATAGTCACCTTGTTAATCCCTGAATTTTCATTGCAAGCCTTTGTTGCATCCCCGGGTGAACTAAAATGAATTTGGAACTCAGCTATTGCACCTGAGTTACTAGGGCAGTATTGTACTGGTGTTGACTTCCATTCAAGAAAGCATTTAACTGGGATGACAAGTATATCTGTTGTGTTCCTATCTGCTTGGCAGTGATCGCTTCTGTAGGTAGATATCATCAAACAGCACAAATATTTCTTTTTTGATTTCTGTAGTGCACAGCTGATATTCAACTGGTGTCAGTGTTGAGTTTTGTTACGTTACTTCCCTACGCTGTGACTGGGATCCTCAGGAGCATGCGCATCTCTCTTCAGCAGGGGCATCTAGCACAGGGGCAGAGCAGACAGCTGAGAGCGGGCCCAGCAGAATCCACCACCAACTGTCAATCCACACCTGAAGTGCCTTGTTTGACATGTAAAGACTGACTCCAACAGCAGTGTAGTGGGAATACCTCAGCTGAGTTAGGAAAGTGGAAAACACAACTGGATAAGGGAGCCTTTTGCTCTAGCACCAGCACTCAGGATAGTGAGGTTGTAAGGATGTTTTAACTACAATGGAGTGAGGTGCTGTTACAATCCAGTTCTTAGCATGAAACATCCTGTTGACAACCTCAGTGCAAACATTAGTGGTGGAAAAGAAAAGGGCAATTAACGTATTTCTTTAGTCCTTTCAAGTACAGTATCTCCAGATCAAGATTCAGGATCACAGATACGGGCTTCTGTGAAAGTTGTACTGTCACTGTCTGTGATGTAGCTGATATGAAAGAATGGAATAGTTGTCATTCTTTGACACTTCTGTGGAAATTAGCACAGAAACGAGTGTGATGAGAAGATACAGAACAACTGGATGGGCAGTTGTCTGATCTCCTTCCTTGTGATTCAAGAAATTGAACTGGGAAATGTCTGGCGTATTTCTATCCAGTGTACTTCCCAGCTATTGACTGCTCAGTATTTTCTGGACAAGTTTGTAACCTTTTCATAGCAGATAAAAGATACAAAATTTATCCTGCTAATTTGTACAGTTTAGTCAATTAATGAGCATGTACAGTATTATCTGTCAACAACCTACATATATATTACAAACACACCTACAGTGCATCACAAACTGCTGTAGTTTAAGATAAAACTAGCACCAAGAGGATCTTCCTTGGTAAGGAAGTGGCATGATCTGTCATTAGTTTCCTCCTAACGAGAAACAAATATCTTCAACCACATCTATAGACTCCTACGCCACTGTGGGTATCAAGATGTTAAGGTCGGTTTATGTTAAAGGTCATCATGTGAGATCTAACACACAATTTCTAAACCATAAACAAAACATAACGCCGCAAAAGGAAAATGTAGATTATCAAAAGTGAGTGAAACTTAACGCAATGTCTAAAATTAGACTTCACCATGACTTTTATGACATAAAAACATTACCAATTATGCACAGGGTTTATTTTACTTTTTTGTTGTGAGATGAAGTTAGGACTGTGTGGGATATAGTTTTATTGTCTATAGTATAGCAACCACCAAAATAGGCCAAATGTTAAGAGTATGTGGAGTGTCCGCTGTGAAGATTTACCATCTGAGAGAACAAACGTGAAAGGTAGGGCAGACAGGATATAACTGTATACAAAGGGTAGAAGGTACGGAGGAGCACGAAGCTGACCGACCTATTTTTCACCAGAGTAGAGAAGCTGGAGTACATATTTTTGTGCTTTTTGTGCTCTGACCAAGATGGATATGGTAAAGGAATAGGAAACTCAGGGACTCAGAGTGGACCCATGTCATAATCAAGACATGGGAGAAAGAAAAGATTTGTATAACGCAGCTTAAATGTGTTTTGGGATGAACAAGTGAGAAGGAAGTTTAAAGTAGTCGGGGATCTGAAATTGAGATTACATGAAGCCGTATCTATGTCAGAGTAAAATGATTTACCATCTTCCTGAGTGCTTTTATTGGTGATTTATATATGGTTCTGAGATGCTGGATAATGTCCTGAATTCAGATCTACCCACTACAAGTACAGGAAGTAGTGACATGCTTTCTTATATAGGGTTCTCGACAGGAGATTATTTTAACTGGAGATCAGCATTGTTTCAAGTTTTTGCTAGTTGACTATAAAGCTTATAAAAGGTGAAATGCTGGGTCAATTAGATGGATTAAAGTAAGATATTTTAGATCTAAGTTCTCACAAACTTAAAAGCTATTTAGGCAAGGAGTTTTGCCTCAAGCCCTTTTCTGTTTGAATTTTTTTGTGTGCTTAAAAAGAAAGAACTAGTATCCAGTACTACATGGGGACCACATTATATTTTATTTTTTTTTTTTGGAGAAATGTACTATAATTTACTGAGATGGGAGTTGAACTGAAGAATGCCAAAAAGAAGTATCTAAAAACCATCAGCTAAGGAAGTTGCTACCTGTCCTTGAGTCTCATAGGTTTATTAGAATGACACTGTGCTTGAACTATGTTGCCAGTATATTCTTGGAACTAATTATTCCCAAAACAAATAAAACATAATTGTCAGAAATGCTCAAAGCTGCATGATAAACTACTGTAGCATTCAATTCAAACATATTAAACACTTTCTTGAGAAGTGTGGAGACATAACTAAGGCAAGGGACTATGAAAGCTGATGTGACATCTATTCTGAGCTCTTCCATTGAGCTATTCAGAATCACCAGCAATTTCATCCCTTTACAGTTCCAGTTCTTCTGTTAGCATAGAGACATGGTATGTTATCAAGGTTCACATGATAGGCTGGAGTGCAAACCAAGTTATCAAGGCCTTGCTTCCTGCTTCTTGATGCAACCTCCATCTCATGACCTCCTCCGTTGTGCCAGCTTAGATACTTGCTTATGGTTGCTTTTATTTTTCAGGTGAATTGGTTCTCTGACCTGATTCACAATTATTAGTGGTGGCACAACAAGGATGGCATCTAGACAAGAAAGGGTACTTGAGGTGCCTAAGAAGGGGAAATGGGGGCTGCTGAATTCCATATTCATCACCTAGGAGAAGTCAGTACAGCCACCGCCGTCGTAGCTTCAGGCCCAGAGAAGCACCTCCTGGCAGCCTAACCTTTGCATTTGTAGGTCTTGTTTATGGGCAGGGTTTATATTAATCAAATTGGAGTTGTAATTTTTTTGCATCAGATTATCCGTACAAATGAGAGTCATGGCAATAAAGCCCTCCTGAATAAGAACCCTGTAGGCTGGGAAACAGTTGCCTTCACAAGTGTGTGATTTCTGAGGGCAGCTAAGACAAATGATCTTTCCATGTAATTGAAGTTGTATTGTTAAAATACCCGTTAAAATGTCTGGTTCCTGGCAGAACAGCCAGACCAAAGCAGATCTCGGAGCTGGCTAAACTTCTCAAGTATTTATTCAGTTCTGTAGAACATCATGCACCCCTGCAATGAAATCTGTGCTGCTGAGGTTCTGTTAGGAACAGCCACTACGGCTGCTTTATAGCCTGGCTGTGCCTGGATGAGCTGTAGATCTAAAAATGCCTCCAGTACAGCGTACGTGCACTCTCAGTCACAGTGGGAGAAGTTGGTGAGCCAGTATCTGCATTACTTAATGGTAAAATATTTAATGGTGAAATAGTTGTAATTCTGATGGACTACCCGCCAATTTTGATGCGTAGGGCAGCCATGTGACTTTGTGATGGTAATCTCCATTTCTGAGTATAGCTTGTGATTTTAGGGAAAATGTCTTTCAAGTCCTAGATATTTTGCTCCCTCTTGCTAGTCTAGAATACAGATCATGGTAGATGATAAAGAATTCAGTCAAGCTCAGAACCTAAAATTAAATACCTTGGTTTACCTCTTTTGTCCTCCCATTACCATTTCCTGAAAATGAAGAATGTTTTCAAATAATTATAAAATCCACAGCTCACTTCTAAATGTTTGTCTTCTTTGGAATATGTTTGGATTTAGTATCTGTATAGGACTAAGTCCTTTGTCTGTGATTCGGATGGAGTGTGGTCAAGTCAATTTTGTAAGTGTGTCTTGTGAAGTCAGTTCTAGAAAAGTAACCCTGGGCATCTCTTCCTGCCCCTATATCGCCCTTCAGTTCTGTAAGTGCAACTATGTGTGTACAGCTATTTGGCTAACTAGACTGGGGAACTAATGCAGGATAAAAACAACCCAGCGAAAGAGAGTAGTTTTGTTGGGTGGAATTTTTCGATAGCCTGGTCTGCTGCCAGAAGAACTACTCGTGAAATGTTTTTATTCTTATCTGGGAAGACTTTGAACCAGGCTATATAGTTCCTGGGCTATTCAGGGCCTCACAGTTCACATTATCAGATGCTTTGGACAGTGTCTCACTCCTAAGTGAAAGATGAAAATAGATCCTTTTTCAGTACAGAAGTGGCAGCTGTAAGTATTTAAAGGGTAGATATTGGCAATTACAAATAAGCTGAGATGGAAGCTAAGTGGAGTCTTGCACGGCTAACAGACGAACAGCATTCTTGTACAAAGTGAGTTGTCTTTCCTGGCAGTAAGGCAGGCAGGGTTGTTTCTTGACTGGGAAACAGATGCTGTCCTTCTTCTGTATGAACATAAGATATCGGCATTTGGTATTTGGAGAGGCGTTCGTCTCCAGCAAGCAAAAGCTGTGGCAATTCGAAATGAGGACAAGAGATCAAACATATCTCATCTTGCAGCAGTTTTTGAGTTAACTGGTTTTAATTCTAAAAGATTATTTTTAAAATAGAACTGCCAGAGGCTAAACTTTACAGATCATTAAAATATAAAGACTTTTTTTCCAAATGGTCATCAGTTTCTCTCTTCAAAGAAACTGCTATACAGTTGCCTACGCCTATGATATTCCTAATGTTTCCTAGGGAGATTTTGTGCCTTTCTTCTAAATCATGGTATTCATTCACTTTGTTTTGGGGTATTAATAGCCGTGGTAACCAAATGTCAGTGAGAACCTTGCCCGGTCCCTAGAGTAACAGGAGCCAACAAGAAGGAACATTTTTCTTTCATTCTTTTGCTATAGTTCTCTGATCATTTGCCACAAAAAGCAGATTATTTTGACAGAACCAGGTTAGGGAGCGGCTCCATGTGTAGCCAGACTAGCAGATCTGAGAGGACTGGCAACAACAAGCAGTTTGAAGGACTTCGCCTCTTAATACACATCAGCTGCACAAGTTTCACCACGTCCTCAAGTTCAGTAATGCTCCCTTTCAGATCAAGGCAGGGAAGATGGAAACTCCATTCTCAAAGTGCTTTGTGATACCAGTTCTTCTTATAGGAAAAAAAAAAAAAGAGGCCAAATACAGACACTAAACTGAGCATTTTTGATTTCTGAATGATAAACTTGGAAGTTCTGATTGTTCTAGATAGGCAAATGAGCTCGATCCTTTGCTTTACTTGGCTTTGTGTGGAGCCAAGATTTGCAGAGACATTCTCCATACTGGGTTGGCCCCAAAGAGCACAAGGGGTGGAAAACTGTAAGGAGAAGGCAAAGGTTCAGGGGTAGAAACTGAAAGAAAACTTGTTCCAGGATTCACACTAAACTTGTTTTTCACTACTCTTTGATGATGCTTCTGAGAGTGTTATTTTCTAAACTAAGGAGGTGATGACATCTCCTACAGGATGTCTTCCTGATGAGTCCAGGTACTTCGTACGGCTGCTGAGATAGATGACAGACAAACTAGACATCGATATCTGTGAACCATACAACGTACTGAGAAAGCACACAAACCTTTTAATGTAAAGGAGGTTGTAGTGAGGTGGGGGGGCCGATCTCTTCTCCCAAGTAACAAGTGGTAGGACCAGAGGAAACAGCCTCAAGTTATGCCAGGAGAGGTTTAGATTGGACAGGAGGAACAATTTCTTACCTGAAAGGGTTGTCAAGGCCTGGCCCACGCTGCCCAGGGCAGTGGTGGAATCCTCATCCCCAGCGGGATTTAAAAGCCATATAGATGTGGTGCTGAGGGATGTGGTTTAGTGGTGACCTGGCAGTGCTGGATTAATGGTTGGATGCAATGATCTTAATGGTCTTTTCCAACCAGAACGATTATGTGATTCTATGACATTATTCACTCTTGAACTTTAAGGGGGATTGGCAAAAAAATACAGTTGGCTCTGGTTTCCATGTTTCTACCACATCTATATAAACCTAGATAAGATAGAAATTACTTTTTTAAAAAATTAAGCATTTTAGTTTTCATCTGACTCCTGGCTACGTATTTTCATTTATAAATTAAACAAAAAAATCCCCAAACAAACATGCAGGATTACTATGAGTCACTTCAAAGGGAAAGATTTGGGAGGGGAAGAGCAAAACAAAAATGTCCCTCTGTTCCCTAAAACAAAATCACATTCTTCAGAATGTCTTTATGGAGATTCTCTGTAGGGAGTATATACACTGGTGAGAATGTGGAAGGTACTCAGTCTAGTCCCATTGCCCTTCAGAAAATTTACCAGGCTCTGACATTATCACTGGGGAGGCAGAAATGAGCTGTAAACAATCTAAGCATTGGGGATTAGCTCCTACCTTATGCCAAAACAAGTACAGTATTGTACAGAGTAACAACTCAACCCTGTATTCATAAAAGTGAGGAATGAGCAGCTGCTTAACAGTTCTTTTGTGTGTGTTATAGAGTCTTTAAAAAAAAAATCCGTCTATGAGGTTTTCCCTACAAATGCCTGTATTGTGTAATCTGGTTTGGGGATAGGCAAACATACTGAATCTTGGCAGTTTGTAAATTTATGTGTGGTTATAAAATAGTCTGCATATATTAATTTTTGGTTTTCCAATAGACTGCAGGAGTCAGTAAGAACAAACTGCTTTTGTATGAACTAAAGTACACAACTCCAACAGTATCTGGGATGGGAGGAAGAAGGAGAGACCCTCCTGAGGACTAAGCAGAGTGAGTTTATTCTGATGTGATCTTAACTGTGTGTGACCCTTTTTAAGTAGATGTCTCCTTGAACCTTATAGCACAAGTCTGAACTGTAGGTGGATCTTCCCTTTTGGAAGAAAAGGGCAACACTATGTAGTTTATGCACAAACAAAATGCCAGCTGAACGATGAGTTCTGAGTACATAACATTGAGAGGTATGACCCTTTAAAATCTTTTAATAAGAACTGTCTCTGCCATGCAAGCCCTTTGTAAACAAGCCCAGTTTCACACATTTAGTAAATGGACTATAATACAGATTTGCAAAGAAGCAGCCAAAAGTGCGTATTTGCAAGGAACTCATGAATTCTGCTCAGACTATTTAAATGATATCCCTATGGTTTCAGTTTAAAAGACGGGCTTATTTTTTTAAAAGGCGAGGTTTTTTGCCGTCTTTAACTGACACCTTTTTGCTTTCCAAGAATTCTCCTTTAGTTGGCTGCCCAGGTAAGTAGCAGAAACATCTTATGCTCAGACAGGATGGCTCCTGTAGTTTGATGAACACCTTCTCTCATGTCAGTGATCCTCAGTCCCCAAATGTTCATTCCTCGCATCTTTGTCACCGTCTCAGTTGTGGCAGTACAACCGCTTCTGGGATCTTGTGGTAAAACAGAGTTGGGAATTGATACAGGTTAAAAACAACCTCTTCTCCACACCCCTTCCACCAAGCTGCCAATCCGTTGGTTTAGGGGCAACAAAGCAGAAAGAAAAGGAAAGGTAACAAGGAGCCTGGGGGTGAGGGTGGTTTAAGTCAACACTGCGACAAAAGCAGTATCTATCAGACTATGCCCTGTAGGTATGAGTTACCTGGCGGACTTGGGTGTCTGTGACATTAGAAATCACTTAAAGACTTCCCTAGTCCAAGGAAGTATAAACCATAGTCATTTGTTTCAGCAGAAAAAATACCGCATCTGTCAAGAGGGAGAATTGCCATTATGGAAGCGATGTGCTCTTTCTCTAGCTTGCCTTGGTGAGGTAGAGCAATCTAATGGAGCTACAGCAGGAAAATGTATGTGCACATGGACACCATAGCCTGCAAATTACCTCTATTTGTCACATAAAGTAGTTAGTAGAAAACTGTCAATGAGTCTAAGTAGTTTAATAACATTTCAAAGTTCCATTTTCAGAGCTAATATTGGAGACTACATCCCACTGACTTGTAATGAAAGGCTGATAAATTTCTAATGTATTTTGGAAATAGCTTACCTACTGTAGACAATTTATTCTGTCCGTAGCTAAGACCCTAGTCCTGCTGCTGCATGTAGTCAAGCTTCATTTCAAGGCACTGCCATAGAAGAGTGGTGTTTGTCAGAGTTATTACTCTAGTTAATTTTTGATCTAGTGCTATGTAACTAAAAATCAGAAGTTGTCTTTCAAGTTGGGTATGTGGGGCTATTTTTAACCTGTAAAATGAAAACAATGATTTCTTCTTTATGCGCATGCAACTTTTGAGTTATCACCAAAATTTTACTTTGCCATCCCATTGTCTCTCTTAGTAATAAAAGGCAAATTCAGTTTACATAGGATGAGTCTCACCGTAATCTTCTATTTTTAGAACTGAACTTTTCCTCCACAACTCTTGAAGACAAAACATCATGTGAGAAGTTGACTACTCTCATCATATTCCAGCTGAGAACAAAAATAAAAGTGCCAGCAACATCCAATATAAGCATTTTTCTCACGAGACTTACAGCCCTTTTTTTTTTTTTTTCTTTCTGACAGAAGGCATTGTGTTGAATTTCCAAACTCAGTTTGGAATAGTTCAGATGTTCATCTGAGCTATACCCACATTTTTTAGCCTTTTGTAGCTCTTTCTTATATCTGTGTTTGAAAAATACATTTGTCAGGGCCACGGCTTAGAACAATGATCATCACTAGTGGACAGATTGGTTTCAGAGTTACTGGTATGAATTGTGGGAAGGAGGATAAATTGATGAATTGTGTCCAAATGCTTTAACAATTCTCTCTTACTTAAAGTAAGTTTTAGACTGCTTTTCCTGATGATGTACCATTGCATATCACTTCTTTTTGATAATGATCCTTTGAAGTAATTATCCTTCTCTTTACTGAACACAAAATGTGTATCTCAAACTAAGGTTAACGAGGGAAAATCCTATTTCAAATAATTGAAAAATAGCCCTGTTTTTATAGAATCATAGAATGGTTTAGGTTGGAAGGGACCTCTAAAGGTCATCTAGTCCAACCCCCCTTCAGGAAACAGGGACATCCTCAACTTGTTGCTCAGATGCTCAGCAACCTGAAATCCTCAGGTTGTTCAGAGCCTTGTCGGGCCTCACCTTGAATATCTCCAGGGATGGGGTCTCAACTACCTCCCTGGGCAACCTGTTCCAGTGTCTCACTACCCTCATGGTAAAGAACTTGTTCCTGACATCCAATCTAAATCTGCCCTTCTATATTTTAAAACCATTGCACCTCATCCTGTCACTCCAGGCCTTTGTAAACAGTCCCTCTCCAGCCTTCCCGTAGGCCCCCTTCAGGCACTGGAAGGTCACTATTAGGTCTCCCCAGAGCCTTCTGTTCTCCAGGCTGAACAACCCCAGATCCCTCAGCCTGTCCTCACAGGAGAGGTGTTCCAACCCCCTGATCATTTTTTGTGGCCCTCCTCTGGACTCACTCCAGCAGATTCATGTCCTTCCTGTACTGAGGGCTCCAGAGCTGGACACAGTACTCCAGGTGAGGTCTGACCAGAGCAGAGGGGCAGAATCACCTCTCCTGATCTGCTGGCCACACTTCTTTTGATGCAGCCCAGGGTGCCATTGGCCTTTGGGACTCCAAGTGCGTGCTGTTTGCTCATGTCAATCTAAGTTTCACTGTTTAGCTATTTATTTATTTTCTTCCAGTTTCACTATTTGTTGATCAGCCTTATTACAGGGTTTCTTTTAAAGTCACTCTGCAGCAGTCTATTCACGGCACTTATCCTTGAGACACTATCTGTTCATTTCTATTCTTGTTCACAGGTTTTTCACTGGCATTTGTAAGGACCACCGATACAAGCTGAGTGTGTCCCGGGGTATGCCCAGTGACTCGTACTGCTTTGGCACTTTTGTCTCATGACAGGAAGCATTTGGCTGCAGTACTAACTTAAGATACCCTTGGTCTGCGTTGCTTATTGCAGCCACGACACTGTCCCTGAACAGTTGTGCTGACACAGCTTTTTCTGGGGCTACACTGTGGATCGGATCAGGGAACTTATCTGACATGAACAATCCGCTCTTGCTCCTACCAAATAAAGAATGAAGCTGGGTCAGTTGCCTTGGTGTGGCTCACCGGGTGGTCTCACAAATGGTTGTGCCAAAACAGCTTTGCAGATGGCATGCTCTGTGGTGCCGAGGGAGGGAAGAAACCATTAGGCCGGTATTGCCTAACACCGTATTCCTATTGGTCTCAAAGTACAAACAGATGTAAATATTAAATTTACTTCCTACTACTTGTTATTATGACTGCAATTTACTTCAGTGGCAAGGTTGCTGATTTTAAGTATAAATGAGTAAAGGAGGGGGGTTTTAAGACTTAGCTGTTAACAATTTATCATGTAGTCTAAATAAATTTATTTATTAAAGTTGATTAAAATGTTGTTAAAGTTCTACACTTAATATACCCAGTTGGCATTCATAGCTGTCTGACTAACTGGTGCAGATCAAAGCCCTGCTTCTTTTGCTAATTATTCTTTAATTGCTAAGTTAATATCATCTTTGGTTTGTTATCTGACACAGTAAAGATACGTGTTTAACACAGCAGCAAAGGTCCTGCAAATGGCGTCGGGTCTGGCTCTGTTCCCTAGATCAGAGTGTGCTCTGGCATCCAGTCAAGTTGAACCGACTCCAGTGATTTCTGTACTGTACCTGACTTGGGCTGGCTTTTCCTGCCAGTCTTGTGGGTCAGAAACCTGTGATTGTGCATTTGCTGCCCTGCATGTGTTCTCCACAGATCATTCTTTGATCCATCCTGCAGATACCTCATGTTTTAAACATTTTTTTTCCTCTCTCTCTCTCCACCAGCACAAACAAACAATTAACAATTTATGTTGAAGCAGCAGGTTCATCCTCATTAGTACTTTATTTTTTTTGAAACTGCATATGTTTAGTTGGTACAAATTACTCCTTTTCTTTTTGTTTTTCCTTTTTTTTTTTTTTTTAATGTAGGAGGCACAACAGCAAAGGAACAGGAAAGGGCTATTTGCGAAGCTCTATCTTTCACGTGTCTGTTGTGGCCTCATTGCAAAATAGATGCATAATGGGAGAGTTCTGGTACACACCCATAAGATACCTCAGAAAACTGGCTCTGGGGCATAGACAGGTGGGTTGTTAGTGAAGAAAACTACAGTGATAAAGTTATGACCAAGATACAGGTTCCATCCCGGTTTTCAAAGGGAGTTAAGGAAGAGCTGCTATTTAAGCTGTGTGGGCTCACATGGCTTATTTTAACCACAGCTGAAAAGGGAGCGTTCACTTCTTTGCTGCATGAGCTGTGTAGGTAGCTGGTGTAGGTTTAGGCAACGTCTTTGTGAAACCCAGCAGCAATCAGACCAGGACACACATCCATAGCCTTGGAGGCAAAGGCAGCAGGTTGAGCTGAGCTGAAAAAACCTGCTGCTTCCAAAGGAAAGTGATTCTGTTCCCACCTGATACTGCCTCAGGCAGAAAACACAGCAAACGAGACTTTTGCCTCTGGTTTCATGAGTTAAACAAGTTCTCTGAGGGTCATGAGAGAATGCATGTTGAAACCCTCCTTTCCATCCCAGGGAGGTATTACACTGGTGCAGCTATTGTGCTGCATCCTTAAATTGTTAGCTACAACTAACCAAGTATAACAAATCATGTTGGGTGATTTGTGACTTTCGGCTGAAAAACGTTACTGTTCCCTTGTCAGATTTAGTGAAGTTCTGTCTGTTTGATTTACTAGCTGCCACATTAGTGGAACCTAAAGCTAATTATAGTTTAAGTCACTATTTAGACTATGAACTTGAGGGCTCATAAAAAGATGGTTAGCCACTGACTTTTGGACAGCTGATGGTCCCAGGGGTTCTCCAGGACCTCATATCAAATGTGCGTGAAACTGAGCTAGCTGAGATCCCTCCCTTGTGCCACTCTTGCTACCATATAACGAGCCAGTTCAGGGAACTGAGACAAAAAGTTGCTTTCTTTGGAGAGCTAGTTTTGAACTGGCTCAGATCCCTGAGGTGACTTACACAGTGCTCACATCAGCACAAATCACTGAGCAACTAAGGGTAGGGTGGAGGGCCTGGCTATGGCAACTGTAAATTAGGTTGGTTTAAGGTGCTACAGAAATACACTCGAAACTGAGGCAGAAAAAAATACAAAAACTTCCCTTGAAGAATACTGGTTTTCTTGAGTGATTGAGCCACTACTAAGAAATGCAGAGATATTAATTACAAAGGAATTAAAATCCTATACAACTCTAATTCTGATTTTTGTTTTTGAGTCATATTTGAGCCAGTTACGTTATGAATACTGAAGTAGATTCCCCAAAAAGGAATTATTCCCACCCTTTTGTTTAAATACCTGTCATTCTGATGATTTTGTGAGTTAATTAGTTCATTTTCGGAAATGTATTTCTGGGATATCTTCCCTTTAACTACTTCAACTCATAACCTTGTGTTCTGAGAGTAACTTAACCTTTGGTCTTGTAGTTTACTGGCAACCATTCCTTTCCTTTTAGGATCTTTCTTATTTGTGATTCTCTTAGCAATATAAACCACATACAGCTACTACTTCCTAACGTGAAATCTCACCCAGTGAATGGACGTTTCATTTAATTATCAGAAGAGTTTTAGATATTTCACAAAGTTATTGATGCCAGGAACACTGTACATTAATACCAAATGTTTGACATCATTTACTGTAATAAGAGATTGTAATCCCAGATTAAAATCATTAAAAAACAGATCAAATTTATTTTCCAACTGAAAGACTGCTATAGGAAAGAGCTAACATTGCTTGAATACGCTATATGAAGTCCTGTGCCTTAACAAATTTGGATTTCTTTCAAGTTTTACTCTCACGTTTCTTGGCTTACAGTTGTTTTCTACTCTAAATTTAAAGCTTAATTTTAAACTTTTACACTCAGTTTTATTACAGCCTTGGTATAATTTGTTTGGGCATTCCCAATGAGAAAAAGTCCAAGAAATCCAGTAAAACTGGTTTTTTTAATACTCAGAAGGTATATAAATACCAGCATTGAAAGTATTTTTAGTTTGATCTTTTGTCTGATTCACTGGTAGATACCAATTGTTTTGTACCAAGCACAGTCAAAGCCTGGTAGCCAGTTGAACTGGGTTTACAACTTTGGAAGCTGCTAGATGAATAACTTTCATGTGCTGTCTTGACTTGAAAAGATTCATTTCCAGTTTATGGTCGTACTGTAGCAGTCACGCCCCTCCCTGCGTGATAATAAATATGAAACACTATCCCGTGATACGGATCTTTGATATATTGACTGGTTTTGGAAGATGCTACTGTAAAATATTAATAGAATAAAATACACTTTTTCTTAATATAGGCAAAACTTTGAGCAAGCAGTTTCCCATTTGGTGCCTCTGGTGCTTTAGAAGGCTTTTCCTTTTAATGTTTCTTGAACAACTGTATAAACCCAGAGGATTAGAGTCTGCCTGCAGGAGAGCACCAAGAAGGGCAGCTGTTGTTCTCTTCAGCATTTTTTTACTGAGCAAAAGCATGTCAAAGCCATCAGGACAGCTTAATGCTCCTACATACTAAAAAAGTCATGCATTATAGTGATTGTGGGTACACACAGTCCTGCTGACTACTTCCTGCTGAATCCCTGCCCAGCAGAAACCACTTCATGGCTGACTGATTGTTTCGTCTTTTTTAATTGAGCAAAACCAGAGAAGATGTATATGCTTTAATTCACATGGAAACTAAGTAGCAGATTCCAAAGACTTTGCCTTTTCTTGTCTGTGGGTACATTTATTACAGCAGAAGGGTTTATTAAGTTAATGCAGAAGTTGTCATGAAAGTACTAGCGTCTTCCTGCATTATTTAATCTTATCTTAGTTTATAAATACTGGAGAAAAACAAAACAAAACAAACCCACCTTAGTCTGATCCTTTTGTTTAGAAACCTGTCATTTTGGTAGTTTTATGGGTTAATTACCTCTTTTTTTTCAACTGTATTTATGAGGTATTTTCACTTTAACTGCTTCAACCCATAACTCCCTGCTCTGAGAGGAAATTATCCAAATCCACATTACTACTGTGCACACTACTGCTAAAACATGTTATTCCTCAGGATCTTCCCCTTGATTGAAATCTTTTTCTTTATGTGTTTCAGAAAACATTTTGGACTGTTCAGTTACAGACTGAACAAGACTTGGAAAAGAAGCATGTTTGGTTTTATTTAAATAGGAAATAGGCTGATATCATCCTGGTATCTATTGTCACCATCTAGTGTGCCATGAACATCTATTTACAGCGACAGTGTTGCAGTCATACAACTTGCCAACTGATGCCCAGGAGGTTCTGAGCAGCAGCCCCCGGCCAGGTTTCCCCCCATTTTATATACTGCCCATGATGTCATATGGTCTGGAATACCCGTTTGGCCAGTTGGGGTCAGCTGTCCTGGCTGTGTCCCCTCCCAGCTCGTTGTGCTCCCCTAGCATTCTCACTGGAGGGGTGAGAAGCTTAGAAATCCTTTACTTAGTATAAACACTGCTCGGCCACAACTACACCATCAGCGTGTTATCGCTGTTATTCTCATCCTAAATCCAAACCACAGCACTGTGCCTGCTACCAGGAAGAAAATTAACTCTATCCCAGCCAAAACCAGAACACCGCTGTAATCTTTTGAAAAATGTGCCCTTTGTTGTCCTGCCTTGGATTTCAGTCTGGTAGCCGCTCCTCCTGCTGTCTCAATGGCCGACCAGGTAAGAGTCTGTATGTGTGGCACTTATTTCCATGAGTTTATTTGCTGCGGAGGGCTCTGTCACTGGTACCTCCATGCAGGTGTATTTACTCATCTCTTTACATTGCTCTCTCCTTATAAAATCTCCCTGTTCTAGATGTTTACATTAAATCTCTTATATCTATAGTCTGCCTGTTTTCTTAGTTGCTAAAAGTTAGATGCCATATCAGTAGTAGATATTTTGTCTGGAAAAATTATCTTTTTGATAGTGTTTTGCTTGGCTTTTAATCTATAAAAATAGAAAAAGTAAAGAGGAGACAGAATAGGCAAAACAATAATATTTGGGGCTTTTTCCTTGTAACTAGATGAATTCCTATTGGAATATCTTTTCTTGCTGTTTTCTTGATTTCTTCTTTTTCTTTCTCAAATGGCCATCAAACTCTCCCTTTTTGTGAATTTTCCCCCATCTATTATCTTTATCAAAAATGTATTTTTAAAACCTCATTATGTCCTTCATTCTGCACCATGCAGTTCTGTCTTTTTTTACATCTTCAGGGGTTTTGCGTTTTTTTTCATCCAGATACGAGTTTCATAGCAGTCAATGCTAAAACTCTGGTTTGCTTTAATCTCCCATCTGTGGAAAAGGCCTCGAGGATGGTTTGCAGAAGCACATGGCACCACTTAATCTTCAGGATATTGACTGAAGCTGAACCGAATCAGTTCTGAACAGAACCAGTTTCCAACCAACAGTTTAGCAGTGGTAGTCTGCAGGTGTCAATACAACAAAGACACCTCCATTTCTGATATCGTTATTGCAAATGTCGGCCTTCCCACTGCGCAGGGAGGATCACTGAAGTGTCCTCACTGGAGTTCACAGTGTAGGGCATTGGTTCAATTATACTTTGTTGCCTGAACTGGGTTTTGTGCCCACCACTTTTCTTTGGTGTTGTCAACCCAGCATCTTTCACAAATCTTCTCTCCATCTTGGTTTTGTGTGAGGAATTTAACTTTTCAAGGACAAAATATTTTGATGCATTTCCGCTGCCTCGTGGATGTTACATGTATAGTGTATAGAGGTTTTCTAATGTATTTTCATCTTCCATTTCTTCTACTTTCTCCCTAAATAGCTTTTAACTTTGATAGAGTGCCTTTCATTTAGGCATATTAAACTACTTGTTACTGATCACTTCATCATGGAAGTGACCAGCTTCCGTGACCTTGTATCCTTTGCCTCCTAACTGTTACTAATATTCTGGATGTAACTACTACGGCATCTTTCCTAACAATGGCAGAAACTGGATGTAATTGACAAAATCAGAGTAGCCTGCATTGCTGAGCAATTTCCTAATGATATATCTTGTAATTGTTGGCTGCTTTCTGGTCAATCAACAGATTGTGAACCTTGGTATCAGCAGATGTTTTACCAAAAAAATCAAACAGAGTAAGAATAAAAATGACTAGTTAAATCTTTTACCAATAATCAGTGCAGTCTTGACCACTTGAAATGTAAGCTAGATAACACTGTAAGGGATAAAGTCACAACGTATTGTACACTTAATATCTTCAGTCTGTCAAACTCAAGCAATTTCAATTTTGCAAAAGGACGTTGTACAATGAAGTACATGAGAAAAAAGGTTTTGACCACTCAAAAGTCTGTATCATGCTCTAGAATGGATGCATTATTTGTTTTAACATGAATCACTGTTAATGTCATGGTTTATACAATTGTTTCAGACAAATTACTTTTTTTAATGGGAAGATAATTTATTGAACTTTGGTGAGGACCTCATAGAATTATTTACTCATCAAATAATGTCATAATGTTGAATTTAACAAGTTTAGCCTGTTCTCTTACCGATTTTCTTACTCTGAAAATGTTTGTTCTTGTATCTTATCATTAGTTACCTCCTTGTGGCTTATTGGTATTATTTCTTCTTAACATACGGGAGCACCAGGCCCTGGTCTCCAAAGGAGTAAGCAGCAGGTCAAACATCGTATTTTGCATTTGTAGGCAGATGGTTTGTGCCTACTCAGACATCTGTGGCCTCTTTGATAATGAAAGCAAAAGGACTGACCATGTGATTTTTTTTTTTTGCTCACTGACTAGATTACATGAATCCTTGGGATAAGATTTCTAGTTTGAATACATGTTAAAAATCCATTTTATGTGAGCATTCATGGAAACTCTGGTGTTTTGTTCAATACAAATGAACAGCTAAACCATTCTTTATGGATATCTGATGAACTGATATATAGGATCTGCAAATACAGAAAAAACCCCAATGAATTTTAACTGGGTGAACCTTTACTGAGTAATATTCTTACAGAGCTGACTGGGATCACTTCATGAATTGAATAGCTTATTCTCCAGCTTGGAAGAATACTGAGATAGTATTTAATCAGTTATTCTTCTCTGTGTTTTGTCTCTTCTACTTGCTATACATTTTTAATATACTGCAGTACCGTTATTCCAGTCCAGTCTGACATATAAGGGACATATATTTGCTTTCATTGACAATCGTAAAGCAAAATACTATGAATTATAAAGTCTGCAAAGAGAGCCATGGAGTTAAATGCCAGATTTCTAGACCCTCTAGTCTTTATAACCTGTGTGAAGGTAACCTCTGCATGGGAGGATTCCAACCTGCTCCATAAACTGTAGAAATAGAGAGCAGCAGCAAACTTTATGAAGTAATGTCGGCTTTTCGTGGCAGAATGTGAAACAAACAGTAAAGCAAAGCAATGGTTGTTTAATGTAAAAATATACTGGAGAAGAAATAAAGTGTATTAATACAACCGCTGTAACTTTAGGAAAGCGACAAAGCTGCTTGGGGAAAACTGTAAAATGGTTAAATGAGACTGTGACCTCATTAAAATTTTATGTAGGTATGGTTTTGTCAACAAACACTTTATGGGCAATATTTTAATTTTTTTTTTTAACTTGTGATCTTGCTATTACAAATGCCCCATTGATTAAATTCTGAGCACAAGATCTAGATAGGAGTGTTGTAATTAACAGTCATGGCACAGAGAGTCTTCAATGGATGACTGCAGACTTTCACTGAAAACTTAAAACTTATCCAAGTTCAGTCAGATTACTGCCTTTTACTCTCTCTTCTGTTACCGTGTATTCTGATGCCTGAATTAGGGCAACTAATTTTCCTACAAGACTTTCCAATGCTATGCAATCTACTTTTGTTTTTGTTTTCCTTTAATTCCCCAATGGCAAGTTTCACATTTCACCCAGGCACTGGTAATTAACCAAGGGAATTATTTAAAATGCCAGATGCGACATATTAAATATAAATAACCTATGACCCTGTGTGCAGAACTCAAGCCCTTTTTCTATAAGACTGTTGAATTTAACTTTCTTGAATGTAGTCTCTATACTGAAATAGTATCTTTCTCCTACCTAACACCGATGTGCACGCTTAAAACATGGATGTGCCTTGTTAGCTGTAAGAGACTAAAGGCTGTGATTAGTTCTGTTTGTATGCCATTCACCAAGGAGTTTAAGTGTGTAAGTATGTGTTCACACTGGTCAAAAATTCGTGCTTTTTTCAATCGCAGCTGTGAAAAGCATAACCAGAGATGCAGCCAGGGAACACTATCTGCTGATTCCAGGAGTCTTTCTCTGTGCTTTCTCATCTGCCCTTTCTATGCCACACTGGTGCGTGTGGCTTCTAAACAGGTCCAGATTCAACCACAAATGGGAACGAGATCAAGCACATGAAATCCAACCTTATGCGTTATATGCTTAATTCAAGGCTGTTTGGTTTATTGAATCATGCGGAACGAATGCCTGACCGTGCTTCTTCCAAAGCCTATGCTGGCTACAATTGCACAGCTGGGTTTGATTTGCTGCCCATAGGAAGGGGGGAGGAATCCCTGTTACTCCAAGACAAATACAGATCTGGGATGTGGCTGCGGATCCAGAATTCCTAGCTATCCAGCATAGGATGATGTGTGGAAAATAAAACACAGCACAGCGTAGCCCTCAGGTTTTTGGAGTCGAAAGTCACAACACGCCTAGAAAATAGCCCCAGTTTGGAAAGGATTCAAATACCACAGGAAACGCGTTCCTTCCTTCTCAAGGCGCATGCAATAACTCCAGCTTCTGACCAGATCAAGGTGTATCCCCATCTGGATGCAATAACACAGCCTAAAAGCAGCAAGGACAGAAACCACCTATACATATGAAATAAATCAATAAATAAAAGCCCCCCCTCCTCTCAAAACCACAAGTGAAATAAAGTTGCCCTTGTTACTGCCACTGTTTCTTCTCGCAGTAGCAAGCAAAGCCAAACCAGCCATCCATGCCATGGACCTCAAGCACAGAGGCTGACATCAGTCCCTGGAAATTGATGTAAGCCCACGTCAGTCGTTGTAGGGCTTCTGCCAACTCATCCTCAGTCACGCCCCAATTGCTCTTTAGCTGTACAGAAAAGGTTTGGAGGTGGTTTTCTTTTTAGAAATGCAAATGCAGAGAGGATGTGCATTTTGATGCAGTAGGATAGAGACAGCAAAATGAAAAATATGGTGAGGAGAAGACAAAAAGAAAGGATATTGCTGGCAAGAAATGGAAGTTCTTAACTCAGAGACGGATATCTCTGATTTTGATGTAAAAAAACTTTATAAACATTACTGTAAATAGCTATTAATTGCTTACAATGCCACCTTCTACATATTCCATAAATTCTTATCTTGTTGGCTAGAGGGTCATGACATAACCAATTATTCTGTTTTCTTTTAGGACATATAGTCCTTTTTAATTGACAGCTGTAGGTAGGACTAAACGCACTGCCGAATGACCTTCATGGCTCATAGTTTTCTGAATTAATACTGTCTCAAACAGGGGAGAAGAGATTTGGTTTACAGTTAAGGGAAAGGAACAAGACAATATTACCCATACTTTTAATTTAGCACACTCGTTAGAAATATACTCTGAGCATCTTATCAAAGAACATGGATCAAATACTTGTTTGTGTTCACATTTCCCCTTATGGAGAGAACAAGTTTGGTTGTGTTTTTCTCCAGGGACATGCATAACAAATAATCTACCAGTACAGCAGAACAGGAAACTGCTATGGTTACTCTACACTCTGTAATCTGACACAACAATTGTTTAACAATAAGACAAATTGTAATATATCTGCTTTCAAAATGTGAAAGACTACCCAAAAGTTTTTAGACAAAAAATAGCTGCTAAGAGCCATTTTATATATATTTTCTTTTACTAAATTGTTCACTGCAGAACCGTTTTCATTTAAGAACGCACGAAGGTTTTTCTTAACCATGGTTAATCCAATTACACATTCTTTTCCAGCTTGTCTTGCTACGTGACCTTGGATTTAGAGGTAAAAAGAGGCTACAGGCCACATGAGTGAGCGCTTATAAAGGTTCGGGCTTCCTTCAGGAGAGAGAATTGGCTACCCTAACAAGAGCATCAACCCTTGGCTTAAGTATTGTAGGAACAGTTAGCTGTGGTGCTCGTGTATTTTAGGTAAAGAAATAACTAGTGGTGTGTGGGAAGTGACAGTAGAAAGGACGGTGCCTTAGCAGATTAAGTAATATATAACTACACGGTTGCTTTGTATTTTGGGCACTGGAAGCAGCTTGCCATTTTTCACTTGGACAAACTCATCTTGTCCCAAGTTCTACGTGGTGTTTTTAAAATGATGATTCCTGTTTCCACTAAAATTGCAAGGTCACTACGTAGCTTTTCATTCAGGCTTGCTTCCTTCAGCACAGATTGCTCATCTTCCCTAGGAGTGCTCCGATAGGCAGAATTAACTGAACTCTTTCAAAGCCTGCTGGACTGTAGCCGATTTCTCTTCATGTTAGCCTTCTTTTCTCACTTTCATTTACAGTCTGTAAAGAGAACATCTAGATGCCAGTGCATGCCTGGGATTATGATACACATTTGGATCTGTCTAAACAGCACCAAACACAAAAAGATCCTGTGCATAGAAAGCGTTTGAGTCAATTACTTACGAATCAGACAATATTTTGTCAGATAAACCTGTAAATTCCACACAGCCATGGAGTTCTGACACACAGAACTCTAGTTCAGTTAATTATTCAACTAAGTAATGAAACCTGGTCCTTTAAAAGATGTAACATGATATTTCTGGTTAATATGAGTTCCACAGTACATAACATAAAGCAAACTGTAAACATCACACAACTATGAATAAGCACTTGTGACTGGCGGTGAGTAGTGGCTTAATTCCCACCAATGCCCAACTTTCAGCTCAAATCTAAAATCTTCTAGATTAATCTTTTACTAATTCCACAGCACCCAGTGGCGGTTTCATTAAGTTGCTCTAGGATTTCTTAGACTGCAAATTACAGAAAGATCAGGCCAGTTACGGTTTCTACACTGCCATCCTCTGCTGGGAACAGATGCTTCTGCTTTAAGAACAACTTAAATTCTACATTTGCTTTTGACCCTTTATTTGTCTTTCAACCTTAATCGAGACAAAACTGTAGGTGACAGGATGTTATGTGCAGGCAGAGAATTCTGAAACCTCTGTGCTCTTCCCAGTTCCTTGTCTCCCTTTAGTGATGCCATACACTGCTAAAAACTACTTCAATTAGCCTCCTTATGGTTGCTTCATCACCACTGTTTCCAAGGAACCTGGAAGGTAAGAGGCTAACATTTCAGAGCCTTTCAGCCAGACCAGTGCTCTTTAACATCTTTGTCAGCAACATGGACAGTGGGATCGAGTGCACCCCCAGCAAGTTTGCTGGTGACACCACAAAGCTGTGCGGTGCAGCTGACACGCTGGGGGGAAGGGATGCCATCCAGAGGGACCTGGATAGTCTGGAGAGGTGGGCCCATGCCAACCTCATGAAGTTCAACAAGGCCAAGTGCAAGGTCCTGCACTTGGGCAGAGAAATCCCAAGCAGAAATACAGGCTGGGTGACAAGCGGATTGAGAGCAGCCCTGCAGAGAAGGACTTGGGGGTGCTGGTCGATGAAGCGCTGAATGTGAGCTGGCAATGTGCAGTGGCAGCCCAAAAAGCCAACCGAATCCTGGGCTGCATCAAAATGTGTGTGGCCAGCAGGTCAAGAGAAGTGATTCTGCCCCTCTACTCTGCTCTTGTGAGATCCCACCTGGAGAACTGTGTCCAGCTCTGGAGCTACCAACATNTATCAAAGAACATGGATCAAATACTTGTTTGTGTTCACATTTCCCCTTATGGAGAGAACAAGTTTGGTTGTGTTTTTCTCCAGGGACATGCATAACAAATAATCTACCAGTACAGCAGAACAGGAAACTGCTATGGTTACTCTACACTCTGTAATCTGACACAACAATTGTTTAACAATAAGACAAATTGTAATATATCTGCTTTCAAAATGTGAAAGACTACCCAAAAGTTTTTAGACAAAAAATAGCTGCTAAGAGCCATTTTATATATATTTTCTTTTACTAAATTGTTCACTGCAGAACCGTTTTCATTTAAGAACGCACGAAGGTTTTTCTTAACCATGGTTAATCCAATTACACATTCTTTTCCAGCTTGTCTTGCTACGTGACCTTGGATTTAGAGGTAAAAAGAGGCTACAGGCCACATGAGTGAGCGCTTATAAAGGTTCGGGCTTCCTTCAGGAGAGAGAATTGGCTACCCTAACAAGAGCATCAACCCTTGGCTTAAGTATTGTAGGAACAGTTAGCTGTGGTGCTCGTGTATTTTAGGTAAAGAAATAACTAGTGGTGTGTGGGAAGTGACAGTAGAAAGGACGGTGCCTTAGCAGATTAAGTAATATATAACTACACGGTTGCTTTGTATTTTGGGCACTGGAAGCAGCTTGCCATTTTTCACTTGGACAAACTCATCTTGTCCCAAGTTCTACGTGGTGTTTTTAAAATGATGATTCCTGTTTCCACTAAAATTGCAAGGTCACTACGTAGCTTTTCATTCAGGCTTGCTTCCTTCAGCACAGATTGCTCATCTTCCCTAGGAGTGCTCCGATAGGCAGAATTAACTGAACTCTTTCAAAGCCTGCTGGACTGTAGCCGATTTCTCTTCATGTTAGCCTTCTTTTCTCACTTTCATTTACAGTCTGTAAAGAGAACATCTAGATGCCAGTGCATGCCTGGGATTATGATACACATTTGGATCTGTCTAAACAGCACCAAACACAAAAAGATCCTGTGCATAGAAAGCGTTTGAGTCAATTACTTACGAATCAGACAATATTTTGTCAGATAAACCTGTAAATTCCACACAGCCATGGAGTTCTGACACACAGAACTCTAGTTCAGTTAATTATTCAACTAAGTAATGAAACCTGGTCCTTTAAAAGATGTAACATGATATTTCTGGTTAATATGAGTTCCACAGTACATAACATAAAGCAAACTGTAAACATCACACAACTATGAATAAGCACTTGTGACTGGCGGTGAGTAGTGGCTTAATTCCCACCAATGCCCAACTTTCAGCTCAAATCTAAAATCTTCTAGATTAATCTTTTACTAATTCCACAGCACCCAGTGGCGGTTTCATTAAGTTGCTCTAGGATTTCTTAGACTGCAAATTACAGAAAGATCAGGCCAGTTACGGTTTCTACACTGCCATCCTCTGCTGGGAACAGATGCTTCTGCTTTAAGAACAACTTAAATTCTACATTTGCTTTTGACCCTTTATTTGTCTTTCAACCTTAATCGAGACAAAACTGTAGGTGACAGGATGTTATGTGCAGGCAGAGAATTCTGAAACCTCTGTGCTCTTCCCAGTTCCTTGTCTCCCTTTAGTGATGCCATACACTGCTAAAAACTACTTCAATTAGCCTCCTTATGGTTGCTTCATCACCACTGTTTCCAAGGAACCTGGAAGGTAAGAGGCTAACATTTCAGAGCCTTTCAGCCAGACCAGTGCTCTTTAACATCTTTGTCAGCAACATGGACAGTGGGATCGAGTGCACCCCCAGCAAGTTTGCTGGTGACACCACAAAGCTGTGCGGTGCAGCTGACACGCTGGGGGGAAGGGATGCCATCCAGAGGGACCTGGATAGTCTGGAGAGGTGGGCCCATGCCAACCTCATGAAGTTCAACAAGGCCAAGTGCAAGGTCCTGCACTTGGGCAGAGAAATCCCAAGCAGAAATACAGGCTGGGTGACAAGCGGATTGAGAGCAGCCCTGCAGAGAAGGACTTGGGGGTGCTGGTCGATGAAGCGCTGAATGTGAGCTGGCAATGTGCAGTGGCAGCCCAAAAAGCCAACCGAATCCTGGGCTGCATCAAAATGTGTGTGGCCAGCAGGTCAAGAGAAGTGATTCTGCCCCTCTACTCTGCTCTTGTGAGATCCCACCTGGAGAACTGTGTCCAGCTCTGGAGCTACCAACATAAGAAAGACATGGATCTGTCAGAGAGGGTCCAGAGGAGGGCCCCAAAGATGATCAGAGGGCTGGAGCACCTCTCCTATGTGGACAGGCTGTTCAGTCTGGAGAAGGCTCTGGGGAGACCTTAGGAAGAAGTTCTTTACTCTGAGGGTGGTGAGACACTGGAAGGGGCTGCCCAGAGAAGTTGTGGACACCTCATCTCTGGAAGCCCAGGCTGGATGAGGCTCTGAGCAACTTGGTCTAGTGGGAGGTGTCTGTCCCCGTGGCAGGGGGGTTGGAACCGGATGATCTTTAAGGGCCTTTCCAAGCCTTTCTATGCCTCTATTTGTTACCCAGCTACATTCCCCTGCTTACTCCAACCTACCCAATTACCCGAGCTGTTAATTGGTGCCGAGAGGC
>VWZK01016751.1:0-13028 GCA_013396935.1 Baryphthengus martii | reverse complement strand
CGCGCGTCCTGCCGCCGCCTCTGGCGCAGGTAGCCCGGGGGTCCCGCCTGCCATCGCCTCGGCTGCCGGCGGAGAGCCTGGGGGAGGGCGATCGGCGAGGGGTCCCGGCGACGTAGAGCATGCCGCTAAATTCGGCACGGGGCAGCGAGCAACAGAGTATTCCTGGGGCTGGACTGGAGGCTTGGTTGGGGCTCTTGCGGAGAAAAAGTTTCAACCTAACTGTGCCCAGTATATGAAGCACCATAGTTAGGCAAGGGTGTTCTTACAAACTTTGCGTACGTGCGTGTATATACGTGGATGGGCAAAATGCTGCCTGTTGAGATGTGATGGCCATTTGGGTCCGTGTGTACGGATGTATACGCGCACTTCAGAGTGCTTCCATTTTACTTTGTTTTGTAGTATTGGAGCCTGAAAATCCTGTTTAAAACCCATCATATTTCTTTAAACCACAGAAAATAGTGTTCCCTGTAAATGATGATGTGGGGGATTAATAAGAGCCAGCTGTGCAGTGTGTGGCTATACCAGAGTTCCATGGCTGCATGCTTTTTTTTTTGACCTACTTGAAATAATGATCGATTGGTAATGCACTGTCTTAAGTCTAACTGGTTAGATGATAAGATAGCTCTGAAACATGACTGGATTCAGGCTAAATGATGCAGCCATGTTGTTTTGTTCTCCAACTCGGTTGCCTGCGTTAATTGATTAGGAAAAAAACATGTTTGATACAGCCTGTATATAATCCAATGTGAACACTTGGGATTAATTTCTTCACAAAATATCTAACTCTCTTGATGCTAAGATTTAGTTCACAGATTCCTTCAGATAGAGGGAGATTTTCTTTGTCTATTTTTCAATTTAGTGGAATAGCAGATGGTGCTTTTGGGAAGAGGGCTTCGGGTCTACTAGTCAAATGCGTAACAGCACCATATGAAAACAACGGGGAAGGTTAACAAATTACAACAAAAATAATGATGATACCCTTATTTCCTTTCTTTTCACATAAAGCTGGTCTAAATTAACGTTCTTCTGTCAGTGGTAGATGTGAATGGGAAAACAAGTTACTCAGAAAACTGGAAATACTAGTGGTGGTCAATTGACTTTCATAATACTTGTATTTTGGTAGCATTCCTTACCAGCAGTTTGGATATTGCTCAGAATATAGAGAATTGTTCGTGCTTGGTAAGTTAAAACTCTTTTTAAGGCAAATTTGAAAACATGATGTTCAGACCATGATCTGTTTGCTGTAGCTTTCAGTAAGAAATCATGCATCTGTAACTCAGTAGTTTCACTGCTTTGTGGAATACTGGAGATGATCTTGCCTGCTGTGCACAGATGTGGCCTTCAGAGGAAAGGGTTAGAACAGGCCTCTGCCTTTGAGTATTTTAATGAAAGGGTTGCCAGTGTTTAGCTGTTAATCCTACCCGTATATTTTACATAGGAAGAACTAGATCTCATGTAATAGAGGGCCTGTATTGGAAATCTTGTATTTTTTTTCCTTCCTCTTCTTCCAAGTATATTAGTTAGATGAACAAAAATTCTTACATCTCCCTAAAGCATATCATAATCTCATATCACTTGTTTCAGTGATGTTGTCTGTTGTGCAGCAAAGTAAGCATATGGGTGCTTTTTTTTTTCCTAATATATGCTAAGAATAAAATATGTAGGTCACTGGGAAAGTTGCTTAATTTTAAATAATATTAAAATTACAAAGTCTTTCATGATCATGGAGAACACTCGAAAACACGTTTGCATGCTTCGTGCTGTATCTACAAGTTTGGGATTGGCATCCTTGTGAAAGAAGTGTCTAGTACTAAGTTTTTGTGTGAATAACATAGAAAGCTACCTTAATGCTTTCTTTTATGCTGAGACTAGTGTTGTGAGGATTTTATTATTTTCCATATGTAATATATAAATATATATTTAACTGTTTTTAATCAAAAGCAAGGAAAAGTGAGCTATACCTTTTTCTGAACAATGAAGAAAATGCTAATTTTAGGTAGTAGATTGCTCTTTTTATGGCATTAAAAGGACAATAACAGAAATTAAATCAACTGGGATCTTGAGTTACTATGCAGAACATTTTCAGTGGGTTGCCAGATAGAACTGACATACATAGTTTTGTGCTAAGTGACAGAAATGGAGACTAATGTTCCGAGCAGTGTCTGTGTGCTTGATCTGGAAGTTGTAGTTTCTGCTGCAGGGGAGAATACATGAAAGGTGGTTTAAAGGTGCTTGAAAGTCCTTAGTACTGCAATTCCCTTGAAATCAGAGGGATAGCCCATTTCATATAGCTTGTGAACGGCAGTAAAAATTTGCTCAGGTGGTTGCTAAAGAAGGGATTATCAAAAGCTCCCCAGCTGCTTCTAAGTGGAAGTTAGATAGTAAGCACCTTCTGTGAAATCTTACTCTGCTTTTCTCAAATAGTGTCCTTGTCCCAAAGAAGAAAGAAATGATCCCTTTGATTTTGTGTAGTGTTCAGCTTTCAAAACAGTTGGTACAGTTCGAGGTGCAAATGATCTGTATCTTTTTCCCAACAAAATAATTCAAGCCTCCAGTGCCCAGAGGTAATGTTGTAGAGCACTTTTAAGTGAACCAAATCTCTCTGGTATACTCTTTCTTGCGGAACTGTTTGGTTAGATGCAGTAGCATCTGATTGCATCTTGCCACCTTATATCAGTTGCATTTGAAAATGCTTAAGTAGGCTTTTGGATTACAGTGTTGTTCAGGTCCTGTGCAATCTGCTCATAGGCTGCCATGTAGCTGACTTTGTCAGTAGCGTATTTGAGGTGCTACCGTGTTTGGTCTTTTTAATGAAGAGATTTGTGAAAGTTTGGAGTTTTTTTAAATGATTGAGTTTAACTTGAATACTTTTCGAGTGATGCCCCCATCTCCTTAACCCTTCAAGTTTTGCCACACTATTCAGGATAATTTTGCCTAGAATTTATTAAGCATTAAGGTTTTCACACTACTGTTAAAAACTTTGCTGAGGATGAAAATAAATGCCAAACTACTGTGCAAAAGGGGAACAAATACACATTGCTGTGATGGTTTCTTTAGCTGAATTTTTATTTTAAGAGTTCATCTGCTCTTTTAAAGAATGACCTTTTAAGGGCCTTTAAAGAACTTGTCATATGTAGTACTAAGCTGGGAATTCAGGATCCTGTAACATCCAAAATTATTTCTTGTTGGTATGTGAAATGGGGACTGACTTAAAATTAGAAGCAACAAACTGTTCAATATCCAGAAAATGACTTACCCAATTATTTAGGAAATTCTGACAGATGGGTTATTGATAATGCCACTTAGAATCCTCCTTAAAATGTTCCTGTTATTTCTGAAGTTTTCTAAGAGCGAAAGATGGTCTAAGGTTGTGGGTTTTTTTCATCAAGTAAAACAGGACAACATGTGGAATTTCACCCCCTTTTTTTTGGGTTATGAAGTAGAGGAGGAGAAATTAATACTGTCTTTCAATAAAAGTAAGCATCCTTGGTTGATTTTGTTTATTTTCCCCAAATACGAATGCTTTAAAAAGTACTGATAAAAGTATCCTCCTTGGACTTCTGGTTCATAGGATCTGTTTTATTTTCTTGGAAACTATGAAAACAGCTGAAGAGATTCTCCAC
Source organism: Baryphthengus martii (assembly GCA_013396935.1). Classification (NCBI taxonomy): domain Eukaryota; kingdom Metazoa; phylum Chordata; class Aves; order Coraciiformes; family Momotidae; genus Baryphthengus; species Baryphthengus martii. The sequence continues at coordinate 9,405 of VWZK01016751.1, read as the reverse complement.
TTTTCCTGTAGCTTAATGTTTCATTAAGTAATACTGTTTAGTAATCTTGTTACAGATGAATCTCTCAATCTCTCTTCTCCTGAAAAGTATGGTGTGAAAAGTGTGAAAAACATCCCAGGTCTGAGATGAATTTAGTGACAATTCAAAACGTCTTTGCAAGTTGGGGCCTCGCTCTGGATAAGGACAGTGTATCTGGATTTCGATCTTTTAGTTTATTTGAAAACTTCTGTACTCCTGCTCTCCTTTGAGGTTTTCTACTCTATCTTAGAGCTGTTAGCTTATTGGTTTGAGGCTTTTACTGAATATTGAGATTGAAATCCGCGTTTTGCCATTGTGACTGTCAAAGCAATACCCCGTCTTTTCTTTTGAAGTTTTCCGTGTCTGAACTTCTTTATAAGCATCTGTGAGCTGTTTAGGCTGCTCAGCAGTTACCTCCTGCCCATAGGTTAAGTGCTCTGAAGCAGTGAGGGGTGCTGAATTTTTCAGTAGCTCATCCGAGTTGTCTATAGCAAAAACTGGCACTTTATTTGAGTCACTTAATTTAGGTATCTAGTAAAACTCTTAACACTGAAACACTAGCACAATACTAGTCTTTATTATAGTATTTATTATAAACTGTAGCTTTACCTTCATCATTAATATGTATTTCTTCACTTCTTAAATGTGTGTTCATGACAGGTATTGCTGTCAGCGATTGTTGGTAGAGAGTAGAAAACAGCTTAAGCTGTTTAGAGAAGTTTGCAATGTGCTTGAACTTTCTCTGCGTTTCTCTAAGATAGTGGTTAAGGGAAGCAGTACTAAGAAAGTCAACTTGTAGGAAAGAGTAATCTCATAATTAGACTGAGTGGAAAATTAAGGGCTGGATGCTGGCGATAATTGTGAACTTGTGGTGTGAGCTGACTCAGGGTTGCTCTTGGTGAAATTTGTTTTTGTAATCACATACTTCTGATCCAGAACTACTACAAAGCTTGCTTTCCTTACCTGAGTAAGAGAAACTCGTGAGATGTGATCTTCTGAAGTCTTCTTAACAGACCATTTTGCACCACTATATGATTCACCTGAAGTTCTATTCCTTCTTAAAGTGTTTTAATTCTGTAAGTTTTGGCTACCTATGTAAATGGGTACAAGAGACAGGTTTTGTTACAAGATGGTAACTCTTTGGTTAATATGGATAATTTGAGCATTCATATAAATACAGCTGTCTGTGCTCATCTGTAACCATTTGTTATACAAAATAGTGCTCGTGGATTAAGACTAGGATCAACTGGTGCAACTTTAAGAAAGGAATGAATGAATGGACAAGTTGCTTGAGTCTGTTTTGGGTTTTTCCTTCCTTAGACATAAATGACACTTTTTAACAGAAATATTTTTTATTTATTAGTTATTGAGCATTAAATGTGCTGTGAGAGGAACCACTACTTGAGGGAAATTAGTTACTGTTTTATTTTACAAGCTAGTGGATGCTGCTATCTGTGCACGTACAAGATTAACACGCGGGGACACAATGCAAATCAGTCATAAGCTGTGGTTATATAATCTGCTGATGCAGGGGAGGAGGAAAAACCAAACAGCTGCATCTGACCAAAAATAGAGGGTCTGTAACAAGAACCTTGTGACTTCAAGACAACTTAGAGTGATACTGAGGAAGAAACAAAAGGAAAAAGTATATTAAAGTCTAGTCTAGTATCAATGGAGTCATTGCCTGGCCATTAAGGGTAACAGATTAAGATGGTATTTCTGGGAAGATGGCACATTTTAATATGTGGTTTTTTCATAGTATGCAGGGTGAATGAAGTCTTGCCTATGTGGATAAAGCTTGACCAGAATGAGACCATTCAGAAAAATACCAGACTCTGTTGTGTGGTTTTGCAAAGCAGTTGTAGTTGCACCTGATCTTATTTAATAATTTTTATGATTTGGCATATAGTTCTTGGATCACTACGTAGTACATCAAGAGTTAGTATGTAGCGAGTCGCTATGTTGTGCAGGCATTTGAGAAGGATTCCTAGTTTGACAAAATGTCATATACTGTGTGTGTGAATAGTTGCACCTCATGCTCTGGCCCCTTCCATCTCAATTGTGGGCACAGTGCAGATGAAAACAAATCCTGAGACGAAATGTGGGAGATGGGCAGGGTACAAGAACATGTGTGCTAATGCTTTTAACTTGCATATTTCTGAAATTTAGAAATAATATCTTTGTTGTTCAAAGTGAAAGGTAGCCCTCTGCTTAAAACATGATAGTCTTTTTTCCTTTTGTTTGTGTTGCACAAGTGCAAGTGGTTTGTCATATCCCACCTGAAGAGTAGCCAAAGAAGTGATGTTGCTGCGAATGAGTGGGAAATGAGAGTAGATTGGGCCTGGGTCACTAGTAAGCAGCAGTTTGGGTGTTCACAGCAATAACGTAAATATGGGAATTGTTGCCTAAAGCTGCCCCAGTGGGCCAGGCAAGTACATGAAGCAGACTTGGCAGTCAGCCCAGCCTGTAAAACAACATCCAAGTCCTTGCATTTGTCCAGGCATGCCATGTGGGGTTTGGATGACAGTGGAATTTGAGTGAAATGAGCAGTAAGCCCAAGTAAAGTTGCAAGGCAGGAGGAAGCTTATTAATAAGCCATCATTCTTTTCTACCTTTAGTACATCCACCTGTGAGTATTCTTTTGAAATGCTGGTGAAATAGAATATAAAATAAATTATGGAGCTGTTCAAAGTCATTCGGGGAAGATCAGTTTAAATCTGCAGAACTGATTGGTAAGCAGCCTCTCGGACTGTGTTGGGGCCTGCACATCTCATGAGTAAACCGAACAGCTGAACTTCATAATTTGTGTTGCTCTTCTGATTAAATGTCTCAGTGGCATTGAACACTTACGGTTACTTTTCAGACAAAGAATGATGGGAGAAGATAAAGAACGCTGACAAAACTATCTTCTGAGAGGCCCAATCCCTGTTTGTATGTACCTGGGAGAAGGAGAGAAGAATCGACTTTCTGGGGACCTGACTGGGAACCTGTGATTTTCATGAATAAATTCATGAAAATAGAACTCTGGATTTAGTTTGGGTTTGTGTTGTATGTTGGTTTTGTTTGTTTTGGTTTTTTTTAAAGTAGAAACAACAACTTCATTGAAGGCTGCTTAAAGTACACTTGTAGGTAGAAACATGAGCAGGTACTTGCAGCTAATTTATTACTCCTGGAAATGTAGAATCATATTACTCATATTAATATTTAGATTAATAGCAATTACTTGCTTAAAAATGGTTTCTCTGACTGTATTTTGAAGAGCAATTGTCACTTCTGAAAATGAGAAATATTTTTAATATAGCAAAATTGCTGTATGGAGTTGGATTTTTCTGTGTAACAGGGTTGAGAGGGTTATTTTCAGAATCTTGCAATTATTCCTCTCTGGACTTACTCTTCGGTCCTTTCAAACTGAGATCTTCCCATTTTCTTGTGTATAAAGTCATTCCAAATTGCGGAAGGTAAATAACTTTGAACTCACTGATTAATGAGAGGCTGCGTGTTCTGGTGGCTGTTAATTTTGCTGTGTAGGAACAAATAAGAGAAATATTTTTTTAATCATTGATTTTAATTTTTATAGTAGTTTTGATAAATAGAAAAAAAAATGGAAAAACCACTTAAAGATAAATTCAGTGATAGGAAGTCTGTATTTTGTTGGAGAGGAAATGAAATTATTTGGGAGATAGCACAGTTATGTTCTAAGTGATGTCGTTTAACAGAGTAACCCTTTGTGTCTTCATACCCCAAATCAAAGCATACTTTAAAGATAACGCAGACACGGTGTATTTATTAAAAGCTAGTGAGATTGTTTCACTGCTTTTGATGGCTGCATAACGGGCTGTAATAATGTCTACAGTGATCTTAAACATCTTAGATACTGAAGTAGTAGTTGGTTCCCTAAATCAAGAACACAAAAGAGATGAAGAGAGGGAGTAATTCTGTGATTGGACTTGATGATCTTGAAAGTCTTTTCCAACCTAAGTGATTCTATGAGTACAAAAGGCTTTTAACAGTGTGGTTTAGTCTAAATAACCACTAAGGAAATCTGTCAACATTTACTATTTTGCATAGCTTTTTAAAATTGCGTTGGAGTTTCTGTATTTCATCAGTATAGTTCATCAAATTTAGGCTTTTGAGAGCAAATGCTACTGTCTTTCAAATTGCCTAGCTTTTTTGGTTGGGGGCAGGAGGTTAGGCTGATTAGGTACGGTATGTGGTGAAACCTTCACTCCTGCTGGAATAAACACAAGCTATTTAGGACTGTGTGAAGAGATGCAGAGTTTCAGGGCTTGCACGTGGCACAGTTGTGAGACACGCTAATATGATCTTCCTTGTATTTGGGGGAATCATTCTGAAAGTTGCTGAAAAAATAGTGTTTGTGCTTAGCTTCAGGCTCACCTTTCTCATTTGGCTGCTTGATTCCTATTTCTGCCTGTTGTGGTTACTGTGTCAATCTTAGCAAAGTGAATTCAAGGTGTTTCTGATTCTATGTTCGTGTGAGCAGCTGGGAAAACCGGGGAAGCTTCAGATTATCATTCTGTCTTATTTCAGTCTCTTGATATACAGAGCCTTTGAGTTTCATGCACTTGAAGTCTACATTGAAGTCATACTATAAAATATATTGGTGAAAAACTGTAATGTTAATGATTTGAAATCTTGAGTTCACTCTCTGGTAGTATTGCCTGCTGTGGAATTATCTTGCTCTCTGTCGCATTGTAGGACGGCTGGAGTACAGTGTAATTTTGCCGAGGTGTGAAGGATTCCCAAACTTGTTTGTTCAGATTCTGTCAATACCACTTCTCAGTCTCTGGGTCGCATTCTGTTTGATAAAGAAAAGGAGGCATGCCTCCATTTTGGTCTCTCCTCTTGCTTTGTAACCTCCCTCCCCTCAAACTACTTGCCTTGGCTTATTGCATTCCTTTTCTACCAATTTTCACAAAGACTCTAGCCTATGTTACTATGCTTTCCTATAAACTAAAATATCCATTTTCTTGCACACTTCTGTCTTACTTTGTTTGCTGTGGCCCTACTTACACATTCTGATCTGTGAAACTTGTGTTCTGCTTGGTGCTGGATTCATGACTGGAGCAGACTGGAAACCTGGAGATGTTTCTGTATAGAACAGCAGGTTGCTATCAGCAAGATCATTGGTGCTGGAAGTTGATCAATGGTAAAGGCGTCTGTGCAGGTAGTTAGGTGAGGATTTCAGTTTATAGATACAGAATAAACCAGAACTTTGAATAACTGCAGAGCTTTTTCTGAAGTCCATTAGTTTTGCCTTCACAAAGAGTTAGATTGTGGATGACAAATTGGCCTGCAGTACCAAGAGTAGACAAACCTTTGGCTGGCAACTACTGCACGTAATTCCCATATTCTCTTCAGCCAGTATTTGCGTAATGTCCTCGCTTATCTTTACGATCAGTCTTCTTTCTGTGGGTCAAGCACAACACAGCACTTTTGGATCGCTTCTTCTACTCAGTTCCCATGCTACACATACCAGGTGCTCTGGGTTTGAGAGCTTCAGTCCTCTTACAAATATGAACAACTGATCATACAGAATAATGTACTTCATCTTCAGAATGGCAGTGACAGACTGTTAATGCTCTGTTACTACCTGCTGCATGGATACACATATATATGCATGGAAATATATATATATTTAACAATCTCCCAAGACACTAGTGTATTTCCTAATATCTCTCAGCTACTGGGTGATGTTAAGCTGACTTTCTACCTAACACTAAATGACAAGTGGGGCCTCATCAAAGTCGAGGGTGTCAGCTTCTGTTTTGTCTGTAAGGGGATTATGCGTTAAAATACCGTGTCCTGTTGAATGATGTACCCACAGAGAAAAGAAGGAAGCAAAGAGCATCCCATAGAACTGAGAGATTTTTAAAGCAACAAGTAAATATTTTTATTTAATCTGTTACGAGTATTAATGAATAATCCTTAAATACTGAACCACAAACTCTGTACGTTTTGCTTTAAAGACATGCTTCGTAATCAGCCAGAAATGCCAGGAGAGCAGGACAAGGCGCAGGTATAAACACTGCCTAGCACTTCCGGTTGCTATTTTCTATTTCTGTAACCAAACTTAGAATGACTAATTCTCGTTGAACCTTACAGTTGCAAGCTGGATTCTTTACCTGCTTTGTACATTGCTTTTTATCAACGTATCTCAAAGCGTTCTGCTGTGAAAGATTATGAGAATTTGTTTGATTTTTTTTTTAAAAAAGACGAAAAAACTTCGACTGAGATGAACTCTAGTTGTTGCAATAGAATTACATGATTTTCTGAAATGTGCTTATGGCTTAAACGGATACATTTGATTTTCCTGTTTATTTAGGCTGTTTTTATTGCACACAAAATAAAAAATCATTATTATTATTTCCCTATTTGGAAGTTAATTCCATTAATTCAGGGTGAAGCTGGATGTATAGCAAGACAGCCATCCCAGTGCATGACAGGCTATGGCCTCAGGCTTCAATTGCATGTTACATTTTTATTTGATAGAACACCTGCAGTTTCTGCCCTGGTTGCTTGTTTTTCCCCATGTCCTAAAGCTTGCCATTCTGTCAGTTATTTATATACACAGGTGTTTACGTTAGTGCACTGCAAAGCTGATTGCCAAAATCATCTGGGTTAAAAATACCTCTCTTCTCGTTTCCCCTCCCCCTTGGTGTGTGAAGTGTGTGTGGGAGGGTAGTTGCTGCTGAAAAAAACATGTAGTTACACCCTAAGAGCCACTGCATTCTTATTTTATTCAATGTCAGCTGCAAACGTTTGATACACTGTATTATTCTTTTGTTTAAACTACTTAAACTAGCACAGCTTCTTTATTATTCTGCATTTCTTCTGAGGATAATGAATTCTTATCCAGACTGGAATTTGGAAAAGACTCATTGACAAGCTCCCACTTTTAAGATGATGATTTTCTCTTGTACACTTCAAGTGTTCTTGCTTCGCACGAGAAAACAAGTGAAACTGTTATGAGCACAACAGTACTGCCTCTAGCATACGTGACTGACAGAAGTAAAATTTATTTTTATCCTTTTTGAGTAATTTGATATGACCATGAAACAGCACAAAATCATTGAAGGGAACCGCTTCATAAAATACGAGTTGTTGTAAATAATCTTTTTCTGAAAGCTTAAACTTGCACTCCTGTTATGTGTGTTGCTAAGCTTGGTCTGTAAGGGTGTGTCTTCCCTCTGTTCCACCTTGTTATTTTATTTTTTTTCACAATTTATACCTTTTTAGTACCGTGTTTTGTGGCTTATTAGTCAACTATACTTCTTATAAACTAACGCATTGCTGTGGGTTTTTTTAGGACTTCTGAAAAATAAAAAAAAGTTGATGTTTAAACTTGTAGGAGATGTCTCTGAAGAACTTATAGCTTGCAATGGCAAACTGGAGTTAAGTATCCAATTACAGAGCTTTAGTGTGGTAGTGTACCAACAAGAACTCCGATTGACTGTCTTTTAGAAGTGCATAAAAGGAAAACTAGAGCTATTGGGTGTTTTGGGTTCTTCGTGAAGGGGAAAACTCTTTCATCTCAAGAAATAGATGAACTGCTGCAAATCAGTTGGATGATGAAATTTAAAAATGGAGCTGTATGTGCTTTATGTTCTTATTTACAGATATTTCTGTGGTGTTATTTTTATTACTATGGTGTTCAGAAAGAGATAATGGTAACTGTCATGACAGAACTGAAAAAGAGAAGAGGTTTGTTCTTTTTTAACTTTGGGAGTGGAGACGGATTATATGACTTGCCTGAGAACACACATGATGTCTGTGGCAATGCTCAAGTCTTTCCTCATGCTATTTAAAGGACTTGATTACTGATCCTGTTTTCGCAACAGTATTTTTATAAGACCTAGGTCATGTTGCACTTTCTTGGTACCTTATAACAACTTCTATTGTCTGAGCCTGTTTGTTTATGGACTTACAAACCTGAAATAATAAAGTGGTTTGGATAATTTTGGCAAAGGGCTTATATTCAGACGTTTGATGATAATTGATCTTCTTCCTGTGGAGAAAATCTGGCTCACTACACAGCTGCACATAAGCATGTGTTGCTGTACGCATATACATGGTTGAGGAGTGAACAACTGGTGGGCAAGCATTACTAGTCCTGAATGTGTGGTCTGGTGCAGCAAAGAGTGAGAAAAATGTGCTTTAGGAGCAGTTGTTCTGGATATTATTTAATTATATTCTCCAGTTAGACAGTTTCTGTTGAAGTGGAGTTAGCAGCTTAGGAAGGGATGAGCCAGCACTGCTTTAATGTCGAGCAGGAGCTTCTGTAAACCGGTCTGTTTCCAGACAGTAGCAAATGTGCATTCAAAATGAGACATCTTAGTTTTTGTTGATAAAGGGTGACCCAGGCACCTGATGTAAGATTGCTGTGAAAGTCTGCAGCTTTATATAGCTATATGCACTATGGGAATATAGAGCATCTGCTAACTTCTGTGGCCCCTCAGTAGCAAACCTGATCGCGGCAGGGTGGGGAAGAAAGCTTCACTACACTTCTAAAGACTCAGTGGCTTCTCCATGCCTGGCAATGTTAAAAGTTGCAATAAGTTAAAACAAAGCTGTGTTTCTTTCTGTACTAGCTATCTAGAAGACCTCCTTTGATTGTTTAAAAAAAAAATAATAAAAAAATCTGTTTGACGCAGTTTTGTTCTTTAGCAAACACTGACTTCTTGTTTTGCTTCCCTCTCTCCTTTTAAATGCTTACTAGAACAAATAAACTATTAATATTACTTCTAAAACTGAAGTTAAATTTACTGGCCCATAATTCTTCAGTACTTTTTAACCTTTTAGTTAGCCCAGTGTTCTTTGCTCTGCCTTGTTACTGACTTTGATAGCAATTTCCTCAGTTGACTTTACTAAAGAAAGAACATTGAACGCACCTGCCTTTTCAGGGCCGCAAGCAGGCTTTTGGTGTGAATGGCACTGCTTTTCTTGGTCTTTGTATTTTGCTGTGTCTGTCCTATCTACCATCATACTCTGATATGTTTGTGGTAGTTTTTATGATCTCTCTTTAGTAATCTGACCTAGTTTATATTTCTTGAATGCTTCTTTCTTCTATTTTATGGCAAAATGGAGGCCTTCAGACTAGGCCAACTTCGCTTCTTTGCTGTCTTTCCTCCTCAAAAGGATTGTTTGGATGTGATCTCTTGCCTGTTGAGTAACTAGATTTCCATAACTCTTTTTTTTACCTTGTACTTGCCTTTTGTGAAACTTCTCTGAGCTTGTTTACCTTCTCTTTTCTTGAAGCTTTATATTGGATTGTTTTTAGCTATTCTCACTCCTTTCCATCTTAAGGCTTGCCACCTGTTTGTTTTTTTCTTTCTGTCCATCGTCCTGTCCGTCCCCCTGTCCCCCCGT
>VWZK01016750.1:9451-82590 GCA_013396935.1 Baryphthengus martii | reverse complement strand
AAAAAAAAAAAAAAGAAGTGGAATCCAGCACAGTAAGACAGGGAGCAATGACTTGAAAAATATTTGGAAAAAGATGATCTAGTATTTGCAGCACAGTTAGACAAAGTAGTGGACTTGTTTATGGCCATGTACAAGGACACCTACTTCATGGTCTGTGCATTTAAAATCTGTGAAACACAGAAGTATGTTCAAGCAGCAACATGGATATTATCACGATAATATAGAGTTACTCTTTAAAAAAAAAAACAAACCACTTGCTATTTTCAATCTCTGCTGTGGTTAAAAGCTAAAATATTCATTTTGGTAATTTAGCCAATGGATACTTTTTACAGCAACTATTTCTACATCTGTGTTCTTCATTATGCTTTCTCAACAGCCTAGCTCTTATCGCTAAGTTTCAGCACTGTGTTGTCCAGGTGGTCCAGAGCAATGTCTCTTTCCCAGTTCGTGCCAAGGTCATGATGATCTTGTAGTTACCTTTAGTGTTTCAGCACTCCCATTTCCTGAGCTGTGAATACTCACATTTCAGGCTGTACCATATTACATCCTTCCGGTCATGCTGCCTGATCTGGCTGGCTCCAGAAAAGGCACCAGGGGGTAAACCACATAATCTCACCTGCTTTGTAGGAGCAGATGGAAACGGGGGCACTTTCAGACAGGTCCCAGCAAGAGAGAGAGCCACTAAGCAGTGTGGGTGACAAATGCATAGCTACTGAAAATGTGAGAATCCTGCTTTGGCGTAGGACTCTGCATGTAGTTTATACTCCCTTGGCTGCTTTTTGCTTCGCTTTGAGTGCTCAGCTTACCTTTCATCATTGATATGCTGGATACACCATTTATTTGTAAAGATAAAGCTCAGATCCAAAATGTGGCATTTGATTTTCTACGTACAGCATCACTAAAGTTCCAGCAAATACCTTCCACAGCCACCTTCACTGTCTAAGAGTGGAGCCTGGTCTGCCTGGTATACCTTGTCTAGCCTATACCTCGCTTTTAGCAGCACTGAATAACGCATTTTCAGCTGACCAAGGATCAGGAATTTGGATGAGTTTCAGTGGCCCACAGCAAAATCTCAGAGCTGTTGGCCTCAGAAGGGAGTAAAGGATCTGTGGAAGTAGCTGATTTCTTCCACTCAGAGACATTTGTTTCTCTGCTTCTGAGTGGCCATACATAAACAACCCCTGGTCCAGAAGATTTAAGAGGAAAACCACAAGCCTCCTTTGCTGTGGTGGTTTCTTCTCTAAGCCCAATATACAAATCCTTTCCTTTTTGCTTGCCCATGTTTGCTGTCTCTCTGCTAGCCCCAAAGAGGTTACTGTGATAACTCAGGAGGAGGGGGAGCTGCTCTGTTTTGTGATTTCTCCTTGCCTTCACCAGCTCAGCAGACCCAAACAGCAAGGGACAGCTATTCTCCCTGGCACGTTTAGACACCCTGAGCAATGAGTAGGCCTTAAGCAGTCTACCAAAGCCATAAATTTTATGTGAATAGAAGTCAAGATCTGTCAGCTTCAAACGTCAATGTTGTCCGTGTGAAACAGAAAGGTGACAAATTTTTCAGAGCAATTCAGTCTTCACAGCAGGTGGAGGTGGAAGAAACATTTACCTTTGCAGGTGCTCCCCTGAGCAGACTGAAAAGGAAGGACAGACTTTGGCAGAGAGCAAATGAAGGAACACTGAAATGAAGGGGAAAATGCAGAAAAATGATTTTTCGTGCACTTACCAGAAAGTCTGTCAAACATATTACTTCCTGAGAGAAAGTAATGTTACCCGTTGAATGATAGGCTGAACTAAATGAAAAAGGACAGAGTTTGAAGTCAATACATGCTATTACAGCATATGGAGACTTTGGTGGGAAGTATTTCAGTTAAAGATCTTTGAGAATGATTATTGTCACCTAGAAGCATGAGTTCTGCCGTGTGACAGCAGAATTCATTGTAGATCAGTCATTGCACCTTGAGCCAATAACCACCCCTGTAAAGGACTGGAAGCTCTCCTTGCTCAAGGCGAACATGAAACCTTCCAGATGGAACTCAGATTGCATTTTAAAGAGTGTATGATGGAAGCTTTTCCAAATGGATCAAGCCTTTAATCAATTTCATGCTATTCTGTAGTGTTCAGTTGCAAGCCTAGACTGGGAAGTCCATTGTCTCCCAAACAAATTCTCTGAGGGTTAATTCTGCTTAGGAAATACTGAGATCGAAAGCTATGTAAAGTTCACTGTTTACTTTGAAGAGTTTCTGTGGTGAAAAGTAAGACTTTGCTGAGTCAAAACACATTGTTACATTCTTGTTGCTCAGTTGAATACTAAAATAAGTACTTAGGATTTTTCTGCAGAATGCATGAAGGACTATTTACCTCTTTTTTTTTTTTTTTTTTTTTTGAGAGAGTTGTAACTTTTTTTTTTTTTTTTTTTTCTGAGAGAGTTGTAACTTCTTTTGTAGTCACCCAACCTAAATAATAAGGTGTCTAGAGACACCTTACCAAATACTTGGTTAGCAGACATGATCACAGTCATCTTGTCTACCTTCTAACTGGGTAAAGGTTACTAATAAGACACCTAATTTCTAACAGTTTTCCCTAACAAAGATCATTAGGTCGCAGCCCTCTTAAAGAGATGTCGTTGCCAGTTTGCAACTGAAGAAAAGAGATCCCTTCTTCGATCGGAACAGTCATTTTATATTCTTGAATAGTAATGGTCAAATCAGATCACTGTTGTTGGGGGAAAACTGCAAGGAAAGATTTTGCTTTAAGTTGTCATTCTAACTGCCACTTCTTTTTCTCTGCTTTCAGAGGCTGGCAGCAAGAAGCTGAAGAGCACGATACAGAGAAGCACAGAGACGGGAATGGCAGCAGAGATGAGAAGTCGGATGGTTCGACAGCCAAGTCGGGAATCCACTGATGGCAGCATAAATAGTTATAGCTCCGAGGGCAAGTAAGTGACGTTAAAAATATTGGTAGTTTAGGAGAAATTTCTTGTCTTTGTAAGAGGACTTGGGATGTGAACAGTGGTTCCAGCACTGGCTGAAGGGGATACTTCTGTGTACAGATTCTTCCTCTTGAAATGTTTGCAAAACTGAACTATTTTAGGCACATAACACAAATTTCTTGAAAATTGAAAGAGAGAGTATTTCTTAGGATTCACATTTTCGCTGTCATCTAGTAAGGCATTTTGTTTATCAAAAGAAGCTAAGTTCAGATCACATTATTCAAAACAAAACATAAGAGTACTTTTTCTTTGAGTTATGTTTGGATTGACTCAGAGTTTAACTTCAGACACTGTATGTAAACCTCTGTGATATGAAACTCTGTTCAGTAATGCTATATACAAAGAAAGTTTAGTTTGGAGTTGGTCCAAGGCTCTTATTGAGAATTGTAAACCCAGAGCCCAGCTGTCCCATCAGTTGAATTTAGGCAGATAACTGTGGGGAATGGGGCAGCTGTTTTCATTCACTGCAGAATGACTCGATATGTAGGAAAGGAGAACAAAGATAGGTCTGAAACAAAAGTGTACATGAATGCTTCAGCCTCCCCACAGCTCTTAGTCGGAGAGGCACAGTGCTAAGGCACAGTGATCACTAGGGAATTCTTAGAAGGGGAAACCTGGGATAGGCAAATGCATCTGGAAAAAATGAGATACTGAAACTCCTTTGACTTCAGCTTTTTACATGTGTACTGTATTACCACAATTGCTACTGCACATGGTATAAGACACAAAGAGCCAGGGGCAGTCATGGTGGTGGCAAGGAGCTGTGTAAAGGTGCAGTTTCTCCATCATGTGGTCTCACCACTCTCATTTTTTTATAATTGGGGGGTGAGACATTTGATTACCCAGAGAAGTTATGGATGTCCCATCATTGGAAGCGTTCAGGGCCATGTTGGATGGGGCTTTGAGAAACCTGATCTAGTGAAAGGTGTCCCTGCCCATGGCAGGGGCACTGGATTAGGTGACCTTTAAAGTCCCTTCCAATCCAAATCGTTGTATGAAATTCTGTGATAATGCTAAGAATTGCAAGAGCCATGTAAGAAAAACATGCTTCATTATGAATAACTCAAAACCAAAGTAGATGGCAGGAGTAAAATATTCCAGTATTTTTCCCAGTATTATTCTATGATAGAATGTTAACCTTGGCCCTTTCAACGCTCTGTCCTGCCATCCTCCTTCCTCTCTCTATGCTGGAGTGTCACTCTGTAAGGCACCAGTCACTCACCATGGTGACGAAGGCCTCAATAAACTGGACCCTGACAAGGAGGAGCTCTGGGAGAGCCTGCTTCCCTGATAAGCAGTATGGGAAGGGTGGGAGCCCAGCACTGACAGTGAGGATCTTTGTAGGGGAGCAGCCTAATCCACCCTCAGAGTGTGTAAATGGATTTAGCAAGGATGAGGCTGTCAAGGTCTGAATCTGGAGCTTACAGCAGGCATCTGGAGGACAGAAACTACAAGGTAGAACCTTAAATTGTTGACTTGAAAACCAGCGTTTGAGTGGGACGGTGAAGAAATCAAGCCTGGGATGTAGAGTACTGGCTTTTTACTGCAAGCTGGATGTACACATTGGGACTTAATTTGAAAATTTTCATTTAGAACTAGGTCCATCTTAAAGGCAAAGTGAGCTATCATAAGCTAGTGGCCACACTGTTTGCATCTCGTGTCCTGTTTCTGTCTCCTTAGCTGCTGTGCCTGCTACCCATCTCTTGCTGCTCCAGCACCAGTTCTGCCTCTGACAATTCTCCTTACCTTTCTCAGTGCTCTCATACAATAGATCTCTTCACATCTGACCACGTTTGTCCTGTTTTTCTGATCCATACTTTTGGCACCAGCTCCCTAAGTTTTCACTGTTTCTGTCTCAGATTTTCGGTGCGATAGTTGCCAGCTCTTCTGGTTATTTTCTGATCCTCAGTACACTTCAACATTTCCTAACTGCAAACCCACGTCACACTTGACCCTATCCTTAAACACTGTTCTTGATCTTCACATCCCTATTCTACTCTCTGGCAAGAGTAAAGAAACAGTGAGGCCAGTGAAGTGGGAACACCGTCAATATCTAACAGTGACTCTGAAGGGAACCCCAGGAGAATGGGTCAAAAGGGGGCAGATAACAAAACTCAGGTGAAACTGTTAAATATATCTTACTGTAATGAAGGAATACAAACATTTCTTAAACATGGCACAAGGCAAAAGGGATACCAGCGGACTCTGTTCAGTGTGGTGCTGTACTTCTCTAAAGTCTTCTGTTTTTCTGTGATTTAGCTATAGATCTAAACCTCAGATACTCTGCAAACTTGCATGAGTTTGATGGAATAATGTTAGTTTACAGCAGCTCTGGGTTTAGATCACAGTGAGTGAAGAATGTTAACTGCAGAGATTCTTGTAAGAAAGATGACCAATAAACCAGTTTTTTTCTCTTTAATCACTTACCCCCACATGCATCACTGGCTTTTTTGTAGAACACGAGTTGAACACCACTGCAGGGTGGAGGGGAAGCCATACAACTGCATCATGTAATCGGGGGTACATGCACTGTGCCAGCTGATCCTAAAATCCTCTCCTTTTCTCCCTCTTTCTTCTGGGCCTTTTTTAAACACTAGAAATGTCACCTTTAATTTCAGATTTTACTTCTAGTGTGACCATGAATCATTTTTTAATAGCACCTTTCATTTAGAATAGCAAAGATGTTTGCTAGGTTTTTCCTGTCTCTTGTGAGATTCCCATCAAAACCGGTAAGAGCTTGACTGTGGTTGAGTAGTATTTTGTTTGCAGTTCACTCTTGACATTACTGTAGGCAGGTAATGACAATTAGGAAATGTTTATGTTAAGTTTGTATGGACTGCTTTTCCTTCCCTGTGTGTGTATGTGTGTACATTATAATCCTGACTTTACTTCCAGGATCACACAGTTTATTGACAGTATCATGCCTCATCCTGCATTTCATAAGACCATAAGACCAGTGTAGCTCAGCTGAGAATCTAAATTCCTCCAGTAGGTACCCCAGGTACCACATTATGTTCTTCTGCTTGATGAGTAACTGGAGTTCAATGAATTAGAATTAACACACATTAAGGGGAATGTGTTCTTCACAACTTTCATTATTATGTGTATAGCTAGGTGTGTTTGAATAATGCTCTCAAATGAACATTTTGAATGTTGTTAGTCATTCCATAGCAAAATGTAACATGTTTGGGGGAAAAAGGCCGAAGAAATGACCCAAGAAACTTTTCACAACAAGGGCAAGAGTTAACATTGGGGAGAAAAGCAGATTGTGTGTCTTATCAGGAAGGGTGGGCTTGAAGCTGCATCTCAGGCTTAGGTGAACATTGTAACTGGTGGGCTGGTGGTTGAATGGGAGACTTTGATGTTCTTTTCATCCTCCATCAAAGGAGACCTTCTCAAAAAAAAAAAAAAAAAAGAGATTTCGTAAAACTAAATATCTGTGAAAAGATTGCCTTTTGGTAAATGAGAGTTTTCTAATGGGAAGCACTGTGATGATATTTTCTGGCCAGCTTTAGTTAGAGGCAGTCTATAAGTTTATTCAGGCTTAGTAAGATCAGGTAGTCTTGAAGAGAGGAATAGGCCTTTTCTATCCAACTAATGGGTTTCCAAAGAATTTTCAGTGTCAATTGAATGACTGGACTACATAAGCCTGATCCATGGAGTTCAAAGCTTTTCACACTGTATGTTTTTATTAGAAAGTAGTAGTATTATTTTCTCCAGTCTAACAGGGAATTTCATTTCAGGGAGAAGCAAATACGTAGTGGTGGATGGTCTGTTGAGTAAGATGTGGTCTAGACTTGGTTCAAAGTCTGTTCTTCTGTTGCTCAGAATTGTGATGAGGAAGTCAAACCTAGGTCTTCCCACCATGGATCATTTTTTTTCTCTCTCTCTCTCTTTTTTTTTTTTTTTTTTTTGGTGAAGGGGGTGTGGGATTTTTTGTTTCTTTTGATATTGTTTGGAGAATGTATATCTATTAAAAAGAAAGTGAAGATCCTGGAATACAAAAAGCAGCTTGGAAAAGCACATATCATAGAATGGTTTGAATTGGAGGGGACCTTTGAAGGTCATCTGCAGGGACAGCTTCAAGTAGATCGGGTTGCTCAGAGCCTCACCCAAACTGACCTTGCATGTTTCAATATGTTCTGTGCCGATGTGTTACAATTCAATTTCATGTCCTGATATAGGTGTGGGAACCAACTGTAGATCTAGAAGTGGCTACCAGAATATTTTGGCTAGGGAGTGACATTAAGTTCAGCTCTATTCAACACTGGTACCGCCTCCAGTTCACTGCTTCGTTAAACAGCTGCAGCAAGCAGATTTAGTGTATACATAAAATTACACAATCATAGAATGCCAGGTTGGAAGTGACCTCAAGGATCATCTGGTCCAACCTTTCAAGTGAAAAGAAAAAATTCGTTTACATCTGTTTTCCCTGCTTGTTCTGACTGATGCAGACAGGATTTGGATGTATGTAAAGATATAAAACAGCATTACAAGGTAGATCAGTCATTCAAGAATGAAGAATGATAGGCTATTAAATTCCATGAGGCTTTTTGTGTTTTCTCATACCAAGTCAGTCATAATTTATTCACTTGTCAATCTCTTCACTGCTCCTGGAGAACTTCTTAGCAAGAGTGTTTTATGGACTATTTTGAGTCCATGTACAGAATTTCACTATACTTCTTTAGGGTCCATGGGAGACATCTCATTCCTGATGCTGCAGAACTATTTGTGATTGCATGTCCTGAGCTACTTGCTTTGTATCAGTAGCACGTTTGAGGTAAATACTGTAGGACAGTAGAAATTAATCCTGTTCTTATGCCTAACCAGCTTTTATTTTGCTTCAGCTTAATATTTCCTGGAGTACGGCTGGGCGCTGACAGTCAGTTTAGTGATTTCCTTGATGGACTTGGACCTGCACAGTTAGTAGGCCGACAAACGCTAGCAACCCCTGCTATGGGTAAGAATCTGTTCTCCTCTGTTCAATGAATAATAAACCAATTAACTAATGCACGTACCGCCAGACTACAACACTAAAAATACTTTTACAAAGTGGCATCCTTCATTGTAAACATGAAGTCCTATATGCAGTCACTGATATTCCTGGCATGCTAGCATCCAAAATGGGGTGAGAAACAGTATTTGCTCCATTTGAGGTGTCAGCTAATCTCATTTGCAGTTTGAAAATAGGGGTTGCACTTTGCTTCCCACTCAAAATTGTTGTGGCTTCTCCAGTTGTAGCTCACTGCAACATCTCAGCTGTTGAGAATTTGTTTACTTATCACAGAGATTATGTTGGATATGACAGGCATTTTCTGTCCAGACTCTGCACTCGTCCAAGCTTAGTTCATCTAACCCCAGAATGTGAAACTTCTGACCACATCTGCAATGCCCAATAATCAGTTGCTGATAAAGCCAGTGGTTGGCATGAAAAAGACAAAATCCTTTTCTACAGCAGCTGCTGTGGTCTTCATTACGTTCCAGACCAGTCTGTAGTTCCCTATAGCAGCATTAGCTGTATCTTGGTTATGAAGAGAGTATGAGTGTATAAGGTGTGCAAGAGTGCAGTACTGGATCAGTGTCTTTGGGAAGATTTGATTTTTTTTTTTTTTTTTTTTTCTTGCTTACACATCATTTAGGATGCTAAGTGAGGAGTCCTTGATCTGCTACTTTAACCATACATTTTGTGCTGGAAATTAGAAAAGGCCAATGCTTCAGTGCATGTGTATTGGGAAAGTCAGCTTCAGGAAGGACTACTGAGCCACTTCTGAAAAAGGAGAGGGACACAGAAAGAAAAATGGTAGAAAACTATTCCCCTCCCAACTCATGAGCAGAAGGAGACAGAAGCTTTCTTGAGAATGCATTGAGTACCCCCTGAGGCAAGGATTGCTGTGTAAATCCAAATGACTGCTACTAATGCATTAATAAGCAACAAACTTGTTAAATTCATATTTTTATTATTATTTTGAAAGAGAAGAGTTTTATAGGATTATCTGCCCAATAAAAATCTAAGTGGCTTTATCAGTATGAGTATAAGGGTCTAGATTTCTTCTGCTTCTTTAACGTTGTTTCCTGACCAAATATTTTTCTGCAGATTACTTGAGTAATACGTTTATTTTACTTCGCAGAATTGCTTTATTTACTAAAGGCTCAAGTTTTAGCCCCCCAAAAAACATTCAATCGTGCTTTTTAACAATTTCCAGAAAACCACCTATGTGGTATGCTTTCACTAGTGATGATTTGAAAATGTTTGTATTATCGCTCCCCCTTCTGGTTACCTGTTGCATGTTTTATTTTGGATATTTGATGCAGAGATATGCTCTCAAAAAGGCACAAACAGTCGGAATTTTTCTGCGAACTATTTTTAGTGCAACAAAAAGCTCTGTTTATTCAAGCACAGTTTTATTAATAAAAAAAAAATCTTCCCTGCTGCTCTATCATACCTCAAGTCCCAAGATATAAGCGCTGCTTTAATACGCTGTTAGACAAACGTGAAAATTTCAAGCCCAGTTAATTTCAAAATGCTCTCATTCTAAATCCAGATCCCAAATGCTATAGTTCAGGACTATCTATTTGTAAGTGTGATTTTTTTTTTTTTTTGATTTTTTTTTTTAGACAGTCAGAATTTACATGTCAAATATACACATACTTAGGTACTTCACGGATGTATTTATAGGTCATTTATCTGCACAGGCATCACAGAGCTGCCCATGTCATACTGCGCATTTTTTTTTCTAATTGGCCTGTTAGCTTTCCACCCTTTCAGCTGATTCCATGAAACCATTGTATGAAACCATAAAGATGTAACCCTTTGAGCACCAGCCCATAGTTGGCTTCCTTTCCATTGCATTGATCTAGATCAGAACAGTACTTGGTCTCAGACTAAGCAGTTTCCTTTCCCTGCATGAAATGCCATTTGTCAGAATTCGGGTAGGGAAACAAGTCTGACTGTTTAGTAGTGAAAGCACCTTACAATTTTAACATATTGTGTCATTTTATTCACAGTAGGAATGGGTGTGAATACTGATAAAATAGGAAAATTTTCACCCCTATAATTGTTGGAGATTTCTGCAGAAAAATAAAAGACCGCTTTTGAGCTCCTGCAGGGCAGGACATCATTCTCTGAAGCTGTGCTATGACTGTGTGCCTCATCTGGTTGGTGTCTTTGCCCAATGCTGAGGATCCAGTCAGGCAATTGTTGTTATAGAAGAAAGTTTCAACATTAGCTTCTGCCAGCAGTTCTTCCTGCTTCATCAGACAAGGAACCTTCACACTGCGACAGCTCTTGCACCTCAGCTTGGAGGCAGAAACTTCCAGCCGAGGGGATTTCTGAACATGAGTTCGGGTTTTAGGCTCTCTAGGTATGAGGGTCACTGTCAGGGCAGCAACATGTCAATGACTGGCACACTGGGGCAACAGTCCTAGGTAGGACATCTCCAGATAATTCACCAGTGCAAAATTAAAGGAGAAGTGGTTATACCAGAGGGTTGCTATAAATTTGCCTGCCTCTATGGATCAGAAGTACTGAGCTCTGGTATAAACCATACACCAGGAGAGGGCACTGTGCTCCCAAAGTGTATATCTTTCAGTCCTGGTTTAAGGACAGAAAAATTAAAAGGATCAGGAGGAGATGTGACAAGCACAGTAATGTAGCAGATCAGGAGCAAATTACTCTTTCTGTTTCTCGCTCTTATACCCTATCTTCTGGGCCATACTGCTTCTCTAAAATGCGGGCCTCTTTCCTCTCCCTCTTAGGTGACATCCAGATTGGAATGGTGGATAAAAAGGGCCAGTTAGAAGTAGAAGTCATAAGAGCCCGTGGCCTCACACAAAAACCTGGCTCCAAATCTACACCAGGTAAGAAGAAAACTAGACGATATATGAACAGAAAACAAGAACTAAATATGCTGATGAACTGCAGATTGGAAACTTTTTGAGCTCCTTATTAGCTGTCGCAACATTTGCATTTGTTTGATTTACTTTTCAACAAGGAATGTGTGCATGGGTATATCCAGTGTCCGCTTCTTACCATCTTGCATCTGTCAGTTGCATGCCACCTTTCACGGAATGATTTTCAGCAACTCAACATCCGTTCTGGAAGGAACATTTGCAGAGACATTTCTGCGTATCTTAGGCAAGTCATAAATCTCAGAGGCTTTGTCAATGTAGATGAAGTCCTTTGTGTTTGTTCCACATCAAAACAAGAGATGGAGAACAGCTGAAAGTGCTTTGAACAAACAGCTTAACAGATCCACGTGCCAAGATCTTCTATGCAAACACTGCTTCAAGAAGACAGCAGGTTATGCTAGTGCCAGTGTCAATAATTTGCATAATGAATGAGATTTAATATTGTATCATTTTGTAAGGATGTCTTTTGAAGTTCTAGTTATTTATAAAGTCTTTATTAATAGAGTTTTATAAGTGCTACTACAACCTCTACTTACTGTAACAACTGGAACAGTTATTTTAGATAACATTTTGCCAGAATG
The DNA here is from genome assembly GCA_013396935.1 of Baryphthengus martii. NCBI lineage: Eukaryota > Metazoa > Chordata > Aves > Coraciiformes > Momotidae > Baryphthengus > Baryphthengus martii. The sequence continues at coordinate 71,115 of VWZK01016750.1, read as the reverse complement.
GTACTTTACAATGTCCTTAGAAACAAAAGATGAAAGAGCAGTTAATGTCTATGTAATTGGAGTGACTTAATTTTAAATATTCCTTTCAATGAAACATCAGAGTCTTTTGTTTTGAAATATCTCTGACCCCTAAACATACATAGAGATTCCAGGGTAGCTATCAGTCACATTTAATTCCTGGCAAAGGAAATTGTTTTTAAAATGACGGACATGAAACATAATAGTTATTAGTAACATCTTAGATCGTTACATTCAAAGTTTATAAAAATCAGATTGATTTCTTATGGGCTGCGTCATTTATTTTACGAATATAATTGTATTCAGATTATACAGTGAAGATAACGTGTGTCATTTTCTTTCCACTCAGCTTCCTTTTAAGGAATTTGTCCTTCAGCTCAGATGTGCACTGTAGAAGTTTTAAAATCCAAACATAAAATTCATGATGTTCTGTTTGCAGCTCCATATGTCAAAGTGTATTTATTGGAAAATGGAGCATGTATAGCTAAGAAGAAGACAAGAATTGCACGGAAGACCCTTGATCCTTTGTACCAACAGACGCTGGTTTTTGATGAAAGTCCACAGGGTAAAGTCCTTCAGGTCAGTTGCTTCTTAATCCCATTTTAGGCTATCATTTGAAGAAGCATTTGCATGTTTACTTAAGTTTAAGCAATATGCATAAACTCATTCCAACTCACTAAGCATTTAATTTTATAAATACCAGGAAACGCATCCTTGTGGCTTGTGGTTTCAGACCTGCAAAATGTCTGGCTGTATTAAACATTTCTCTTTTGTTGACTTTTGCTCCTATCCTGCCATTTGGTTTTCCCACAAGAGGGAGCAGTCATTCACCCACAGGAATAACATTTTCCTTACGCTACACATTAACAGCAGGAGTGAGCATGTAAGCATGGGTTTGGGAACAATGCTGAATCTGTATTTTATGTTCTTGCAGGTAATAGTTTGGGGAGACTATGGCCGAATGGACCACAAATGCTTCATGGGAGTTGCCCAGATCCTCCTGGAGGAACTGGATCTGTCCAGTGTGGTAATAGGCTGGTATAAATTATTTCCACCTTCATCACTAGTGGATCCAACCTTGACTCCCCTGACACGCAGGGCTTCCCAGTCATCTTTGGAAAGTTCAACTGGGCCTCCCTGCATAAGATCATAGTAGCAGGTGCTGTCTAATAAAAACATCACCGAGGATAACAATTGGAAATAGATGTTCACATGATCAAAAAACACTGTTGGAGAGAGACAATCACTTCTGTTTTTCCTTGTAGTAGTTATCCAAAAATATGTCTGTTTGTTGAGAGATGGCTTAAATTGACAGAACAAAGGTATATCACATACGGCCAATATATTAGCAGCTATCACCGATGCTTATAATGATTTAAAAAAAAATAAAAATAAAAAAAAAATGAGAGAGAGAGATCATTAGATTTGACCTAAGTCAAAAATGACCCAAACTGGAAGCTCTCACTCTGTTAACGATGTTGTATTTTTCACAGGGCCCTCAAGCAGTGTTACCTTCCTGGTGTTTCAGCAGTTTTTCTGTACTTGTCACTTCCACTAGTTTTTTGCCATGTGATTCTGCTAGTTTTGTAGAAGTCCTCACAACGCTAACAGAGACCCTTCCTTTCTTTTTCTAAACCAAACAAAAAAGGGCTGAAGCATATCTCTGTAAGCATCGTTAAAGCGTTCAACAGCCACAGTTACAATTACAGCGAGTTCAAATCTTTTCTCAGTTCTGGTACTTCCAAGTCTCTTAAGTGGGAACCCAGAACAAATGACCAATCTAAGTAATATTCTTAAAAATAAATAATCATCACAGTGCCACTTTTTCTTTGTAAAAAGCAGATATGTTTGCATTATATATAATAACTTTCATGTTTATGATGTTTTGCATGGAAGAATTTTGAAGAATTCTGCAACTACTGCTGGAGACTGGTATAAAGCAGCTTTAGTCTTAATTTTGACATTGAATATGTTACTGGTAATGCAATTTTCCTCCTAGAAATGGAGAGGAAATATTTACGTTTCTGTGTATAAATGTATATTTGACTTCCCAAAATGTTGACCAGGAATGGAATGAGCATATGACACTTTCAGCTGTACCCAGGCTTCTCTGATGTGTGTCACTTCAGACGCACCTGTCTGCCCTGGATAGAGCATGGTATGAATTGTTCAGTGTTTCACTGGAAATTCCAGTTGAAATATTCTGCACTTACTAATGTTTTTATCAAATTTTAGTTTACATTTCTTTGAGATTGATGCAAGCACAAGGCTTGATTTTTTAACGCAAGATATCTTACTTTTTGGAGAAAAAAAAAAAATCAAATTTCAATTTGCTTTTTATTCATTTGAGTTCTTCTTGGCCTTGAAATCCCTTGTGATATTCTGTAAATGTGCGAACAACTGCAGATTCCTGCAGGTGCATTGATATGTTTCCCCTCCTTTTACAGGCCATTCAATTTTGTGATCACACAAATAGAGCAGCATGACTTGGAACTGTTCAAAGCTGCATGCACGTTTTGTAAAAAAAAGAGATGAAAAAGGTTATTTAATAATGTATGTTAGTTCCACATAGGCCAGCTTGTATGTTGCATGTACTTGTACAGTTTGCTCGTAATTACTATACTGAAGTAACCAAGAAATCTAAGCCATCCATTTTTCTTATAGACATTTTGCAGGTTTTAGCCAGGCTAAGTCTGTGAGTCTGGTGCTAAATGTCTATAGATGGACTTTATTTTTTACCCTATGGAAAACGTGATGTAGTACGGACCAAATTCCTTCTAATAACTATTTTGGTGTAGATTCCTACTGTGGGGCTGTAACACATGTAGAAACTGTGTACACACTAGGTTTTAATTCATAGACATACTGCCTGCACCAAGTGAACTATTTATTATTACTCAACACGTGGGAATTATTCTGCCCATCTTTCCATAGGGCGCCGATTGGTTACTGCTCGACCTGCTGAGCAGGAAGAACTCAAGCATTGGTGCACTACTTCTAGATCCTGTTCTGTCTTAGTGGCCAAAAACCAACTAGTTATAATTCGATAGTATCTTTCTATTTTGACCACTTGTCTTAACACTCCCCTGTGCTTTTAAATGAACTTCCAACTCATGTTATGTAAACATGTTTAATAAAATTTCCTTTTCATGTCCAGTGTAGTAGTTGTGCTCTCCGTATGTTCTGAGGTTCATCTGTGATTCTGCTCGCTGCAGGACTGTGTGAAATGTGTTAAGGAACAGTAAAATGATAAGTAATTTCTGTGGTTCTTTTGATCACTGTAATAGTGTATGTTGAAATCTGAGGCCAAAAACCGAGGCCTGGTGAAAGTCGTGTTTGGTTGGCTTCCTTTTCACCGAGAAAGAAGCCAAATTGTGCTCTCATTCCTTGAAGCAGGCAAATTGAAGTCAAAACCCAGACTTGGCCAGATTACTATCTAGTGAAATCAAATCAGTTTATTGGAGTTGAGTGATGCTGCGAGTGCTTGCACTAGGTCAGCGGGCCAGTGTGTGTTAGAGCCAGACACCAGCTCTGCATTCGATGTGTGCTGAGCCATTAAGATATGAGAACAACTCCTGATCTTTTGCACTTTTAAACCCAGAAATAATGCCCTTGTATTGTACTGCCGTTATGGACAATGCTTTATAGATATTTACCTGAGAGCAGAATTTGGCGCTAAATTGTATTAGAGAAGCAAAGATTGTGTACTTTGTTTGATTTTTACTTTTTCATGTCCCACAGATACCCAATCACAACTTAAAAATAACATAAAGACAATATTGCCTCACTTTGAACACTTTTGTTTATTACTTTATTTAACTGAATACATGCTTAAGCTACTGAAAAAAAAATTGAATAATTAAACATGGTAAATCTCTGAACAAAAGGCATGTTATATTTCTGCTTCTGTGTGGTGGGAGTAATCTGTTTAAATATAGAATTTGTCATGCTGTTCCAAAAAGCCCTCAATTTCATAAATCTCATGGCTTTGAATATTGTGTTCAATACCAGGGTATCTTTTCCTTTCTGATCCTGAGAAAGAAAGTTCAGCATTTCTGATCTCTCCCTAGCGCACAGAAATTATGGCAACAAAAGAACACACTGAACTATATAATTTATGGTGTTTCCCATGAACAGGAATCATATGTGCAAAGGTTTCAGGAATGAAGGAGTAGACTGTGCTAGGACAGATAAGGTGTGTGCTGCTCTCCTTTCCCAGGGGCAATTGCCTTTTAGAAACTCATTGCTGAGTGTTGGGATTATAATACACAGATAAATCAGCTTTAGTTCACTCTTGATTTTCCCTTGAGAATGCAGCTCTGCCTTATATGGCATATGTGGGGAAAGAGCAAAGATACAAAGATACGTAAATGTTCAAAATGTTATATTGAAATGAAAATTTAGTGTCCCTCTTTGTGGACCAAGAAAAAGCTTTTGGCCTTGACCTTTGTGTTAGAGAGACATCAGAACTGCTGTGAGTGGGTAGGACAAACCAGAGCTTCATGATTCCCTCCCTTCATAATTCCCAGAGAAATGAGACATGCACTTCCTTTTTCACTTACAAATGACAGTCCCAAAAGCCTAGTTCAGTTCAAGTGTCACAGAATCACAGGATAGTAGGGATGGAAAGGGACCTTTGGAGATCCTGTAGGCCAACCTTCCTGGCAAAGCAGATTCACCTATAGCAGGTTGCACGGGATCACATCCAGGTGGGTTTTGAATGTCTCCAGAGAAGGAAACTGCAGCCTTTCTAGGCAGCTTTTTCAAGGGCTCCATCATCCACACAATAAAAAAAGTTTCTCCTTATGCTGAGGTGAAACTTCCTGTGTTCCAATTTGTGCCTGTCGCCCCTTGTCCTGTCATTGGGCACCACTGAAAAGAGTTTGGCCCCGTATTTAGATATTGATAACCATTGAGAAGATCCCATCTCAGTTTTCTGCAGGTTAAACAGCCCCAGGTCTCTCAGCCTTTCCTTGTAAGAGAGTTGCTATACATACAAGAGAAGTTCAGACTGGATCTTCCATGACTATTCTGCGTAAACCAAGATTTTACTTACAGTCTGTGACTTGCCCTCTATGACATCAGCTGTTGTCTGCTCCTGTGTAGCCACTGTCCACAGCCCATTTAACTCTAAGAAAAAGAATTACGGGCCTCATACTTTTCTTTTGCCTTAAGTGAAGAAAGTCATGACAAATAGCAATGTGGCTCTTTCAAGCGCCAAATGTTCACCCCATGTTACCCTAGTATAATTCTGCAGATGCAGAAGAAAGCAATCTGCAAGAAAGCAGATTGTTGTTGAAGGATGTCATTTCTCAACTCAGGTAATGAATATTCTGGCCATCTTGAGTGATTAAAAACTCTGCTAACATCTATCAAGAGTAACAAGAGTCTCAGTCAATTAACACCTCAGTCCCTGCCTGGCCAATTTTTTCCAGGAGAAAAAGAAAATGCAGGGGTCATGTATGTATTTTCTCAGTGTCTGCATGGATGACTATGTGTGCTGGTAGTTAAATATCATGATTATGAAAAAGGTTGGTTGTGGCAGTCATGTCACATATCTAATATTCTTCCAAGTTTTGTGATCCAAATTCATCCTACCTGAGGTGTTAGAGACAACGAAGAAGATGCCTTCATTCCTTCTACAGTCCAGCTGCCAAATGCGTAGCCTGGTGCATAACAAAATGCCCTTTGGTTAGATATTTTTTAGTAGTCAATATGATTTGAGGCCGTAGTTGTGCATCAGGACATAAAACCGTAGATGTTCTGCCCTGTTGAGTCAAAGTGTCCAATGCTCAATGCTAGTACTCGCTGAGGGAAAGAGTAAAAAGTTGAGAGAATCTGTAGACTACAATTTTACCATTACAGCAATTCAGGTAAGGCAGATGCTGTACATCTGTATTTAGGTCTCAGCTAGTACAAGAAAGGTGTGCTTGAGAGCTGTCTTGTGGAGATTTCAGGCGCTGACTGCCAGAAGCAAGTCACCCAAGGGTTTCACAGAATTTCACTGGTGGCCTCTGAAAAAACTCCCTTTGAAAGGTGACGAGCAGCAGGTCGTTATTATAATGCTCCTTGGACAACTCAGAATTATTAATTCTGATCGCCTTTAACATTTCTACAATTTCAGAGCCCTGCTAAAATGAAATTCCAAATCGGCCGTGGCCCAGTTGGTAAAGCGCTGGAGCTGCAGTGAAAGGCTGTGTGAGGTCACCATCTATATGAATTTTCACTACGTCTGCAACCATTCATTTAAGTGAAGATTTAGAGTCCATCTTCACATTTCCTTCTCGTTTGTATCAGTGAGATGTATGCTTCTAGGTCTCCGCACCTGGACTTTGTGAAGAATATAGTGTGGGTAGGTGTAATTCCCCATTTCAGAGGCATTGCATAGTATGGAAAGAATAGAACATAAGTGTGTGAAAAACAGGTGTAAGGGCCTCAGAAATGGAGATACCATAAGATGATCCCTTCTTCTTGTCCTGGCTTCCAAAGTCTTTTTTTACACTGGTAAGTGTCAGGAAGCAGTACCTTCTGTACCAAACCTTGTCACAACATTACAGAAACAGCCAAAGAAACATTCCTAAACCACACACCTAATCAGGACATGACTGTCGTCTTCAGTTTATACAATTCCCTGCACAAATAGTCCTTCATAAAGACTATGTCTCATGTCTCCATCTTCTACTCTTCAGAAAGTACAACATCACTATCACCTCTGTGTTTCCAGTACCACCACTTTGTCTTTAGTCCTTATTGTCTCATCTTGACAGCAAGTCTCCACAGAAGAAAGCTGCCATGTACATGCTAAGGCACTAATTACAGAAGACAGGATAATCCCATTTAGAATAATTTCATGCAAGGGTCAGTAAGTCTAGACAGTTTAAGAAATCTTGTCATGCAATTTAACCGCCAAAATTAAGATCTAGCAAATAGTGTAAAACAGAACTTCAATTAAATATCGCAATGTGTATCAGAAAAGAAACTGGTTTTGACACCTGTATTTGCACACTGCGGAAACAGTGTCCACACACAGTGCAAACATATCAGACTAGCACACAGGAACGAAAAAGACCAATTAGTCTTTTCAGTAATGCAGAGAGTGAGAGATGGTCAGGAGGGAAATATTTTCTAAAGATGTTGTTACTAAGCAAAGTCTGTTAGAAGCCAGGAATAAATAGTAGTAGTAGTAAGCTGCTGTTTGTTAAAGCTGCAGCAAAAGGAACCAACAGAGTGCCCAAGCACTTCAGCCTCCACTTTTTGAAAGTGCTGTGTTGCTTTCCAGTGACAGAGTCTGATGCTATGCAAGCAACTCTTGAGTCTCCTTCTCTGGAGACTTTCAAAACCCGCCTAGATGTGTTCCTGTGTGGCCTGCCCTAGGTGATCCTACTTTGGCAGGGGGATTGGACTGCATGATCTCTAGAGGTCCATTCCAACCCCTAACATTCTATTTGCTCTAGTTGCTCTGCTATGGTGCTGCCAGCAGCTCACTTGATTCCCAAGCTTGTTATTGGAAAAGACCAGCGTTCCTAAACCATTTGTTCAAATACAAAAAAAACCCCAACCTTCAGGTCTTTTTCGTTCATCATGTGCATGACAAGACAAAAGGAAGAAATCCATGAGTTTTCTGTTGTTGGAGAGCTTTAAATAGAATTAAATTATAGCCATGCCAGAAGTCACTGCTGTGCTACCTATATAATCCTTCAGCTCCACTATACACACGGGTTGCTTTGTTAGATTTCTATTATGCTATCCAAATAATTCCCTAAAACAAAGCCTAAAATGTAAAGGAGAAGGAGGTACATTTCCATACCTCAGAGCTGTATCTGTTGTCTCCAGAGAACATCTGTTGGATGTGATAACATTGACATTTCTTCACCAAGTGAGAGTGAATGAAGGAAAGCAGAGGAGGGTTGTTGAATGCCTCACTTCTTTGGGGCTGCTCTTGCATTTGTATGTGTCTTGTTTAAGGCCACAATTTCCCCCCCTCACACCTGCATATCTTATGCACATGGTGCATTTTTTACAGACTCTGCATTTTCTCCGTCTGCGCTGAAGGATGTGGGAATTTTGCCACCAGTTTCAATGCAACTGAACCCAAAGTGGTTTTGTGACAAAAGGTGATTGATAGAGCGCAGTGAAGCTCTTTCGGTGACAACAAACCCCAAGCAAATCAGGAGGCCTGCCAGCAATCCCAGCTGCTCCAAGCATGGAGCCTCTTCTTCTCTATAAGGAGGCAGTGATCTGTGCAGCGATGATGAAGGTGACAGCGAGGGCAACAGCCGGTGACAGCACAGCCAGCCAAGGTGCCGCACCCATGTCAAGAGGACATTGCCTGGTGCACAGATGAGCCTCATTTTTTCTTAGTTTTGTAACGCATATGCCCTAACGAACACGACCAAAAGCTGGCATTTTCTGGAAAGACACCCACTTTGGAAGAGCAGCTGTGGAACCTAGCTCTGGGCTGTGTGACAGCTCAGGTGGCCTTCAACCAGCACCTGGCCCAGCGTGATGGTGCCGGGAGTGGCTGAGGGGCAGTAAGATGAAAAACCTGCCACTGTGGGCAATGGCTGGTCAGGCAGCTCTTGCAAATAGCGTTACTTATTTAGAAAAATAACTTTTTTTAGGGACATTTATTTAGAGGAGAGCGCCTCGCTGCGTGCGGGCTGCTTGCAAACAGTGGGAAAGGACCGAAAGCCTTCAGAATCGTTGTTCAGGTGAGCGGGCACCCCGCGGAAGGGTGGGAGGCCGCCGGTACCTCGCAGGNGCTCCGCAGCGGCGCCTGCGGGTGGTGGGCGGGCGAGGTCTTCCCGCCTCCCGGCGGTTTCTGGCCGGGGTGGGCTCGGCTTCCCGCAGCTGCGCAGCTCGTCCCGGCTCTCAGAAGTCCAAATTTCGGGGGAGCCTGGCTGGCCCTCCACACCGTCGCCGGGTTACCCCGCCCGCCCCCGTGTAGCCGGCCTGTCAGCTGAGGCCGAGGAGGGCGGTGACGGCACCGCGGCTTCGGCTGTGGCGTCAGAACCTGAGGTCTCAAAGACCTCCGTTGTATTGCGGAAAAAACTGGCGTTTGCTTTGTTAGGAACTTTTCTATGCGGGGGATAAAAAGCAACAAAAAAAATTAAAGCTGTCGTTGTTTTCTGAGTGTTAGATGTGTGCCTGCAAATGCAGTGACACGGAGTGTGTGATCCCTGGCAGTGCCTGTCTACTGGTTTCACATAAGAGCTCTCAAGGCACTCAAAAGTTTTGAAAGAGAATTCATAAAGCGTAAAAAGAAATAATGCTTATATTTAGCAGCCTACCATTTTCTCTGATTCAGTAGTGATTATCAACTCAGGCAAATGAATGCAGTTCCACTAAGGAGTACTTAAAAAGCACATTTGTGCCCCTTCTGCATTATTTGCAGTAGGTATACTGGCAGATTAATGTCAGGCTACTGTGTGGTTAAGCGATAAGCCTCATTTTTGTTTTCTGAGTATTACTTTTATTGTTTCACTCTTCTGTACCCTCACTACACCTTTGTTACTTTCATATTAAGCTGCAAGTCAGATACGTCAGGACAATTTATTCTGACCAGTGAAAACTTTGTGCTGGAGGATTAGCGAATTTTGATGATAACCTGCTTAAGGAGGAAAAAGCAGGTATTACTGCTGAAAGCCAAAAGGTTTTGATAACTCAGGTATTTCTCATCTAGCCACTGTCTCAGAAGGGTCAGCTGACAAGTTCGTAAAAGGAAAGTTCTTGCTCAAAGTGGACAAAAAAAGTGGGATGGGTTTGGGGGAACAAGGTCTAGTTTGATACCCGAGCTATAAAAAACCCCTATTTGACATCACGCAGGAACTGAAGCAGGGAACCGCACAGGACTGTTTTCTGTGGCCCCATATAGCTACTGTGGCATTTAAGTTGCCAAACGAGTGGATTCAAGTCTTCATGCCTTCAGCTCACCAACAGTAAAATAAGTTTGCTGGGATTTGGGCTTAGACTGACATGGCATGGAGAATTTCGCAGCCCGCCTACAGGCTGCCAGGCAGCGTGTACGTACAGGGGCTGAGCCCTGAGGCCGGTGCTAGAGCTTGTCTACCCAAATCACGGGGGGCTAACAACATATGGCCCTGGTTTAGAACTCTAAGCCAGCTGTTGAGAATCTAAAAGGGGATCACAACCAGAAGAATAACACCCACCTTGGTATGGCTCCAAGGGTCAGCAGAGGACAACATGCTTTTCTTTCTCCTGCTAGTGACAGCTGCACTTGACCAACACAGTTCTGCTAGGCAGCAATGAGGGCAGTACTCACTTGATATAAAATGCTTTGGAAGATCACTAACATAAAAGTCTGCAATTATAAAAACCACCAGTTCTCAAATTAGCTAGGGTGGCAGGGCAGCTGCACTCTGTGGCAGTTCTGCGCTAGGTCACAGCACAAAACTTCCTATATTTAACCCTGCCTTGCCACCTCCTTGAAACTACTCTTTCCTGTGCAAGACACAGGAAATCAAAAGACGGTGTCTCTGGCATATTCCACCAAGCTCCTGGAGAAGAGGCTGTCCCAGGGGACATGACATGACATAAGGATATACTATCCTTATGTCCTGGCAGTGCTTGCTTGCCCGAAAAACTTCTTGAGTTGGTGGTTGGCGTAACTCTACAGCAGCCTTTAACCTGCTATAACATGCTCTGAAGTGAGGACAGCTGCAGGCAACACTTTACTTTTGAACTATGCTCCACTCTGATGTGCACACGCTACCCTACAGCCAACTAGCAGGATTGCAGGCAGGGAAGGGAGGGCCTTGCCTGCAAGCTACAGCTTCCAGTTGTGAAGCCTTCTCACATCCCTGTGAACAGTGATGGCGAAGGCCTGCAGAGTTGGCTTCACCCGGGTATGCGAGCAAGATTCAGCAGGCCTTGTTCACAGAAGTTGACACCGGATCAAGCCCTTCAGGTGCACATTCCTGAGCTCACTCCTTCCCTTTAAGGCATTTGATGCCGGCCGCTCCCAGCTTTCCCCCTCACCTTAATTACTTCTCTGTAGGGATCAGCTTGATGTGTGTGTGTGCACGCTAACCCTAGGAAAGGCTGTCAGCCCAGCTTGCAACCCAATCTCTTCTAACATAATCCTGGCTTCAGGCTGCGGCTTTTCTTTTTCAGTGCTTAAATGCACCGCGTGAGGATGTTGGGTGAGGGCAAGAATTTGCTTTTTTTTCTTGCATGCGAAACGAGGAAATGCATCCTGCCTCACCGCAGCTGCCGCAACCACAACTGCGCTGCTGAGCCAGCGGCGCTTGCTGGCTGACAGCGAGTCAGCCAGAGCAAACTCAGGTGTCACCTTGTGCCTTCCCACGCTGTCGTTCCTCCACCAGACTCTGCAGGAACCAGTCCCACAGTAGGGACTGTAGAGTCGCTCTCTCTCAATGGATAGAGGAACCTTTGGTAAGTGAGCTGCAGCCGTCTGTAGAGCACTAGACATGAAGGTTAGGGTGATCCCACAGTAGTGATCACAGCTCTGCAGCCAAGCCATGGAAGAGGGCGTATTGACCAGAACAGTCTTACAAGGCAGTCTGAAGAAAAGCCTCCTCAGAAATCCACTAATAGGCTGGATAGAATGGTCCTTGCCCTGCAGCCCTCGTAGGGCCCCAGTGGAGCTTGGCTATAGTAGGAGGGCCTGGGAGAGTAGAGACGCAAATTACTATCTCGCAGCATGATTCAGGAATATCTGTCCACATTATAGGCATGACTCAGAGCCTAGAAAGGCATTTAGGATCTATGAAGATAACCCAAAGAGGTCCAATGCTTTAGAAACAGTTGAGGCCTTAGACTGGTCTGGTCTCCTGCTCTGAGCTATTTTTTGGCAGCTGCAGAATTTCCTGGGCGAAAATTAAACAGAGCAGCTGAACATACCTTGCCGTTGACTTTCTTCTTGTTGTTTGGTTTGGGTTTTGTGGTGTGTGTTGTATTTTTTTTTTTAAATGCTTCTGTGGTGGGTTTTTTGTCTCTTTGCATGTTTCAAAAGGATTGAAAAGAAGTGGAAATGCTAACGGGTGTTTTGGCTCGTTCTGCCATATAGAGCGTTTCTGTGCCAAGCACTAGTTACCTAGGAAACTGCTGTAGGATTGAATTTGGATAGATGTGTTGTCAACTGCAAATGAGTAGAGTGGCTTTTCAAGAGGTGAGGAAGAGTATAAAATGTGAATGCCTGTAACATGATTTCTAGGTAAGATGGTGGTGATATCTTTTTTACTGGCATTTTGTAGGCCCCCTGACAACTGCACCAAAAGGGTCACGGGTGGAGTTCATGGCCGTGCCTCAGCACCTGAGCTTGAATGCCTTTGTATTTGTAAGCTGGCTGAACATTTGTCTAAATGTCAAACTATCACTATCTGGAAAAAAAAAAAAAAAAAGATTAAGGTTACCATTGAGCATTTTGCCTGTTTTATTAACACAGAGTTATGATAGTCCAAGTAAATTAGCGGTCTTTCTAGAGATCTAAATGGCAACACTGCATGGCCACTTGAGGAAAAAAAAAAAAAAAGAAAAGAAGAAAGAGGCTGATGAAATGTGTTTAATGATTGAGATACATCTAAGAGCTTATGCAATGAAGAAAAATGTGACTGCAGAGCTTTTCCTGGAAATCATCAATAGTGGGCCTTTTTTAATACAGCAGCAAAAATGTGAGAACAAATAAATGCTTCAGTGTGGGGGAGTTACACTGATGTCTATCAGATCTGCCACGATGACTACATCTGCAAGTGGTTACTTATCCCAGGGGAGTCAGTACTTAGAGTGGTCCATGGCTGAAAAAAAAATGAGCAAAGCGATGGGGTTTACTCAGATCTCCCACAATCCCTCCTATCCCACCCCCTCCCTGAAACACGTGCAGGATAAGCATTTGGGCTTACACCGAACACCAGTTTCGTTGTATTTCACCTAAAAAATGCACTTCAAATGGCAAATGCAAATACTTAGCAGTTTATTCATGTTATGACAGGTGTCACCAGTTGGCACAGCTACATGTAATCTTCAAAGGTTTGGGGTTTTTTTCCCCCTGCAAGCAGGTGAGCAAGTTTCCAGCCTTGAAAAGGCAGGCTGTGCTGCTTGTTTTGGGTTAGGCAAGTGCACCAGATGAGAAGAGGCTGGCGTTGCCCTTATTCCTCTGGCTAAAGTCCTGAGGCAGGACCTGCTTCCCGAGACACTTCTGAAACTGGCTGATCCCTGCTCCCTACCCTGTACACCACCAGAATGCTCACATCCCTTGTGTTTCTCTCAGCAGGTGCTTCTCGCCTCCCAGGGATCTAAAATAAATGCTGAAATCACCAGTCCTAACCTCTAGCCTGATCAAGGGGCTGTACAGGATTACTGCAAGGAGAAGACGACATCTGTCTTGCTTTTCCTTTCTGCTGAGCGCTGCTCAGGCTCTACCTTCAGATCAGATGTGGTCCCTCAGAACTGAGAGTTAGGTGAGGGTCCTACCAGTCATTTGATCAGCTTGTATCGGGCTGGCACATCTACATGACTAAGGTAAACCACCCTGTGGACATACCTGGACTCTGCCCTTGCCTACTTTGCTTCCAGGAGACCAACTGCCGCTGCTGCACTGGAGGCAGACACCAGAGTCAAAAAGAAGCTGTGATATCTCAGCCCTCTTGTCCGTTGTTTATAAGAATGCAGACACCACTGATCACTAGTCCTTCAACCACGTCTTTAACAGCATTTACATTGGAGAGCGGCCAAAACCTATAAAACCGCAGGCTGCCGGGCCGGGAGGTGGCTACAGTACAGCCTGTTGCATCCAAACTTTCTCTCTGGCCTCTGTGTTTGGAAAGGGGCTGGAGGGACACTCAGGACCGGACACCCTTCCTCCCGGCTCGAGCCTGCTTGCGCCGGCAGATGTGCACACAAACCTAAGCAGACGCCTCTGTTTCAGGCCCATCTGTAACCTGCATAATGAATAATATACAATGAATTTGTGGTCTACGTGTTTATTAAGTGACTCAGTATTTCCAGTGGAGATTCTGTGCTCATGTTTTACTCACATCACCAAACCCACTCGCTCTTTTATTATCCCCAGCAGCGGTAGGCGATAATAAATTATACAACTGCAGATGACGGTAACTACATCAACAAACAAATTGTATCAATTTTCAGTGTGAATTTAAAGCTTCTTTTTACGGGTTGTGCAAACTCTGAAAAAAAGGAATTTGGGAATGCTGCTGCTGCTGCTGCTGCTGTTATTAAATGTTCCTACGGGGCTGTAATCCAGGCCTTACACAACGCGTCTCTAAAGACTTTTGCCTACTGCGTACCACTGCTTTTACATACAGGATTAGGTGCTTCCATACGTTAGAGCGGAGACAGAAATGTAACTTATGCAACAGTGACAGCTCCCATTCATTACTGCCTGAAAGGGCTGAAAGATAAAAGGTGCCTAGGTGGTGGAATTTAGAGCTAATCCCCCTTCGCTGCACTTGCAGGAATACATTTGTAACTTCCGAAAAACAAAGGCTCGTAGCAAAGCGTCAGTCAATCAACGGCGCAGCTACATCCTGTGTTCTCGGAGCGAGCTCATACGCTCTCTAAATTACTCTGGATCCTGTCTTAAGCTTAATAAGCTACCCAGTTAATAATTTGGGTGGCTGTGGAAAGGTGTGAGCCTGTGCCACAGCAGCCATTTTGAAACAGCCGACACACCCATGGCCAGGGATCAACATCCAGGGAAAGCAGGTGTAGCAGTATTTGGAAAGTTACAGTACCCTTTCCAGGAGAAACAGAGACTCTGTTTATAGAGAAACTCATCTCTGTATGATACAGGTGTGCATCCATCACAAGATGGAACATTTGAGCAAATTTAAGTGTAGCTCGCCACACCACTGTATTCTTGCTTTAATTGAAAATGGTCCATTTTTAGCTCAGTGGCTACATGGGAAAAATGAGCCTGGATCTGTGTCATTTACCTGAGTGGCCCTTACCGCCTAAGTGCTGGATGGTCCATACAGGTGAGGGAATAAATTTGTCTGAAATGTTCAGTGAGAGGAGATCATCCTGCAGGCTGGCTGCTGTCAGGTTTTGCTCTGAATTTCTCTTCTCATAGTGATCCTGATCCCTCTGGGTCTGGGACAGGCTGAAGCGATGCAGAGCTGACTAAGCTGCTGTGTGACTAAACCTCCTGGACTTCACCAGGCTCAATAACTAATACTTTGAACAGAGCTGCTGATGACAGTCCTGACATGCCAGACAGCTTTTGCGCATTTTGTTGCCTATAAATACGGTTAGGGCTGTCATGAGCCTTTCTGTCTGCTCCCTTAGTGGGTCCTTGGTCTCAGGGGCGGTGAAGGAGCCCTCTGCCATTGGAGCTGAGTAGGTTTCAGCCCAGAAAATTCTTGGAAAAGGGGCCTCAGGGAGGCTGAACTCAGCCTCCTCCCTTGTAATTGCTATTGAGACCTGGTAGTCTAATATTTGCAGTTAGGGTTGGCGAAGGTGTTCGTGCAGCTTGACACCATTAACTTTGACTCCAAGAGCTTGAGGCCAGACCTCTGAGCATTTCCTCCTGCAACACCACCAATATTTGCATGAATAAGTAAGACCAATTACAGCCCTAAGTAGGTTCTTGTTACTTGGAAATCTCTTAGCCGCAGCCCGTACATTCCTCAGCATCTTTTTAAAACAGCAACCAGTCACTATAAAGCCAGCAGTCAGCCAGGACATATGGATTGTTGCTGTTGGGCTTTTATAAGGATTTAGCTATGTTATACAAGCCGCCAATTAAACTGGAAAGTTAAAATGAAGAAAAAAGTTCAGGTAGTGTCATTAACTTTGCTTCAGATCACAAGAACCTGTTCTCCAAATGAGCAGAGTATGCTTGGCAATTTGAGCACATTCAGAAAGGCTCCAATTTCAGCATACATCAAGCACTTTGCCATTTTGAAATTTGAGTAGTTAATTTTTCACTCAAACAGGCTGCAGGGTTCTATTTATTTTGTTGCGAGCTGAGCATCAGTCTTCCCTTCTGCAGGACACAGACCTAACCTTCATCTAGGCAAAGAAACTTACTTTATTTCGATGGGAGGGATATTAGATTTTGCTTCTTTTGTATTCCCATTGGCTTCCTGTGTTTGTTTTTTTCTTCTTCTCTCTGGACACTTACAATCTTGCAAACACCTCCACATCCTCAAAATGACAAGATTTACATTGTGTAGAGCAAGTGACTTTAAAGCAACCTGATAGTCACAGAGATAATTAAAGTGTTTTATTGGACTCTTCCACAAGAGCAAGGTGCCCCAGGCCACTACAAGGAACGTATCTTCTGAGCATGCAGAGACACCATTGCTGCTGCCACCGCACTGCCAGTGCCCAGTAACTGCTCCCCAAGCCAACCCTCCTGCCTCAGACTAGCTCTGTGCTCCCCTCCCTCCCCACTGGCTTCCAGCAGAGGAGCAGAGCTCACGTCATTGCTTGTCTCCCTCTCCACGAGGAGATTGCTTCGTGCTTAATTTAAATTATTTTGGACTGTAGAGGGGTCTCTACAGCCAGACCTGGACTAATTTTGCTTCTTTTGCTTACATCCAATTCCCTTATGGTGAGAAACTCCAGAAGTTAACATTTGAGTAAATTACCCTACAGTGTATGAATAAACATAAGGATGATCAACAGGAATAACGTGGCGTGTTTGCCTTAATTTCATAACAACATCTCCACTAGGAACATCATATACCAACAAGTGGAACTGCTACAATTACAGAGGTAATTTTAAAGAAGTTTTTTATAGCCACCCCTGGGTTTTTCAGACATATCCTGCCGCCTTCTGTTTGTATGTCCTTTACACTAGATCCTCTTTCCTGATAGACTACCCATTTTCTGTGTCCCTTCTTCACAGCTTCGAGAAGCTCTGGGAGACATGGAAAGTTACTCTTCCTTATTACAATAATGATATGTAAATGTATGCTACATCCTCAGCCTCTTCTGTAAATAGAGGCAGGTGTGTTATCTTTATATTCCAGGGCTACTTTTATTAAAGCATTTCATACAAACATGCGCTTAGTTTACACAGAAATGGCCTTGCTCATTTGCTTTTGGGTAGAAAAAGAACAGAGTGATGTTAAGTACATGAGATCCTGGGCAAGACCACACCACCAAAACAAGCTGACAGATTGAGAGAGCATCTTTGGGAGTATGCCTTTACTAGTATAGGAAAAAAAGAGATCCTTTTAGTCTAGGTTCACTAACCTGATTTCAAATTGCTGTAAATAGCAGGTTGTTTAGCTTTAACTTGGGTCAGCAGCTCAAGCTCAAATGTTGTCCTGGACCTGACACATTAACTTGGGCTAGCAAACTAGGTACTGGAGGAGGCAGGGGAGTTTTTACAGGTGGGAGAGTCTGTGGTATGTTCCTGTGGGGTCCCAGCTGAAAGGAAGACCTGCGGACCTTTTCTAGCCAGGTCTGTGGCCATGCTGCTTGCTCTACCTGGGACGTGATGGGATCAGAGGCTGAGTGTCTCCAGGCAGCAGGCACAGGCTGGCTCTGAGTAGCTGTGCTCCTGGTTTGAAGCACTCCTGCCTGGTATAGCTGCAGCAGTACAGAGAGACGTCAACAAAGAACAAAGCAGCTTGTGTGCCAGACCAGACCTGTGTGGTTTACCCACAGCTGGGCTAGGTGTCTTAAACCAGTATAAACTCTCTTTATGACATCAGTGAAAGCGCTGCCAGAAAACCTCACAGGACACAGCACACTTGGGGCAAGGAGAATCTCTCTGAGGATTCAGAAATACTCAATGTGACTCTTCTCAGAGAAGTAGGACACCCATTAGGTGGTGGGGAAGTGCTTTTGGAAACCATGCTCTAACTTCTTCTGGAGTTCAGCCATTCTTTGCATGGTATTTACCCTTTTGCTTCTTTGTCAGCTTTAAATTGGGAATATGGAATTTAAGCGGTTCAGATATGGGGCAAACAGCCTTTCTTCGTAGTAAAATTTAAGGTATTAATTTAACTACATATAGTTAAATGACAGCTGTTTGGTAGTCAACTAATTCTATTGATCAATCTCTGTCTGAAGTATTAAGAAATTAGGGCCAGAAGGCTTTATGGATTCCTATTTAATCCAGCTCTGGTTGCTCAAGCACAGAGCAGGCAAGTTGGTAAAGACTTTGGCAAGCTGATCTGTCCTGCAAATTTACCCTTGCCTGCTTTCCTGCAAAAACACTTATATCCCTCTTAAAATAAAAGGTTTGAAAATAATAATAAAATTGCAAAATTGACAGAGTGTCACCACTGTATTACCAGCAAGAACTAAATGATGACCATGTGTGATGAGTTGGCCTTGGCTGGGTGTCAGGGTACCACAAAAGCCTTCTTCAGCTGGACAGGGAGAGGAAAAAGGACAAGGAGAGATCACTCACTAATTGCTGTCACAGGAAAAACAGACTTGACTTGGGGAAAAAAAAAAAAAAATAAATTTATTACCAATCAAATCAGAATAGGGTAATGAGAAATAAAACCAAATCTTAAAAACATCTTCCCTCCATCCCTATCTTTTTCCCAGGCTTAACTTTACTCCTTATTTCTCTCCCTCCTCTCCCTGAGCTGCACAGGGGGATGGGGAATGGGGTTTGCATCCAGTTCATCACATGTTGTTTCTGCTGCTCTTGCCTCCTCAGGGTAAGGACTCCTTATACTCTTCCCCTGCTCCAGCCCAGGGTCCCTCCCATAGGAGACAGTCCTCCATGAACTTCTCCAGTGTGAGTCCTTCCTATGTGCTGGAGCTCATAAACTGCTCCAGTGTGAATCTCTTCCATGGAGTTCAGTCCCTCAGGAACAGACTGGTGCAGTGTGAGTCCCATGGGGTCACAAGTCCTGTCAAGAAACCTGCTCCAGTATGGGCTTCTCTCTCTCCATGGGTACACAAGTCCTTTCAGGAGCCTGCTCCAGTGCAGACTTTCTAGGGGGTCGCAGCTTCCTTTGAGCAACCACTTGGTCCAGCATGGAGTCCTCCATGGACTGCAGGTGAATACCTGCACCATCGTTAACCTCTATGGGCTTCAGGGAACAGGCTGCCTCACCACGGTCTTCACCAGGGGCTGCAGGGGAATCTTTGTTCTGGCACCTGGAGCACCTCCTCCCCCTCCTTCTTCACTGACCTCGGTGTCTACAGAGTTATTTCTCTCACATACTCTCACTCCTCTCTCTGACCGCAGCCGCACAGGGTTGTTTTTTTTCCTTATTAAATATGTTATTACAGAGGTGCTACCACCATCGCGGATTGGCTTGGTCTTGGACAGCAGCAGGTCCATCTTGGAGCCAGCTGGCATTGGCTCTATCGGACATAGAAAAAGTTTCTACGATCTTCTCACAGAAGTCACCCCTGCAACCCTCCCCCATTACCAAGAAATTCCCATGCAAACCAACACACTCTGCCACAACAATAAGCTTTAGTCTTAACATATGAAGGTCAAAATCTGAAGATTAACTTCCCCGCTATACATCTTTTACAAAGAAAGTTTCCATTTCCTTCTTGACAAGTACGAACGTCTCTTACTGGGGAACTGCACCAAGGGAGGTTTAGGCTGGACATTAGGAAAAATTTTTTCCCTGAGAGGGTTGTCAAGCATTGGAACAGACTACCCGGGGAGGTGGTTGAGTCACCATCCCTGGATGTGTTTAAAAGTCGTATAGATGAGGAGCTTAGGAATTTGGTTTAGGGGTGATAAAGATAAGAGGAGGGTTAAAGGTTGGACCTGATGATCCTACAGGTCTTTTCCAACCTAGATGGTTCTATGATTCTGTGATTCTACCGACACTGCAAGTATGTGTCTTTTTTCAAGCCAATGCTGTTTGTAAAAATTTCTTTAAAAAAATTACTTTAAGCAGGAGTTAACCCCTTGTTAACTTGAATTGACAGATTCTTGATTCGAATTGCTGCTTCTTTACCACATTGCTTTCTCCAAGTGATTTTTCTCTTCATCTGCTTACATCTCAGTGACAGATTTTCTAACGTCTGTGCTATATTTTGCATAGTGCCCTTCCTAATGTGCACTTCAGCCTGTAAGCAAATAATATTTGTTTTCTCCTATATCCATTCATCCTCTGGAAAATCTAGTTTCACAGCCAAGGTTTTACAGACCTAGATACTCTATTTTGTTGTAATGTGGCTGTGCTAGTGCCAAGATACATCAATTGCCTGAAAATATTGGTGTCTGAAGAATTTGATTTTCTCTCTTTGCTGTAATTAAATACTGTGCAGATGGAGGTAAGGATTTATTGAGAATAATTACTGACTTTTTTTCTTCACCTATCTCACTATTTTCTTCTCATTGTAAAGTTCCATGCTTATTTTAGTTTCCTGTTTTTGTTAGGATACTGGTGGGTCACAAAAAATATTGTGCAATCTTGGATCATCCACTCAAGAATTTTAGATTAAAATTTCTGTGAAGGCAGAAAAAAGCTAAAATCTTTTAAAATCTTTTATTAAAGTCTGTTGTAATAGATTTCAAACTAGTCTGGAATTAAAAAATAATTAATACTTTTGCGGATTTTTTTTCACTTTAAATGAATAACTTTGATCTTCAGAAAGGATCGTTTCATGAAGAATTTCTTGTTCTCTGAGTATCAGCACTGTGCATGTCCCAGGATGTGCTAAGAGATGGGTTGTGCCACAGGAGCGGTACTTGTTAGGTTTCTGCCACAAGACTCAGTAGCTTTGGTAATAAATGAAAATAATCTCAGGAAACTACCAGGCAAAAGACTTTCTGTAGCTCCAATGTTGCCACTGAATGGAAAGGCAATGTTTATTTAATGATCAAAACTGGCCTGTCCTCAAATGTGCCATTTTGTCTTCATAAATTTGGGGAGGAATCTGGAGAATGTTGCCAAGGGCAACCACCAACCACTGCGTCTTGGGGAATTGGAAACAAAATACAGGAAGAAAATAGAACAAAGATTCCTTAAAGGAGTTTACCCTACTGTATTCAGTCCCTTGTGAGTAAACATGTGTTATACCTCAGCAGGTAACAGCCCCGGTGCATTATATGTCAAGCAAAGTTAAACTGTAGCTGAGTAGCCCTTCCAGCATCAGTCAGAGCTAAAGGGCTTCTACTGACATTGTTAAGGGGCAGAGTGCCTCCACAGAGCACTACCCTCATTGCTCTTCCTCCTACACTCCCTCAGACCGTTGAGGGGTGTTTCCTACATTTGCAATCCCCTTCACGAAGTGATAGAGTATTTCGCATCTCTCTCTCCTCCCCCTGTAGCCATGCAGCTGGCGTTGGGTAATGACGGGTGAGCGGAGACTTCTGTAATCGTGGCTCACTAACGTGTTCTACAAACGTCATCACTTGGGTCAAATGTAGCCAAAAGTCCCTGACACAAAAGTCAGAGATCTGTGATTTGATCGGCAGTCCTGTGAAGCTGGTCTAAATTTCACTGAGGACATGAAAGAGTCATCAAATACGGCGGAAAACTCATCCACGTGTTGGCATGGGAGAGATGGATGAAGGGTCATCCAGAGGAGAGTTCAAACAGCTACTGGTCCACTCAACTGACCCCTGTAGCCTTCCGAGTCAGTAAGAGCAATGCAAAAGAGAAGCATGTAGCATAAGGCTGGCAACTATTTTAATGAATGACCTTATTGGGGATGAAAAACTAAGAGATGGCTCTTACCCAGTATTATGACTGGACCCTCCTGACTGTCCTTCTAGAAGATGGATGACTGTTTCTCTATGGAGAAATCAATTTATAACTCTGTTTCAAGATCAGCTACATTTGGGATGGTTTGGTTCCATGGTTTGCTGTTCAGGCTCATCCCTATTAAAAAAATATTCTGGAATTATTTTCCCATACTTGGACAGCTATATGGGTTGGTGCTTCCAGACTCTTTCCCCAGAGCAAATTCTCTGAATTCATACAGCTCGAGTGACCTTTCCAGTTCACAGCAGTGACTAAGATTCCCGGCATTTGTGCAAGCTTTGTAATTAGATATACATACGTACATGTATTTACATATTTATACAAAGATGTATACATGTACTACACACACTCACACACGTAGAAAGACAGAAAGAGTATTTATGTGCGTGTGTATAAAAAGATTGCTTAGAATTTCAGGTCTTATGTTCCCAAGCTCTATGTCTTTACAAGTTACAGAGATTCCAGGAAAAAAAGAGAAAGTGACAAGCGTATTTTATATTTACACAGATCATCTGTTGAAGCAGGATTTTAAGAGCCTCTAGTTATTTAAACACTTACTGTAAAACAAGTGAGTAAATGGTTTTCTGGATTAGGATTTTAGTCAGGTTGTAAATTTTTAGAGATTGGGTCTGTGTTTGCCTGATTTTGTACACAGGCAATAGATTTTAGTCCCTAGGAGCTGTCTCTGAAGGAGTAATTAGAACCGCTCCAAGAATTGAGAAGGTGCACTGAAAATTGCTGTACTATTTAATTTCCAGTTTAGTTTGATGAAATTTTCCAGAGAGCTCCTCAAATAATAAAAGCAATAACAAATACTTTTTTTTCTTTAAAAAAAACTAACAAACCTATACTTCTCCTTTGCTAGGATTCTTTGACAAGTACTTGAAATAAACCCTCTGATGTCTCAGAGCAGAGAAAGCTATGGGGTCTGTTACAGTTCCAGTTGTTACTGTTTGAGTTTTCTAACATAGGCTGCTTGCTGGCAAGAAGTGTTTCAAGACAAAAACTATCCAATCCAGCCAATATAATTCTTCCTCAACCCGCTGATAAAATTTAATAAAACTCTTCTCTTGGGTGGATATGAGTAACTCTAAGGAGTCTTCAGTATATGCATCTGGTGAGGTAAACACTTGGGATGCTGTTCAGTACAAGAATGAGAAACCTGAAGTTGAATGTCTGTATATCTATAGGTCTTTAAGCTATGAGTGTTACAGAGAGGGCAGGTCAATGCAGTCAGTGGAGCCTAAAGCTCACCAACCATGGCGGATGAAATCCAAATGCCTATGTAGTTTGAGACACTAGGACACCACAGACACCCAGGAGCTGCACGGGGCTGGCAGGTCCAGCATGGAATGTATGAGAGGCTACACGGGATATCCCATAGTGCCTAAAATGACATAATCAACATTTAGCCAACCTGACTGAGGCCCAGCTGCCTACCAAATGCAACCTGAACCATGCCTTATGTTCCACCACTCTGCTCAGGCATCTCAAGCCATTTGAAAAGCTTTAAGGTAGCCCAAGCATTAGTTAAGAGGCTGGAAGATGTGCCCATTGTCTTTCTGGAAGAGCAGCTAGAGCAGCCAAATCAGATTACAAGGGAATTTCAGTTGCCCATCAGTGACCTGTTGAACTGCTGCCTAGATCTCAGTGACAGTAATGAGAGCTGAGACTCCAGTAAATGTATAGAAGCCTCCAAATATCTAAGTGGCCTCACAGCCCTTTCTGCACCAGTCTGAAGTTTTCCAGTGATGTTTATGCAGCTACTTCATTCTTCTACTGTTTATCCACCCGCTGCCCTGCATTCTCTCTTCTGTGCATATGTACTTTGCTTTGCATATTTTGCCTGGACATTTTTAGACTTACCCAGCATCTTCTCTGCTGGCTCACACGCTGGATCCCTAAACTTTCCTTGCTGCCAACCAGCTTCCCACCAGAAACTCGCCGCATGGCTCCCAGGCGAGGCATGAGGAACATCCATCCTCCTACCCCACTTCTTGTCCTTAGTGGGAGAGCAGAGGCTGGAAAGCAGCAGCTGCTGGAGCTGAAGACAGCACCTCATTCCTCTGACAGGCATCCTTCACTGGGCCAAGGACATTATAACTGCTGCAGCTGTCTTTCTGGCAATATTGTCGTGCAATGCATAGGTTTGGTTTTATTTTTATTTCTGTGGAAGACCACAGGCACAGTTTCTTGTAAAATATGATATATGTTATATTTAAAAAGACCATTACAATTAAAATGATTCTTGGTCTTTCTTTCCCAGGGAATTAAAAATCAATTTATCTGGTGATAGTGTTCATGCATATCAGGTCAAGCAGGGGTAGAACTTATTTAAATGAGTAAAATACACTTATAAAATCCTATCATTTTACATCTATATGTCTATATATTTCTTTGAATGTTTGTCACGTTTCCATGAAGGCAGCAGTCGGTAGGTTTGTGCTCTGCAGTAGAACTCCCTGGAGAGATTAATGCCAGCAATAACCCAAAGAGGAAATGGAGGCTGCAGGAACTGTGGCCAGGAAGAAAGAAAGAAAAAAAATAGAAGCAAAGAGTACTGTTTATAGGATTAGAGTGTCCTCTGTGCTTTCAGACTGAGACGAACATGTCACAGCATTATAAATCTGTCTGTAGGATAAATGGAACCTTCCAAGTAGCACAGCTAAGTGAAGTGGTACAGTCTAGAATGACCCCAGTCCCTCAGAAGTCATCCCTGACCCCCCTGCCAAGTTCTCCTCCAGAATATTTACCTTTCACCACAACACAAACATTATTATCTTTCACCTGTGTCTTGGTTTGCTTCTCCTTGAACACACAGCTGTCTTCACCTGTCCCTTCTGACAAATCCAGATTCTCTTTCATACTTTTTGATAGGTTCCTGCCACATATATATTAGTGAGCTCTGAGTGTTATGTTCAGGTATTTCTTTTTTTTTAAAAAAAAACTAAGGTGATAATGGATAAATACTCAGTCAGTCCATAGTCATCACAGATTCCAATTTAAAATTATCCTTCTGATGTTAAAGGTTCCCCAGGGACTTGTCAGCTCTACAACAGCTATTTGACTTGCAAACCAGTTTGCTTCTAAAGAGTGATAACTTTTCAGTTTATCCTTACCGAGGGTGCTGATATCAGCATTGAGGGAAAAAAAAAGTTAATTGAAAAGGAAAAAAGCCAAAATCAAGGTGAGAACAAACTGTGGGCCTAGGGAATGACACTTACAGCAATCCTGATGAATTCACCAGGCTCATTACATTAATTATCATACTGAAACATCTTATTTCTTTTGATTGTCACAGTACCGTGGAAACCTCTGAGCAGGAAATAAAACCGAGATTTTTTTTTAAAAATAAGAGCCTGATGTGTTTAACACAATTGGAGGTAGTTAGAAAGAGGAGAGTATGTCACCCCAGCTGTCTGAACCTGGAATGTATTTACGCAGTAGTTGCTTCAGGGTTTGGACAGGTAAATAAACTCACAGTAAGTTTCTTGCTGCTGTGGAAGTTCTGCCACTGGTCTCTGCAGCAGCTTGTGTAAAGGAAGCTCAAGTGCTGCTTGAATTAATTGAAACCACTCCTGCAGCATCATGGAGACGTGCCCTTCCGCTCAAACACAGAGTCCAAAAGCTCCAGGCTCTTTCTATTGGAATTTGACTTCAAAAAGTTGCTTGTAAGATGCTTAAGGCTTTGGCTAGAGAAAGTTTGCATTAGCAGTATTCTGGCACTAGTACCTCAGTGATTTTTCTTTTCCTATTTGTTTTACTGTGTTATTCTTGTTGTCTGGTTTGCTCGTGACCCTCCATCTCAGTGTGGCTGCTGTTCTGCGTGTGTGCTCATTGGCAACACAATATGGCAGGCAACTCCTACTCCCAGATTAGCAGCAACCTGAAGTCTGACTTCAATTAGCTGGAAAGATGATGTTTCTTGACTGTCTGGTGTTTTAATGAACTGAAAATCAAACCTGTTTTTCTTGGTTCTATTCCAAATCACACACTAAGGTACAGTTTGCCTCATTAAAGATTAAAACAGATGTTGGTAAAAGGAGATAAGTCTGAATCAAATTTGAGATCCATGTAGTCTCGAGCTTGTGGTTTAAGATCTTCTCTTCTAAAATGTAGGAAGAAGCATTGAACAATTCGGATCCATGGGATGAGAGTAAGAGGGGCTGCAGGGGCTTAGCAAGACCCTTCTTTCATTTTAACAGCTCTGTGAATTCTTTCTGTCTGTCATGACCTGCAGGTGAGGTGCCCACTGTAAATCAACAAAGATTCCCAATAAGGAATGGGGAGATAAGATCCTGCAGAAATGCCTTTCCACCTTTGCCTTTGAGGAGCAGACCCCAGGTGACTAGAAGCCCATGTCCCAGGCCCAGGGTATAGGCTCTTTCCTCTCCCCACAGGGGACTGTAAGATGGCCAGAATACTGCTGCTGCCTTTTGCTGTTCAGCATCACAATTGAAAACAAGAGAGAGAAAAGGCCAGGGAGAACACAGAGTTACAATGAAATAATTGCAGCTAATCTAATATATAGTGGTAACAGCATCTAGATGCCTACTCACTATGTGGAATATAGGTATAATAATAAGGAAAACGGTTGGGGTTTTGTTTCTTGGGAACATCATCCTGCTTCACCGTGACCTTCTCAGTTAACTTAATAAGCCAAGCATCTTTGTATGAAAACAGCTTCTTAGTTTCCACGCTAGAGAATACACTGCCTTATCACTTACTATAATTTTGATTATGAAACAGTTGTTTTCATAAGCCTCACTCTTCTGTTGCTTGGAGCTATCAGAAATACTCTTTTTTCAGGTTACCACTACCTCGTGCTTCCCAGTCCTTCAGCAATAACACTTTGTACAGTTGTGGGTCATATTTTAAATAAAACCTCTTTGATCATGTTCTAATGATAGATTTTCAAATATATGTGCTGTTAGTTGCAGAAGTCCGACGTAGTTTGTAACTATATGGGTCAATGCAGATGCCTCATTTGGCCTAACATTTGTTCTTCAGCGTAGCCTTTCCTACTGGTCATAAAGTCTTACGGTACAGCTTCAGGGGAGGCAGATAGGTACCTTGTGCACATGAGGGGTGTTAGTGAAGCCCAGAGCTGCTGTAGGCTTGTGACCCCTGATGGTTTTCTCTGGGGTGAAAATGAACACCTTTGGCCCTGGGCAGTAAACCTTTTGAAAAACAGTCTTGTACGTTACCTGCAAGTATTCATTTCATTTGTATTCACCAACTTGTGCTTTTTTTCCGAAGTTGCTGGTCTCATCATGCACCCCAAAGGGTGCATCACCCCTCAGGTCCCTCCAGAGTTCGGCTTCCATCTCCTCCGTGTGCCTACGCTCTCCACGTGGGCTGACTGTTCCCACCACTGCACTGCAACTCTCCAATGGCACCAGCACCCTTTGAAAAAGCCACCAAGCTGTGGGTCTGATTTCATTCTGGAGCTCAGTAGGTGATGCTGATCTTGTGAGAGAGTAGGAGGCACATCAAGCTGAGGGTGCAGCTGATCAGAAAATGTTTGACATTTTGGTTTGGTCCAAATGTTCTCTTATTAAGAACATGCTTCCCTTTTGACTAGTAATTGAGATTTCTCCTCTTTAATATTAATCACTTGGCAAAGAATTTGCACAGTTCATTTTCTTAACCACATTTTTAAAAAATGTAGTCAGAGCCAGCTATGCTTTCATCCCATATCACAGAGGGCTGTGATGAGGAGGTTTCAGGTGCTGCCTAGATGTGTGTCCTGCTGAGTGCTTTCATATTGTACTTAAAAATAAGGTGTTTGTAAAGTCCCAGCAAAGGGACTGACTGTCCCTCCTCCAGATTCTGTGAAAACATGATTAGATAATGTCACAGATCTCAAGTTCATAGCCACGGCTGTCTGTGCTGCCTCCAGGCCATCAAACCTGGCAATTTTCTCTGGCAGTAGCTGATACACCTGATACATCAGCGGTACTTTGCCTTCTTCTGGGTGCTGGTACCCTCATCATGCATCAGCCAATAACCCCAAAGGACAGCTGGGATGAAATGGGCTTTCTAGACCTGTAAATAAAAGTTGTCTTTTTCTCAAAAAAATCCAATTTGCACAGTTCTAAATTCTTTCATTGTCTACTTAGATGTCCACCCCGGCCTGAACTCTCAGCCTCTCTAAAAAAGGAAGACAAAAAATTTCACTTCTGAATCATCGCATTTTGTTAAAAATACATCATGTTGAAAGTTGTTATTCTGGTAGCCATATTGAAAAACTATATAGTACTTGAGTTCTTTCTATATTTGGCTTCTGCTTTAATGCAGAAGCCATGCTTTCACAAAGAATCAGGAGCAAAGCTTGAGGCCAGAGGGAGGTTAGGACGGTAGGTACAGCTGCTTTGCAAACCAGTGAGCCATTCAGAGAAGCTTATTAGTGTTTTAATTGAAAAGATATAGTGTTTGGTGTTCAAAAGATAAACGGGGTTAAGAAAAAAAAAAGGATATTAAAGAGACTCTGCCTAGCAGCAAATCTGAGGATTTAGTCACTACGTTTGCCTTTAAGCTCAATAGCTACTTGTGCCCATAGAAGTCATAGGGTGTTACGCGAAACCTGCAGAGGCACAAAGGTTGTTCCAAGGTGAGATTTCAGAAGTGATGCTTTGAACACTTTTATGTTTGATTACTGCAGTTACAAGGTAGCGGGAAGCTGGAGAAGGCTGGGGAGGGGAGGGATGGAGGCAGGTGCCACCCAGCCCCCCCACTGTGGATGGGTGCCTTGATACCGTGCCGCCACCCCCCAGTGCAGCTCAGCTGACAACTGTCGGGCTGGTACTGCGACGTGAGGTACAATCTTTGTGGTGAAGGCCGGGGGCCACGTCCCTCCTCTCCTGAGGTGCTCCCTGTTGTTTTGCTGGAGGCAGGTCCCAAAACACATCTGGGTCTCCTCTGACCTCCTGGGCCCAAGGGAGCTGCAGCTGCAGCAGTGTTTGTGGCTTCCTTCGCCTTCCAGCTCCTGCATCTGTGTGATTGAGAAACTCTCTTTCCACAGGAACAGCTGCGAGTGAAAATGGAGGCCAACAGCATAATGCCTGCCCTGCCCCTTGACCCCAGCTGGACCTCAGCCGTCACAGCCACATGTGCCTGGCCACCCTGGGTTGACTGACAGCTATGTCATAAAAACCAAGTAATTCTAAATAATTTTAAAGGAAATAAGAAAATAAAGAAATAAGACATTCTCTAATACTTTCAAAACTATGTACTACTTACAAAAGACTGCATTTCCCTTTATGCTCTTCTGTATCCTTGGGTCTGTGCTTGTCCAGCCTCTCCTATACTGCTTCATCTGTCCTGCAGTGGTGTCACCCTGAGGTGTAGCACCCAGAAAAAAAACAGTGAAGGCCTCAAAGTCTCTTGTGAAAAAAAGCACCGCTGTCACCAGATCTGAAAATCATAAGCATTTTCAAAATGATGAGTATTAGGAGACTTGTAACTAATCACCTTGGAATGCAGATGGTATTTTTCTTTTTTAATTCAGCTACTGTTTTCCTCATTGCAAAATGAATGTAATTTAAGTTATGCTATTTTATTTAATTTTAAGAATACAACATCCATTAGAAAGTACATTATAAAGTATGTTTTGCCAGAAACATCTCCAATATTACAGTGAATAATCCTGTTAAATCCTTCTATGATTTATAGTGCTTTTTTAACTTGTATTTAAACATTTGCCAGTAAAAGACAGTAGCGGCAGACTAAGAAGCTCTGTAAAGTTTTATGCAGCTAGATAAAGAGGACCCCTTTCCTATTTTCTGTTTTGACTTCTATATGCATTACTTTTTTTCTGGAATTGTTTGCAATTTGTCTCAAATTTCTTGAAGAACATTAAATTGGCATTGAAAAAGGGTAACCCTCTGAATGGAAAATAGGAGGACAAAAAGATCCCCTGAACTGAGGGGGAAGAAGACTGTATGAACAGTGGATTATGGGTGCTGGTCCTTGGATCTTCTTTCTAATTCCAGTTTGGCTCACTGTATAGCTTTAAGTCAAGTTAAATAATCCTCTTTCACTCCCTGATTTGGAATCTGCAAGGATCATAGTCTTTTCCTGCTTTTCAGGGCTTTCTAAAGAGATACCCGAATAGGCTAACACAGAAGTACACGGCCAAATTAGTGAAAGCATAATACGCAACAGCTAATGTTTTACTAGTAGGGAAAACACTGTACCTCATTGCATGTCATCTAGACTGTGGCTGTATTGTAAGTTTTTTCCCTTTTAAATCTGTCACTGGAAACTGCAGAGGCCGGCATAGCAACAGGATACTAAAAATGTGATGGAGATCTTAACTCTTCATTCAGTATAAATAAGGAAGAAAGGTATAATAGAAGAACCAACAGTGAAGGGAAACTTCTCTTTTTTTTTCTAATTGAAATATTCCATATATTCAGCATTTCCTGTTGTGTAAACGTATAAACAGAGATTTATTAAATGAAAAGTCATTACAGCTGCATAAGCCTTCTCCACTTTAAGACCAGCACTATAAGGAAGGTTACGATCTGCCTACTCTGACAATGTACTTTAATTCTTTAGCTTCACCATACACAAGTGTTTAAATCATGGGTAGTCTGTAAAAGATACACTTTCCTTGATAATATAGGCCAGCAGAAGCTAAAAGCCTTTACTGGGATTAGAGTTCATCAGCTTTTTCACTGAGATGCAGCTGAATAAAAAACAATCTTGGAGGTCATACCTCCTTGTCTTTGCAGACACATACACAGGACTGCTCCTCCCATTACCCAGCACAGCCCTTCACCTCTCTGGTCCAAGAAAAATGGAGAAATAATGTTATTCTAGTTTTAGCTTCCTTTAATGAAATTTATTGGATAGGCAGGCGACGGAAGCTCAGCTACATCCAGGTCACAGGTATGGTGGTGTTCTGTGTCTGGTCCCCTACGGATCTCATGTTGTGAGCTGCTGAATTGTCCTGGGGAGGAGCAGGATGGCTTCAGGGTGGTAGCTCCACAGAGATACTTGAAGTTTTCTATCTTAGCTGTGCAATTACGTGACAGCTAAGATACTCAGCGAGCTCTTGTATTTTGTTGAGCTCTTCGCTTGTAGCTGCCTCCTGTACCCAAAGGCTTGTCCCACACCCTTCTCAATGCTGAGGTTTGGTCATTACATGGTGCCAAATACAACAAATCTCTGGAAAAATCTGGGTTAAGGATCCTGGAGAGCCTACCAGCCTTTGCTAGTGGAGCATTTCCCATTGGGGAGTGACCACACACTCTCCAGGAGCACTGGAGACCTGGGGTGGCAATGCCAGCAACGAGCTCTCCTCCTAATTAATTGTAGCTGTACTGCAATCTGTTAAGGAGCTGTGTGATGGTAACTGAACAATGATAACTGGCACGCACTGATGCCAGATCATAAAAAGCCAAAATACGTGTCGGGTTGTCCTAGTCTTGGGGGAGAGGGGGAAGGGAAAAATACCATATGTTGTTTTTAATCTTTTTAGAGTTATTTAATGTTCTTCTAGCACAAAAATGTTTTTTAGGAGTACTTTCCTTTGCAGAATTTCTTTGTGATAAATCATTTCTCTTTCAGCCTGTACACTATGCAGTGCCACATTACATACTGTTCTGTAAGTACCGTTGTTTAGTAAGTTTCAGAGTGCAAAAAAAAAAAAAAAAAAGGAAAAAGACAAGAAAATTATATTTTACATAATACCTAGGAAACTATATCTTCCTTGAAAAACATTTAAGAAAGAGAGTTGCAGTATTGCCTTGAGAAGGAATGTTAAAAACCTGCCTGGGGAAGGACCATGAGGGGAGGCTGTTTGGCCACTAAAAATGACTCTGAAAGAGACTCAGTGATGAGTTTTTGTAGTGTGGGGTGAGAGAGGCACCTGGATGGTTACATGGAAACAGAGACAGGTACTGGGCGGCCTTGCGAGTTTCCTGCACATACTAAAAAAAAAAAGTTTTATTTTTTTTATTGAGGTTTTTTGGCCATTATGACCAAATATGGTAGCCAACTGATAGTCATAATCAGGTCTCACAGTTAATGTTATTAGATTAGAGGAGCATAGCAGGGGGGAACCACCCCAGGAAGCTGCATATCTGGTAATTATTATGTATCCTTTTAATCTGGATTTAAGAAACAGTGCCTGCTTGTTTCTTAAGTTAATGCACATGAAAGAGAGAAGACAAGACCAAAATCTTGCAGATATTAAAGTGGAGAAAAAAGTGCTGACCAGCCACGGTTTTTGCAAGCGGTGCACACTGGAAAAGCAATAAAATGTCCAGCATGGGCGTATATCACTCAGTGCTGCAGAGGTTTCCTACTTAGCAAGGGCAAGTTGATCCATAAATTGCAGCAAGCAGAATATTACTGCTCAATGGGAACCACAAAAAGAAAGAAAACACACAGAAAAGATGAGAATAAGTGGTTTGAATGTCAACATCTAATTTTTCAGTACGAAATTCCTGACCAGCAGAGTCCCCCTTAGCTCTACAGCTCTCAGGCACCAAGGGGTCCCTTCGTTTCTTTACAGAGGCCCTTTAGTGAGCAGTGCCCTGTGAGAGTTTCATGGCTTCCAAGGCCAAAGGGGCCGGGCCCCCACGAGTTACTCTGTGCGGGTGGAGGGATTTCCAAGGACGTCCAACAACACATCCTCCCGCTTAGCTGCCAGGGCAGGAGGGGTTGCTGCTCGTGCGAATGTCCATCTCTGCACCCTCCATTCTACCAGATGACTGGGTAGAAAATCTCCATCAAAACTCTCTTGACGTGAAATTTCAAATTTTCTTTTCATGAAACAGCATTTGGTTTTGTTGAAAAATTTGTAATTTTTTTTCTTCTGTCTAAAGACGGAATGGTCAAAGCCAAAAGATTTTGGCCAGATGTGTGGAAAAAATGTTTTTGGCTCTGTTGCAAAATACTGGTAGGAGTCCCTGTTTGGCTGTCTCTGCTCCCCTCACCAAGCCTCTGGATGATGGTATCTCCCAAAATGTACTGTGCCAAGTGTGCTGCTCTGGCATCTCTCTGCAGAGGAGGATGCATAGGGGAAGAGCCTGACCCCAGGAGCAAACGGCAGAGAGCCCCTCTGCAGCAACACCTTTGAGCCATATAGGCACTTTTGGTATAGGCAAATGTCAAAGTTTCAGGTTTAAACTCTTCTTGAAAAAGATAAAAAGTTTGTTTAGGATAAACAAAGCCTGTTTCCAAGCAGCTCTAGTTAATATTTTTTTTTTTCACCTTTGCTGGGAGGAGAAAGACAGTGAAAGAATCATCTTATTTCCATCAGCTCATAGCAATGCTCTTGCTTGAATGCCCTAAAGCTCGTTCTCTCCTATCTCCTATGCTTACCTCTGCCATAGACCTTCAAAGGCAGCAGCAAGGTAGCAGACTTGATTTTTCACATGCTGAGATGAAGACAATTCATTTTCTATTCCCTAGCAACTGCCTATATAAACAACTACCAGGCAGGCAGTAAAATTGGGTTTGAGAACTACAAGCAAATTGACATTGTAAATAAATTGTTTTCGCACATAAAGTGGTGTAAGAGGAGCTAAAGGAGAGTTAAGTCCGAGTGGAGATCATTGTTTTACCCTTTCATGAAATACACATATATAGTGGAGTAGAACACTAAGTCCAGCCATCTTTTCTCAGCAGTACTTACCGAATTTTCCAGTCCCAGCTTCTTCACGTTGCCATTTCCCAAAGCTTTTCTTGTAAAACTAAGCAAGCATAGGTATTTCATGAATGCAGAAATACTGCAGATTTTGGTTGGGTTTAATTTACTTATAGTTGCACCCACTGTGTGTGCGCTCTCACTTTCCGCATTTGCTTCTCAGCTCACCCGCCTCACCTCTTGGCCATGGTGTTATGGCACTACCGATGCCAACCTCGCAAGGGCTTCCATTCATCTGACTTGGAGCATTCTGGGGAAATTTCCTCTTTTCCTCCTCGTGTCATGGTCTGATGGGCCACCCAGTCTGCGAGCGTATAGAGATAACGACCGTGGGTTTGTAGGATTCTGTAATACACAAGATTATGGAGGCTTTACCCTCTAAATTTCTCTGTTTTCTTGTAGAATACCAGAAATACCACAAAAATCACCACTAGCAAGTACGTATATGATTAATAAAGGGAATATTTATATACATGAAGTTATTACGAGCTACTATCAGCAATTAATAGTATGGCAGCAATCATAGTAACAATCGATAGTATAGTAGCAATCAATAGTAGTATAGCCGCAGCCAAGTAGGTATATACTATTACAGGTTATTACTAAGTTATCCTTCGTGAAGCAACACAACAACAGAATAGCAGCAGATATGATAGATTACTTATATGAATATATAATATCAGCATTAAGTAAATCAGATCTCAGAAGGAGCCAAATCATCCCAAAAATGGGAGAACAAACCAAACCAACCCAGAAGAGGTCCCAAAGGGGACCAATAATATAACAGAGAGAGTCTCACTTCAGAGACTCTTTGCATGGTAGAGACTGGAGTCAGTCAGGAATCCCCAGTGAGGGTCCAAGACCTCATGGAGAGTTTGTGTGGAGAATTCCACCTGTTTAGGGAACAAAAAGTACACACCATGCAGGAAGTTCTCAAAGAGAGAGCAGCTCCATTAAAAATAAGTCATTTTTATATCATGGAAACATAAAAGGACACCATCACTTTAAGCAGCATTGGCTTAGATGTTGTTAGTTTTTGATTTTCACCTGGGACAGCAAATGGATGTTTTCTGTTCTTTCAGGCCAGTTTTTATTTTCCCAGACTGTTTTCCTCTTCTTGTAGTTAGAACGGCTGATGGTAGCTATCGATTCATACTTTCTCAGGATGTTTTCCTCTTCTTTTCAGACTATTTTTCACCTTTTCAGACGATAAGTTGCTATCACAATTCCTTGTTTTTGCAGGTATCGATGGTATCTCTGGATGTCTTCTGTTTCTGGGTACCTAGCTGTGCTTCAAAGATGCCAGCTGCACACTTCTCAAGGATGCTTCTGGTTCCCACGCCTGGTTTCCAGGCTGGCTGGCAGGCATTTCTTCTGTCAGTATTTTTCCAGTAGATATTTTCTTCTGTGAAGTAATTTTCCCCTTCTAACCAGGCCACTTTTATGGCTGCTCCCATCACTTCACCGACCAATGTCACTGCTCGATGGCCACCATTATTAAATCTGCAATCTGTCAGGCTTGTCTATGGAAGAAAAAATAGTTATTTCAGCAGTTGGCTTGTCTGCGAGAGTGAAGGAGTGTTATTTGTCAATTTGTTTTTGTTTTAAGCAAAAAAAAAGTTAAGCAGGAGCTAGCTTAGACCAGAGGAGTATGCTGGGAGAATTTCTAGGAGGGTCTAAATGCTGTCTGTGCAAAAGTTGCAAAAACAGGTGAGCTGAAATTTGGTTGATTGGGGTTTTTGCCTCCATCAGAATGTATGTTCTAATTTGACTTTAGTGAAAAGAAATTTTGAAAATCCGTAAAAGTAGAAGCTCCAGGATGGACATGTTTTGCATGAGATGAAAATGGCGAGTAAGCCTCCCAGCTCAGGCCTGCTTCAGTCCCACAAAGAGAAGGAGGTGGGACTGTATATCTAGCGCTCTCCATCTTGCCATTGCAGAAGACCTGGACACGAGCAGAAATGGCACGCATTTTTGAACGTATGTTGACCTCACTCCTGGCTGAAAGTCCAGATCATTTAGAAGGCCCTTGTTAAAAGGGACACATGCTAGGGTCTCATCGGCAGTTCATCAATGTGTCTTGCAGCACAAGAAAAGCAATACTTAAAATGCTTAATGAGGTTGACTCATTGTGGGGTGGGAAGCAATTGATGATTTTAACATCTACATCTGTTTCTGAGAAAGGTCTGGGGCAAAAATGAGTGAAGACATGTAAGGTCAAAGTATGATGTAAACCAGAAATTCTACTGTTACCTTATAAGAGAAATCTGGACATAAAATTGAATGTCTAATAAGGATCATCAAAACTATAGCTTTTACCTAGTCTGTCAGGAAGGGATTTGTGTTTATTAATTTTATTATGTTTATGTCATTTTCACCTTCTTCACTTATTTGTCTGTTCTCCACCAGGTTTCCTCTTTTCTTCAACAGCATTTGACTAGATGCCCTATCATGGGAGAAAAGTGTGAAGAAATACTAGTTTAACAAAACTGAATCTCCAAGATATATTTTATGATTGTTCTTACAGTACAGTCCAGATCAATTCTATCTCTGTTGTTCCTAAATCTGGCTTTCATAGCAAATATTGTTATAAAGAGCTGAGTAGAAGGCAAATCGCATCCTGGGCTGCATCAAAAGAAGTGTGGCTAGCAGATCGAGAGAGGTGATTCTGCCGCTCTACTCTGTGCTTGTGAGACCTCACCTGGAATACTGCATCCAGCTCTGGAGCCCTCAGCACAGGAAAGACATGGACCTGATGGAGCGGGTCCAGAGCAGAGCCACAAAGATGATTAGGGGGCTGGAACACCTCTCATATGAGGACAGGCTGAGGGAACTGGGATTGTTCAGCCTGGAGAAGAGAAGGCTTCGGGGAGATCTAATAGCGACCTTCCAGTACCTGAAGGGAGCTTATAAAAAGACTGGAGAAGGCCTGTTTACAAAGGCCTGTAGTGACAGGACGAGGGGTAATGGTTTTAAATTAGAAAAGAGTAGATTTAGATTAGACATAAGAAAGACTTTCTTTACCATGAGGGTGATAGAACACTGGAACAGGTTGCCCAAGGAGGTGGTTGGGGCCCCATCCCTGGAGACATTCAAGGTGGGGCTTGACGTGGCTCTGAGTAACCTGCTCTAGTGGAAGATCTCCCTGCTCTCAGCGGGGTGGGGGGTTGGACTAGATGACCTCTGAAAGTCCCTTCCAACCCGGACAATTCTATGATTCTATGATGATTCTATGAGTATTTCTTTGAGACGATTCTACTGAAAGGAGTGTAGTTCACAGATGCAAGTCTGAAATCCATGGCTTAGCTTCCTTCTTTTATCTCAGAAGTCCTCTGTGTTTGACAGTATACTTTTTCCGACTGGCTATATAAAAAATGACCAAAAGGTAGAATCTCAAAGTTAATATGAAAAAAACCCAACCTTATCTTTGAAAAAGCCCAAATTTAATTTCCACTAAGCAGCTTGTTAGAGGAAGATGAGATAACAAGTCAGCAGTATGGAAGTAGGAAGGCCAGGCTATGCAGTGGCCAACTAAATCACTCCCATGTTGTGTCAAACATATTGGAAAAAATACTGCAGCATCAGGAAACAGTAAATCTACTTCTGCTTCTCATTCAGAGGATACACTCAGCACTTCCTTTCTGATGGCTGTCAGCTGGATAATGCTACTGCATAATTAAATACATAGTTTTGGAAAAAAATCAAATCGACTTAGGAACAGTAGGATTCCTTTTCAGAAAGCAAGAGAAAGCAAGCAACACTAACACGAGCAGCAGGATGCTTCCTAAGAGTCCTTTCAGTGACAATCTTCTGGGCTGAGGCGAGGCTGAGAGCGGGTCTGCATGTGTAGGGTAACAGGCATTAGGTTGGGAATGAAGAGGAGCTTTGTCCTGTGGAACTGTCTCACTCCTGACACCGCTCCTTCCAGCTCACTTTCTGAAACACCCCACATTTGCCAGGTGGGATGCCAGTCAGGGTCATAGTAACCTGCAGCAAACTGATACCTTACAAAAAAATCACGCAGGTAATGTGTAGGCAGCTTACCTTCCTGTAGTTCCATTGGCATAGGAGAGGTTTACTCCTCATGCAGCTTTGAACTCTTTATCTCTTATCTTAAAATGTGAGTTAGCTAACTCTGTCTTGTTTTGACTGGGACTCAGACCAAGGGTCTTCCAAACAAATTCCTCTTTACCTTCATGGGCATGTACTTAGGATCTCGATTTGGACTGATGAAGTTTTCTGATTTGCAGTAAGTGCTCAACAACGGAAGTAAATGTATGTATACAAATTCAGTATTATGGATATTAAATAATAGCAATATCACCTGAAATTTACATAAGGAAAATACAGTGATTGCAGGTGGAGTCAAATGTTGCTGTCTGAAGGAACTGACTGCATTCAGTGCATTCACTGTGGACCCAAATGTCATATTTCTGTTACCCATCAAGCATTGCACCCCTTTAGGGTGCTAGGAATCTCAAATTCCAACCGGTAAAAAATAAGATTCACAATCCACGTCCCATTTCAATGTTAGGAATCATACTAAATGAAAATGTATCTTATTTGTAAGCACACGAGGATGGGAGTATTGTCACAAAATAGGTATGTCAAAGTATCTATGACATAAAGGGCAACTAGATTAGGAAATGTGCTAAATAAACCATCCAGATTTTAGCATAGCATTTGCCTTTTTCAATCATGCTATGTCACACTGGGAACATGGGCCACCAAGGAAATGAAATTCTGAATATATTTACTGATTTTATTGATGAAATCTTGGAGTTAAGCACCGGAAAAGATGCTTTGTGGTCACAGCATAAAAGAATCCACACAGCTGAGCCCCAGGCCAGGCATAAATAGGAGAAAATATGTATCACTGCTCAGATATAAGTTATAAAGTGCATTTTATACAAAGCATTTATGTACAAAGCACTTCCAAAAAGCCAAGGATGAGCGCAAGGCAACAGAACTGAGCGTAGCTCCCTAAGTGTTGCTGGCGTTCCTAAGATCCTGCTATAACTCTGAAATGCAAACACATACAGGGAAATGAGATACAGAATAGCTCCATTGTTTTCTGGCTCATTTAATATGGTGTATTTTTCCTTTGGTGAACATGAAGCATGAGCAGCAGAAACCAGTAGCCAGTTTAACTGTAAGAGGGCGAGTCCTGGGACTTTCTGTCCTTCTGATCCTCATCATCCCACCTGGTGCCTGGCAGGTCCTGTAATGGTGACCGAAGGGCTGCTCCTACTTACAGTGCTCCTCAGCCAGAACTCACCCTGGTGTAGCCTCACCTAGGAGGCTACAGGGAAGTGTCTGCTGGCTTGATACGGGGAAGACTGTCAAAAGACTTACAGGGGTGGCTTTGCACCCCTAGATAATGTACAGGCCAGGGAACCTTGATCTTTCCCATGACTGTATTCAGTGGCACAGTGAGCCCACTCTGTCACTTCAGTCAGCCTAATGGGGTGTTCCACAGCTGGATCCCTACAGCATCCCCAGTACCTTTGGACTTCATGCCAGACGGCAGGACTGCCAGAGGAAAAATAAATATATAGGGACCAGTAGACAGGGCAGAAACAGGGTGCAGCAGCACAGATGAAGCAGATGAACCTTAAGACAATCTGAAAAGGAAAAATTGGGAAAAGGTGGAGATTATGATTGATTGATTTTACTCTGGCAGTAAAGCTACTTCAAGGCTGATGCTGTGCATACCATTAAAAAGCCACATACAGTATATACCAATATTTACATTCAGTGATTTTCCCAAAAATTTTAGTAGAAAGTAGAGTAACAAATATGACAGGGAACTGTGATTTTTTTTTTTTTTTCTGCTATGGTTACTCTGTCCAGAAGATAAAAGCTGTAGAAACTAAGAAGGGAGAAAAAAACATTGAAAATAAAAGTCAGCGCTAACCCAGGACCTGAAAGCTGTACTTTTATGATGTATTGCAGTAGGTGGCTTTTAATCTTCAGAGAAACTATATATATGTGCCTACATGCAGCAAAGCCAACTTGCAGGACTGATGGATGTTAAGCTAGAATATTTGAGAAAAAAAACCCAACCAAACAAAAAACACAAGCAAACAAACATAACACGCACACCCCAATTCACAGTTTGGGAGCAGCAGACATTTAGCAAATAGTTTCAAAGAAGCTTCAATAGGTGCCCTTATGGGTAATACCTTTAGGGCCAGGAGAACCTGGTAACCTGGGATATAAGTTTACCTCTATCCTTCCTGATTAGAGACAGAGATCTGACCTCCCAGCAGGATCATCACAATAACCTGTATGCTATGGAGCCTCTCTTCTTTCAAAACAGACCCATTTTATAGAGGAAATGGGAAACACTTGTGCCAGAGAGCTATTTAGCAGGTCATGGCCCCAGGAGGCTCAGCTGTCAGTCCCTGCTCTGATCAATAGTAAATGCTTTATAGAAATTGGAAGCATGTTGACCAGTTGATACTGAAACTTCCTTTAGACTATTCTATATGCAGTCTGTTCTGGAGGAGGCAATAGGAGGGATTTGAAATAGGGTTCTCAGGTCCACATGGAAGTCTTAAAGGAAGGGAAGAATAGGGCTTTTTTATTTTCTTTGGGTTTCTTCCCTCATTTTGACCAAACATACTAAGCAAAATCAACTCAGATTTTGAAATCAGATTGATTCTAATTACACCAAATATTTAGGGTTCAAGCTATTTCATAAATATTGTCACACAAAAGAAGAGAAAAAAATAGATAAAATAATCCAAAGTGAGCTAGAAATCCAGAGTATTTATGATATATTTCTTCACTCAGGTTTATTCTGTAACTTTCTATAGTGAAGCCTTCTCGCTCTGGCTCACGGTAGTCTGACCACCCACCCGAACTATATCTGAGATTTAGATAGATACTCTGCTTGGGGTCTTCACAGGCTGTCAGATGTTTTATGATGGAGCTGTGCCACTGTTTTCTGTTTCAGGACCCCTGCCCTGCCTGGGAAGAGAAGTAAAGCAACTCTCAACTAAGTTCATTTGATGCACATTCCCACAGAGTATCGTCCTCTGAGCCTGGCCTGGCACAGCGGAAAGAATGATACAACTCCTGCACAATGGAAGTGTTTAAGACAGGTATCACCTTTAATGTGTTTCTCCTCTAACAAGTCTCCAGGGAAGCAGTCAATTGTGGCATTTTGTCTTGTCCTTCCTTTACCAACTTTCTCCTGTATTTCTAGGTCCAACAGCTAATGAAAGGACATACCCCAATGTCTAATCAAGTGCTTACAAGTAAGTCTTCATGATGTTTTTCAAAGTCTTGGATAATAAACACCAACCAGAGGTCTCACTCCAGTTATTTACCAACCATTGGGTACAGCAAGGTCTCCTGGGCTAGCGGGAGCCAAGTACCCACCATGATGGCCCATCAAGAAGCACAGTGTGGTCCTCTTAGCCCACCATGGTCATTGCACAATTATGTTTTGTTTGCCAAATAGCCCTGTGAAAGGAAAGCTAGAGAGACCTTTTTGCTGTAATTGTCACTGAATTTTGATGGTTTGTATGAAGCAAAATAAGATTATGTAATATATTGACTCTTTTGGCACAACAGCATATCTTTTTCTGTTGACAGTTCCAGGTCTGACTGTACTGGGAGGAAATAGTCCACAGTGGTACCGGGGTACATTTAGGGTCGGGAGTACTGTGCTATTTCTGCCCAAACTCTGTTTCAGTTTTGCATGCGTAAGAAAAACGGTGCCCATTTGGCTGCCTTACAGGAGAACTGTTTAGGGTTGGGTGGCAAGGCTGAAAGGTACTTTTCATCCCTCTGTGAGAGAAGCAGAGAGAACCTGTGGATGTAATTGAGTGACAGAAGTCAAGTTCCTCTTCCAGCTCCCAGTGGACCCAAAACTCAGAAGGAGGCTGAAATGAAGCTGGAGAACTTGACTAACATGATTTTTTTGAAAGTGCCTGCAGTATTAGGAACTTCCAAGACTATCACATAGGACTCAGGAAGGAAAATGCACCTGATCTCTGGCTGCCATGAGTTCCTTGGGCCGTAGCCCTGTGACCATGGGTCTATTTTAGGTCCTGGGCTGCTTTGGCTGATCATGGCCACAAGCCTGTGAGCCAGTTGATGTCCTGTCTCTGTCCTACGTCCTCCATTTCATATTGCAAATTCAAATAATGATCCACTTTCTTTCCTTTTTAATTGTGCCTTTATTTTATATCATTTCTAAAGAAGTGGCGGTTGCTTTTGTTTTTGCCAGGAGGAAAACCTGGAGTTTCTTTCTCTGTCCTTAACTAACATTTTTTTGAAACCTTCACTTCTCTTCCAGCTTTCTCTTACTATTAACATAATGTGTCTTTCCATCTCAACTGCCATTTTATTCTGAAAAGTGACTGCAAAAATGCTTTTATTTGTAATGTGCTCCCTGAAAAAGCTCAGCTAGATCTTATTTTAGTGACAAAACCAAGCTCCTCTTGCTATAGCTGCCAAATTAACATGGCTAAGGAAAAAAAAAGGATGTAGAGTCTGCTTCTTCATTGGTAACTTGAAAATAAACCTATTTATGTAAAACTTACCTGTTTTGTTCAGACTTACATGATTTCAGAGCCTGTTTGTGTAAATAAGAAATGAAGCAGGTCCCAGTTTTCAGTTGTCTACAGCTCCGAATGCTGTCAACAGACCTGGATGGACAAAACTTGTCATCTTACAGAACAAAATTAGTTTTGGGATCAGGGATTGAATCAGCAATCAGTTTAATAACTGGAGACTAAAAAGAGCAAGCTGCTTGTCTGTACACTGGGCAGGCTTATTTCCAAAGTATTGAAATATTCACCATCATTTTGGTAACAGTTTTGAATTAAGATGTTTTTAGAAGTCTGGGGAGTTAAATTCCAGAGCGTTTTATTAATTTAAGCTAGACCTTCACTTTCCCAATGTGATGCAGAAAAGGAGTCTTGAAGCCTCACGTGGCATTAATGAAGGCAGAGTCAGGGGTGGTCACAGAGCCCCTGTGTGCACCTATCTCCCACCTGCTGCCCTCCTACAAGGGATGCCACCTTGCCTTGTATAACTGATGATCTTTATTGAAAGGAATATACAAAGGGATAACATTGGACATCATCTTGTCTTTGTACAACTGTCTCTCTAAGTGCATTTTAGAGATTTTCCTGATACTGTTGACTCATTTTATTTTTTTTAATGACTCCAGCTTTGTATGGTACATGTCACATTATCTTGCCATGGGTAAAATAAATGGTTGCACTTTAATTTGCTAAATTAATGTAAAATGTGTTTCAACTCTACATTTTTAGTTTTGAAAACCCTTTTAACCACTGAATAATAGACAATACTGTATATTTTTATTGTTTTAAATCATTCACTCCTGATTCAAGTCATTAAGATTTATGAAGTTAGTATGTCTGTTGGTGCGGGTATTTTCTTGCCTTTGTGTCTCCTTATAGCAAGAATCCAACTTTTAAACTTAATTTGCCTTCTCAGTTTTCACCATAAACAGTGATGTTCCACAGCGTGTTTTAAGTGATGTGACAGAAGACTGAATCATTGAAAAAAGGACGCAGACAGATCTCAAAAAATCACTCACCCATACTTTGAAGAAGGATCAACTGCATTTCTGTCGTGACTCACAGATATTTGCCAAAATATTTGTTTTTAAAAGTGTCTGGTAGTGGAGCTCCCAGGGCTCATCTGGCAATAAAGCCACTATATTTTAGGGCTTCTCATAAGGGATTTCTTATTTCCAGTCTGAATTCCCTTTCTACAATTAAACCCACCCATTCTTGCTTTCTCTGCTCCATGCATACAGAGAAAATCTTTTTTTCCCTTTTTCTGAGGCATCTTTTTTTCAATATGCTTGAATATACTCTCTTCTTTCCTCAGACTCTTTCTTTATATGCTGAACATCATCTCTTCATTCAGCCTTTCTCAGAAATCATGTTTTCTGGTCCTCTGATCATTCTTAGCACTTCCCTCTGCCTTCTCTGTGCTTGCTTACCCACTCTCCTGAAGCAGAGTGCTATGAGTTTTCCTTGTAATAGAGTTGAGGTAGCACAGGATTGTTTTGAATCATTTTATGGAGACAGCAGTACCAGAAAGAGACCCAGTATATCTTCTTTTTAAAAAGCAAGTAAAGAATAAGAGGATATGTTTTGTGGCAGAAGCCAAACTAACAAGGAACCAAAGAAATGGTTTACGTTTTCCAAATTAATCCAATATTTCTGCCCCCCCCCCCCCCTCCCCCCCCCAAAAAAAAATCCCATCTACAATGTAAATACAGTGAATAAAATATAGCTAATATTTCTGGACTATGAGGCAGCTCATATAAACTTGGCTGAAAAAAATCTGCAGTAAGGAGTTCTAGTGATATAAAGGAAATAAAGTTTGTAAGCAATTTAAGGAAAAAAGAAATCTCCTAAGTGGAGGAAGGGATAGGGGGTGGGGATGAAGCCTGTGCTGCATTGGAGGGACTGGGGGTGTAATTCAGTGAGAGAGAAAAATTGCATTTCTGTTGGTAACTCTTACTGAAATGGACCTATTTATAGTAAAACAGTTGCTGTAACAGTTCAGTTGCCAAAATTTTGAGGAAAGACCCCAGGTCATAATAAATGACAGCACAACTAGCATCTGAAATAAAGCATTTACTCTGCAGAAAAGAAGAGCAAAGAATGTGTTAATTCCTACAGCATATGCCTGTTGTCATTTGTACAGATGGAGAATAAGGATATGTTTATATGGATTATTTTTTTTTGATTTTTTTTTTTTTTTAGGTACGTTTAAATTCAGTGCTTGTTGTCACCAAGATGTAAT
The DNA here is from genome assembly GCA_013396935.1 of Baryphthengus martii. NCBI lineage: Eukaryota > Metazoa > Chordata > Aves > Coraciiformes > Momotidae > Baryphthengus > Baryphthengus martii. The sequence continues at coordinate 26,976 of VWZK01016750.1, read as the reverse complement.
GTGCATCACCAGGGCCAGGGTGGTTCATCTAGCTTGGACAGCACACGATACTGCCAGTGTTGGGATTTCCTGGCAAGGGTCCAGCTGCCCAAGGACAGTGGGAGGCCATACTGGGGTGCCAGACCCCCTGCCACTTTCCCTGGTTCTACCCTGGAGAACCTCATGCAGCATCTCTTGCCTGTTTCTCCTTGCATAAAATGAGCAGATCATAGTCTGAGTCTATGTCATGCCTTGGGTTCTGTGGATGACTAACACCTTCTCCAACAGGGAGTTTCCAGTTCTAAAACTGTTTCTCAATGGATCTACCAGGTGTACCGTTGGGGTATGTATACCTTTCCAATGTGAAGATCACATGGTTTTTTTTGTGCTGCAGTGAAAGTGTAACTTTACTAATCCATTCCATGCCTGCTACCCAAACACTAAAAAGTGTCCCACAAAGGGACAATAAAGTCCTCAAAAGTTGCAGTTCAGCCTGTAGCCCTGCAGGGATTCATCTCTTTCACCACCATTCAGGTTACTGAGTCTCGAGAGTTTCTTGTATTTGTTTCCCTCTTTGACTTATCCTTCCTTTCGAATTATCCTTACTGGACTCTTGAGCTATCCTATAAACCTCTTCTGACCTCTAGTATCTCAAGAGTAATTCAGGCAATTAGTTGCTGTCATATAGAGCTAACTACTGATGCAAACCAGGTATCACCCATGAAGACAGCAAGAAAAGTGCTAAAAGGAAAAAAAACTGAAGTCTAAAACAGATATAAAATGAATAAGAAAAGGCAGGACTGGACAGGACTGTCTTTACTCCCCTGCTTGTGTTTTGCTCCCCAATATGTTGCTTATGCAACACATAACACTATAACTGGTTAGTCTGTTGCAGCAACTAAGTATTACTGGCAACAACAGCCTAACCAGTCACACCTACCTGACTGTCTGGCCGTCAGATCTGTAACTTGTGTCATGTGATATTATGTAAAAAGTAAGAGAAGCAAAAGGGAGTGTTCCTGCAGTCTAATACCAAAATATTGTTTCTACAGAATCTAGTGCAGCAAGGCAGATGTGTTTCAAGAAGCCACCAAAGAGGAAAGGAATTCTTTTCAGATATTAATCAAATACATGAAACCTTGATTTTGTCATCCTGAACCTCAGAGTAAGAGGGATTCAGGTCTGAATATTTCTTTCAAAAATTTGTTACCAGGAAAATGGAATCAAATCCTGGACTTTGTTGAGGAAATGAATGGCATAATTCCCGCTGGCTTTGATAGCATGAGAGTCTGGCTCCTGGTTAAGGTGCAGCAAGACAGGCTGGTTCACTTCCCTGGAACATGAAGATTCTTTTCCTTGCCCCACTCAGAGGAAGTGCGTTGGAGTTTATGTGGGGTGAATTTATAGCTCTTAGTGGTTTTGGAGACATTCAGACTGTATTTGTTCATGCTTCAGTGGGCAGCTGGATTAGTTTTGGGGTTTTGCCAATGATAGTCTTTCACCATTAATGTCTCAGACTAATATATTGGATTTTCATAATTCTGTCTCTCATACCTTTATGTGTAAAATGAGTTTTTGGATAATGTGTCTCCTCATGTAAACCTTCAAGATACAATAAGTGAGGGTAAAGGGAAAGGCCAGCAGGAGCAGGGAACAGGCTATGAGAGAAGGTTAGTGCCAAAGGGCTCCTTGGAGAGAAGGAAGAGGATGAAGGGGAAGGAAAGCACTGGGTTGCCTGTCTGGGGGATGCTGGGGTTAAATTCCTTGAGACTCAGCCTTCTTCTGAACCACAGGTTTTGATTTTTCATTTAGGCATGGCCTCTGAAACGAGTAACTAGTGCAGCATCATTGGATAGCAAGGGATCTGGTTCACTTAAAAGACTAGATGCACTACTGTGGTAATGCAAGAGTTAATCATTCGTTACACAAATCCTCAGCAACTAAAACAAATAAACAGGCCACTAGATAGAAAGTAATCAGGCTGGGTTCAGGAAACCATTATTTCGGCACCAAGAATGAGAAGGGACACTTAACGTCCATGCTCCAGGGTGCAAACACATAGATCTTCATACACTACTTCATGCAACAAACTCTCTGATGAAGTAGTTACTCATTCCAGATTAAACTCATCTAGATAAAAGATGCAGTTCTGAATTTCTTGTTGTTCACATACATGCACCAAAAATGCCATTGCTGCTATGGACAGGATTTAATGGCCCTAATCTGCATTATTACGATTTCATCTACTTCCTTTAGGGCAGATGCAAAATAGTTTCAAAGTCCCAGTCCATTTATATTTTCTGAGTTATGCTGGAGGAACTCCTTGGGCTTAGCAGGCTGATCCAGGTTCTGATTCCCAAGGTAACACCTTTTTTTGTTGTTGTTTTTGGGAGCCTAGATGAGCATTTCTTTTCTTTTCTGCTGTGACTAAGTTTCCAGAAGAGCTGAGTATAGCTTCTATCACGGTGAGCTAAGGCTGTTCCTCATCACTGGACAAGTGAAAGCCACACAGACAAGATGCTCTGGCAATATGCTCTTCATCCCCTAAAGACCTCAAGAGCAGTCAAGGTCTCCTATGGACAGCAGAAAGCAGGTAGCACTATGTAATACCCAACATCTGAAACACAGAGCCCTGCTTCAATTTTAAGTAAATATGAGCAATGTTAGAGGATCTTGTATATTAACACAGTGTTTGCAGGTCAGAGGTAACTTCCCTTCAGAGGGAGCAATACAGCCAGGCCATTAGATAGCCCCTGGCTTGTGATATACTTTGGTTGACTTCTTGTTTTGCCAATTACATAGCCTAGAAAAAAGGATATGGCTATCAGGAGAAATCACATGCAAAAACATGTGCAGGCTCCATTATTTATCTCTATGGACTGCAGAGATGACATAGCATAGCTGACAACCAGGGGAAACCAATGAAGCAATAGACCTGCTCACCGCAGGTGATACAATGGAAGAAAAAGCAAACTGAGCCAAAAATGCAACAACATAAGGAGAAATCAACCACGCCCTGTATCCCATCATAGCCATGCACAGACCAACAAGACAAATGCCAAAAAGGTACATTATACAATCCATTACCCTTGTTATTCTCAACTCTCCCATACACTGCTGGCTTATCCACCACAACTTCACACAAACCCCTCCAGCAGCAGCTCTCAGGAAGGCACTCCACCGGCCTTTTATCTCCACCCCTAATCACCACCTAAATGGCAGCTGTTTCACCTTTCTACTTTAGTTCTCACCCTTTCAGGGTGTGCTTGGCCTGTCCTCCCCTCCTGGATGGCCCTCTTACAACAGAGAGGGCCCATCCGTCATATCAAGGTCTGGTATGGCATGTGTCCCCACCACTCAACGCCTACTGGGTTGCAGCCAGCAGCGAAGCTATAAGATCTTCTTGGTGGCAAACACAGAGGCCAGCTCAGTCTTGCCCTTGATTGTGGTAGGAGGCACATGGCCAGCTTTAGCCCCTTTACCTGGTTGTGAGATTCATCCACATGTTGAGGTCACTTCAGAGCTCAGGATTCAGACCCCAGCACTTCACTTCTATATGCTTGTATGGGGGAAAGACTCTTTTCAACTCTGATGAGAGTGTTGCCTCAGTAAGGTAAAAGCTCACGACTGCAGCAGAGAACACAACTACTTCTTGAAATGTAAGTCAATGGGTGCATGGAATTGCTCACAGTTGTGGAGACCTGGACTATGGTGCAGGCAATCCTTCCATCTTTGTTTCCTAACAACAAGCACAGTTACACAGTGAATGGCCTCACTCCACCACTCTGCTAGAGGGGAAAAGCCTTTGAAGTATCCCCTCTGATCTCTGCAGGAGAGCTGGGAGGCCCTCTGAGAGCTTAGTTCCAGAGACACCCTCTGTCCTCTCCTTAAAAACGAGTGTATTCCAATTCCCATACATCTAAAGATCCCTTGTAAAAATATTGAGAAATGGCATGCTGCAGTTGTTATATATGGAGAAATTGAACTCAGCGTTTTACCCAGAGATTCCTGAAGTATCCCTAGATCATAAAGCAAACAATCAGTTGATACTTACTGTGTTTTCCCCCTCTATTGCTTTGCTATTTCAGGTGTCCTGGCATACTCCAATTTCTCTTCTCCCCTCATGACTAATCTATGATGAAGACGTATTTGCAAGGAGAAGCAGCTCCATAGTGAAAAATGCCTTGCCAAGTGAGATGGGAGGGAAAACAATACCTCAACACTTCTTCTCTATCACTCACCTGCCCTCCTACAAAGCAAGCAATCCAACAAATACTAATTTGTATTATTCCTATTAAAACTCTCCAGCTTAAAGGGCTAACTTCTTTCACCTACTGAGATTTTCTTTTATGGAAAGTTTGATGTCAAGGTCTAATTCTGTTTCTGCCTCAGACTCAACCTCATACCCAAAGCCACTTAAAATTGCCAGATAACTTCAGATTCAACCACTGGCTAAGGATCTTCATTGGACCCCAATGTTTTTTCTCCCCACGGAATACCACTGTAATCACTAAAAATTTTGCTGACTGAGTAGAGAAATAAAAGATACAGCTGCTTAGCATATATTAAGTCTAGGCTCTACAATGAAGAACATGATAAAAGTCATGGTAAGAAAAGGAGATGATTAAAACCCAAGAAGCAATGGAGCTTCAAGTCAGAAGTTATGCTGGTGTGGAAAATGAAGCAGGATTAGCATCAGGCTTAATCATTATTAATGCAATACTTACTTAGTCTTCATTTTCCATTCCTTTCTGGGCTTGGTAAAATACTCTTGAAAAATAAGCACTGTTATCCTTATTTTGTAGTGAGATTAAAGCTTTTAAGCCTTTTCTACAAAAGCTATTTCAATGTCTGAGGCTAGGAACTTCTGGCTGCTGTGTAAACCACTTAATTTCTCTTGTTTTGCAAATGTCCCTGGAAATCTACAGCCCTTCCTGTCAGCAGCCTTTTATGCTGGAGATGGGCAACTGGTGAGGTAGGGAAAGGCACCAGAATAGTGCCACAAAGCTGAACATGCACTGTGAGCCTGTGAAAGCTCTGTCCTCTGCTCTTTGGCCAACTCCCAGCCCTGCTTGCAGGGCCTGGCTGCAGCACACTGCCAGCCAGCACCGCACCGCTCTGCCTCGTGCATCACAAGAGAACTAAATCAAATGAGTAAGGTCTACAGCTCACCAAATCTATTTTTCACCAAATAGATCAACTGTTCATCCTGGTAATGTATATCATCCACAAGTGGCACATCAACAAAGAGTCACTACCAAGGTCCCAAATTATATATCTCCCTTGGCAGCTCTCTCCTACCAGACGAGGCTGCTTAAAGGCTGCTTTCAGCACTTTCACTAACACTGCTCTGTGGGTGGCAGGAGCAGTGTGCCAGCTCAGCAGCTGCTGCTTGTCCCAACTTTTGGGACACCTCTAACCGTTATGGGACTGTAGCTGGAAATCCCAAAGCTGTCTTCCAGTAGCATTTTCATAGCCTACAACTCACATTGTGAAATTCTTAGAGTCCCAAGCAACATTAAAAAACCTTCACCTTCTCTCATAACGTATGAAAACGCAGAGTGAAATTATCCTCCTTTTTTTTTTTTTTTCTTTTATTTTAAATAATGTTGTAGCTTTTTTGGATACTGCTTAGCAGTAAGAAATGAAATTACTACCTCGGCTTTATCACTGAAGCCATAGCGTAGTTCTTCCCTCACAATCACATGCTAGTGGAGCACTAGTTGCATCAGCAGTTAGTTCATGACCATGCTGCACAGTTGTTTGTTTTCCTGGACTACTCTAGGAAACAGAATTTGTGGGCTTAAGCCACGTTTTATGTCTTTTCAGTGCTGCATACACATGCCAGTCCTTGAATTTGAAGCAGAACATTTGAAGTTGGGTTTTACAGGGAATCAGGTTTTTCTTTTCTACCTGGAAACTACTCTGGGGAACTAACTATTGCCACTCCAAAGGCACCCTGAAGTTATCCAGATAAAAAGCAGGGTGATGGTAGAACCTCAGACTGCAGGTCACTATGTGAATTGCTAGTGACATGATGAATTTTCCTTCCATGGGAACATTCATATAAGAAAAATTGTAAAAGGAATGTTTATATTCATACAATGAGGACATTTCTGCTGTGCTTTAACACCTTGGGCCATTTCAAAAATATATTATTGTACGCAAAATTGTTTAATTTTTCTTACTTTCTTATTCAAAGCCTTTTGTCTTATTTGGTTATTGTAACATCTTTACAACTGCAACCAACAGTTGCTCAGAGACTCCCTCTTTCTCTGCTACATCTGATGTTTTAGACTTGCCCTCAGATTTATATGCTTCATACCCTATCATTACCCTGTATCTTTCCTGTCTTTTAACATTTCCACAACTAATTAGATTCTTTGAATGCCCTCTGCTAATATTTTCAAATACCAACTTATGTGATCTTCTCCATTCTGTCCCTCATGTTTGGAGGAACTCTCTAAAATCACCTGCAATGAGGAAATGTTGAGTCTTTCAGGCTCCTGATGCAATGTATCTTTGTAGAAAGGCCTGCAAAAACCTATGTGAACTGTAAATTGCAATCGTGGGACCTCTGCCAGGAGTATTTACTCATAATGTATTTGTTTTCCATCTGCCTGCCTTCCATCTGCTTCACTTCTCTGAGAAGAGCCCAGCACTTCCACCTCTATGTATAATCTTTAACACAGTGGAGTTTTGGTTCATGGCTAGAGGAGCTATGTGGCTATGTGCTGCACTACTACAAATAGCAAATGATACTTGTTATTTAGACATCCTGGCAAGCCAGACTGAAAACTTCTCAGGCTACATCTGTCTTTTGTGCAACACCTCAAATCACTTGCTTTTGAAAGATGATCAGCAATCTCTGAGTAAGTATTTTGTTTATCATTACTATGCATGCAGCAATTTAATGATTAATACCTGTAGTAGTTTACCCAAAGCAGTGAAGTTTCTACTCTGACTACTTGTTCTGTCACTTTTGGGTCTTTTCTTTCTGTCTCCTCCATCCCACCCATGCTTTCTGAGCACCTTCTATGTAAAACTGCAGTGGGAGGCAGAGCCTGGAGCAGCTGTTAGCTGGTTTCACAGAGCTCCTGCCAGTTTTCCTTCTCAGAGATAGAACTTTGCTTTGGTTACTGCACTGGTTTTGTTTTCTTTTGGGGGATATTTTGAGATATGTTGTTTGTTTTTTTCCTCTCTCTTTTCTGCATGGGAAAATTTGTTTGAATCCAAACTGGAGCTGTCTGTAATGTGTATGGTGGAAGAAGGAAAGGGGGAGGAAACAAGGGGCATAAATCCAGCTCCTTGCTTCTGATCTCGAGGGGAGTGGGGAAGCTCCACTGAACATGAATACAGTGTCTCTCCTTCCCAAGTGTCCACTAATCCTCAGCAAACTCACAGCTATAACTCACTCTAGCAGCTTCTCTCATTGGCTGATGCTAATGAGATGGTTGGCAATATTTGGGAGCTGCCAATAGCAATGGTTCCAGAGGCAGCTTGGCATGCCTGCAGCATCGGCAAAATTGCAATCGGTCCTGTTGTGTTCCCATGGATATTCTGAACACACAGTTCTGTGTTTTTTCCACGGAGGTGTGGCACGCTATCGTACTTTGAGCACAGTGCTTCTTTCATTGTTCATTTTTCTCTATATCATATTGCCTCCAGAGATCAGCCCAGTGCTTTAAGGTGCTTCTAAGCACACCCACCCTGCTGTGTGCATTCCCAAGAGGAGGGCGAAGTTCAATTGTTTTCTGAGCAAGGCCTAAGCTTAACACTGGCTGAGGTATCAGTCTCTCAAAGCCTGTGGCGCTAAGACTTGAAGCAGATAAGACCTGGGTTTGTCTTTGCCTTGGACGGTTCTTCAAGAGCAATGATTTATAGCAGTGAGATGAAACATGAACCTGACTGACAGTGAAATTAAAGTATGGGTAGCTTGGTTTAGCGAAATCAGATCTCTGCTTGTCAGTGTAGCTAGACTGGCTGGAGGTTGTGGGCAATAGCTCTAGGTCATTGTGGCCCAGGAACTAGCTTTGTTTTGTTTGTGAGCCCTCTGTCTGAACAATAAATCTGTGCTCTAAAAGACTGGGATGATGATACTTTTTTAAGCAAGGGAGGTAAGGAGGGATTTTATAAACACACACACTTACTTTCTGTCTTTCCCTACTGTTACAATCCCTGATCAGCTTTGACTGGGAGGTAGCCGACCAGCCAGAGGCCAAGCTGGGTCACTTTGAGATTCAGCTTCCCATGGCAGGATGCCACATTTAGCAAGCCTGGAATTCAGTGCATGGAGGGAAGTCCACACCTTCTTTAGACCATCTGGAGCACAGGGACTTCACTGTGCTCATTTAGACACAAAATTTTGCTGCGGCAAAGTGAGTATGCATCGTTTGATCCGAGAACAGCCGTGTGTTCTTTTCCCAAAGTGTTGGACGGTGACTGTACATAGGCACGTGCTACCAACATGCTTGGCATCCTTCAGTATGGACGAAGTGTGGTACTTTCCAGGCTTTGTACTTCCTAGGCTGAAAAGGGTCTGGACTGCTCTCTATGGCTGGGAAAGATGCAAATATGGCCAGTCCACCTGGAGTTTGTATTTGCTAAGTTTTCGAGTATGCTTTATTCATTTGTGTATAAATGGCAGAATGCCCATGTTCCACTGAAAAACTTTGGAAATCGTTTACAATGTTGTCCCTCCAGAAGCTGATAAACGTAGATCCAACTTAGGGAAATATTTTGTCAGTTTCTCATAGTAGATAAGCAATTGCATTCTCTTTGTTTTCTTCAGACACTAGGTTCTCAAGGCGATCTGAGTGAAGGAAGAGAGCCTGATCCTCCTCTTCAGGAGTTGTTAAGACTTCTTGAAGTCCATAGGTGATAGTGCAGCAGTGCATGTGTGGGAGGAATGAGAAGAGAAGCTAGCAAAATAAACCTCCTGCCCTTACTTTGCTCTGAAGTCTGGATCCACTTTCGCAACCTGATAATGTGCAACCACCACACAACACAGACCCCACAATCCAGACATTTTTCAGAACATTTCTCTGTAGTTTTAAGCTCTGCAGGTCAGGGAGGGCCGCAGCATTTCGTACAGCCCAGCCCTGCCAGCATCTGCTGTGCCTTTCAGCTACAAACTGTCTTTCCATATCTTTACAACAGGGCAATGCTGCAAGAGGCTGTGGCAGTGGTGGTACATGGGAACCACGGGCTGCACCTCTGCTTTATTCCTTGCAGGAAGAGCACTGCCTTTCCCAGAGCTCTTGCCTGACTGACCAACCGCAGGATGGGTAGGATGCTCATTGCTGCACACAGGGCAATTGGATCCTGCATGCACCATCTTTTCCTGGTTCTCCCTGTTGTTACCATGTCCCATATCTGTTGATTCCATCCAGATTCGTCTTGTTCCCAGCACCAGAATGACTCTATAGGAAAAATAAGTAAAGATATAGTTAGCAAGACTTAACATCAGGCTTTTTGTGACAGCTTTGGACAAAAGTTACAAATGAGATAAATATAAAAATGTATTTTTTTACTTGTTAACGACATTCCTTTTTAACTATTTCCTATACCTGTCATCTACATTCTTCTGGCATGTCCTAGCTGCAAAAACTGGGGCTTCAGACATTTCCTAGGGCTTCCAGATGGCTCCTTAAATTTTATATGACTCTACCTACCCCCTCTGACATTTCTTTCTAGTTAAGATTTGAGTACAAATGGAAATATTCCAGATGGCTTTAGCTGGAGCCAAGTGTCTTCAGTACTTCAGAGCTGCCTAGACAGCCCACTAACTAACTGTCCCTTCTCAGTCTGTTCATGTTAAATTCCTCAGACTTCTTTTGGGGTTACAAAAATGTTCGTCTGTGATATACAATATCTGTAAGTTATGCTTTGTTCAGTGACATCCATATCCCTAGTTTCCTTAAAAGACTACCTATAACCCTTTTAATAATGGCAGGAACAGTAGACCCACCAAAAGATTTGCTTTGCCCAAACATCTGGCCATTTACTCCTCCTCCTCTCAGAAACACAGTGCTGCTAGCATAGTGTAGTAGACCTTGTAGTTTTTTAAGAATTATATATAGTGTTCATGTAAACCGAGGTCTATTTCTAAGATTTCTAAGTCTGGTTTCTTGTAGTGAATAATAATGTAATTTGAATATGATTAATTATTGGAAAAGCAAATCTGGAGATACAGGTTTAGAGAGATTTACTTTGAAGATTTTTATAGCTTAAATTCTCTTAATTTTGCTATTAGCTGCAGCAGTTTCCTATCTGTTTTCATATGCTTTTCGATGGAATTCTTAAGTATGAACATAATGAAATGACCACAACAATATGCAAAATCATAAGACTAACATCTTCCTAGCCAAAAAAAAAAAAAAAAAAAAAAGCTGATTCCCAAGCAAGGAAAACAACTAAACGCTTCAAATCTTTTGTTCCACATGCTACCTAAGGAGTGTAGAGTGGCCTGCCTCATTAGATTTCAAAGCATGACACAGAATATAGGAGATAAAAATACCATCAAGACAAGCTTTGCTAATGGCATGTTTTTAATGTTTAAAAAACAGTTTTGTACTCTACAAGACATTTAATCAGGAGAGAGTACCAAGATTCATGCAACTATAAATTAGCATTCAATTTGTCTGTTAAAAGAAAAAAAGACCTCTGTCTAGTCAGGGCTTTAAAAATTGCCATCCCACAGAACAAGACAGAAAGGAGAGCAAACTCTTTTTAGGGCTTTGACCTGAGAGTGCGCAAAGCAGAAATCACTGCTGAAATGTCAGAAGACAGAAATCAAATGCTCTTACAACCTTTCAGGTGAAGCTGACATATGCCTTTTTTACCCTAAAAAGGCCTTTTTACATAAAAACGCTAGCATAATTATGTTTATGATATTTGAATGCATGCTTTTAGCATAAAACATTCATCAGATGCTTTTATTAAAGATACTGTTAGCATTTTGTTAATTAGATGTATTATTACATGAAGCTGATTGTATCACTTCACATTCCTGAGAAAAAAATAATTGAGATGGGCATGAGAAGCTATACACTGGCTGGCAAAAGAAAATGAGCAAGGGATGAAGCTAAAGGTGAGAAAAAAAAGGATGCTGATGAAAATTAAGTCAGGAAAATCATGATCACTTGTTCATGCTGTCAGAGGAATATAATCTGTGATTCTTAAGTCTTCCTATTCCCTATGAACAGATTTCTATGTCAGTATACCGCTGTCCCTACGAGAGCTGGTTTTCTAAGTAACAAGTTAATGATGCTAGCTGTTACTCCATCGCTTTCTTGTGCCGCTCAAGTGGTGGATCTCTGTATGGTGGACTGAAAATTTAGAGCTCTGATCATGAACTTCCTAAGTATCAATACAGTTCCGCTTGAGAGAGCTTCTGTTTTGAACTTGCTGTTTCTTAAGTCCAGGTCGTTATACTGATATTCATAGGAATATATAATCATTACCAAGAAGCAGTGTTAAAAATGGTATTAAGTTGGCAAAGTCCACTACTTAAAAGTTAAGAAATGTTGAGGAATTAAACAGCGCAGTGGCACCGTATTAAAATTCACATCACATTACAAATGTATCTGCCAATAGTGGAACTTAAACGCTGTTTCACATGAATCTCAAGACAAGAAGATCTAAATTCCCAAGGAAATTTTGCTAAAGGCTTGTCAAGCTGTCCAGAACCCTAATTCTTCTACCAACCTCTGGACTTGGACTAGTAGATCTTTTCCCAAACCTGATATCACACCACCTTTTATTGTACCAGAGCCATTTATTGTAAAGTATAAGAAAGGTTACTAAAGAAATAAAGGGAATCTACTGTATTAATTGAAGAGAGAGAGTCTACCAGCACAGCTCTGTGGAGCTTTACATAAAAGCCTTGCAAGTGAACTAGAAGTCAGACTGAACTGTGCCTCTGGCAATGGGAGCAGAGGGAAAAACAACTCTTGACCTGATTTTCTCTCCCTCTCCTGTTACCTTACAGCCATGGAGAAGCCAGGTAGACCGTGAGTGTGTGCAGACTAGGCGGGAAAGGAGTACTCATTTTTGAGCCAAATGTTCTCAAAGCTTGACAACAGAATTTGCCAGAAATTTTGCTTTTCTTATACAGGAACCAGGTGTGGCTTATGATATAGTGATAAAATCTTTGATTAGACAAAATGTGACGAAAGCTCCGCATACACTGGAGTAAAGCTGAATAATCTCTGCCTCTGAAACAACCTAGTTTGCTGCCTAGGAGATAGGAAAAAGAGGAAAGGCTGTCATAGAAGGCAGCAGATGTTTTTCTTATCTATATATCCTTTAGATGGCCTCATTACAGTGAGTCTGGGTATATTGTTCTTCTTCCTGAAGACTCTCAGGAGGTAAGGAAGTGATATTTTACCCATTTTCAAGGAGAATTAAGGCCCAGGGGATAAACAACGCCTGTGGCATTGTAGGAGGCTGACCCCAGTTACTCAGTTTCTATTAATCTATCTATGGACCTTTCCTCAGTTGTTTTTTGCTTCTTGTAAGTGTAGCTCCATGCATAGTTTTAAGCATCCTCAAAGAGGTTGCCTTCTTCTATGTGTATAACTACATTTATGTAAAATACAAGATTCTTCAGTAAAACCAGCCAAAAGGAAAGAAACAGAAGAATGAAGTATGTACAATATTATTCTGATAATTATAAAAGTCCAATTGCATAAAGAATTTTTCCTACTTTTCCAAACTCAGCATTATTCAAACAGTAATGATAGATGGTGATTGTTGTACTGCAATATGCTGTGTTTCTATTCACTCCTAACTAAATTCTACAAGTTATCTTCTGATTTCTCCACTAAGCCCAAACTATTAAATTGTGTTCTCATCACTAGAGCACTCCACCACCACTGTGGAAGATTGACCCAGATTCCCACAAGTGCCTGCAGGGTTTCAGTGCCTGATCATGAGTAACTTGTGGCTGATTTCTCATAGACCTCATCTCCTCTCTCCAAATTCCATGTTATACTTTTTGGGTTTCAAGCAAGCAACCAGAAAATGAGGAACATGATTTGTGGTTGTGAGTGAAAGTTTTAGCCTTTATGATATCAGAAGGACATCTGAACCATTCAGAAGGATGTGGTCTTTTAGCAAGGGATTTGGGCAGAGTGTTGCTGTTGAAATCTCAAACTACAGTTCTGAAACCTAATTTGGTTGCCATACCATTTTTCAGACCTACTGTATAGAGGGATCCAAGATAGTAGGAATGTCTCTGAGGTTATGGTTTAGCCTAAGTGGTTTCCAACCTCTTGTGTCACCTGAGCAGTCACCTCCCTTGTGGATGTCTGTTTCTTGCTCCCTTCAGTACATGAGCAAATAATGTCAGATGACAGTAAATCTCCAAATACTTCTGTATTCCCCCACTCCCAAAAAATCAAGGATGTGAAACTGACAATAAGCATGGGCACAAAGGGAATCAGCCTGAAACTCTGCCTGTGTTTTAAGAAAAATGTTTGAGATCTATCTTGGCCAGCCCTAATTTAATTAGTGGGAGGATGCTGCTCCTGTTGTCTTTGGATGCCTTTCATAGCCAAGGTTGAGGTGAAGGAAGGTTAAAGCTGAAGTAGTGTAAATAATGTAACAGTATTTCATCTTGACTTGGGATCTTAAAAAATATTATTAAATGACCATCCTTCTATGATAAGAATCTGTTCAAACAGTACTATTTGTTGAAATAATTTTTGTCTATTTTCACTGGGTGTGCTTTCCAAAGTAAGAATTTCAGAAAGCTTTAAAATGAAGCACATAAACAGCAAAGGGTTGAGCTGTTGTCTTTGGTATAATCCCAGATTTTATTTGTTTGTACATTAGAATTAAAAAAAATGGAAAACCAAGTTCTATCCAGGAAAGCATCCATTTATAATTCTATTCATAAATAATATCGCTCTATATTAAATATTCAAAGTGTCTAAAGTAAAGCCACTGGATGGATTTCAGCACCATTTATATAAGTCTGGCTTCATGGTAGAACTCTGTAACCGATGGCAGCTTCAACTGAGACTAAGCTGCAACACCCAGAGCCATTGTATTTCATATTTAGTACTCCTGAGGGGGAACATGTGCCTGCCCCAGCACGTGATTTTCATTGACAGGATCAAAGTTTGCAGGTCAGCAAAAGCTGGATATCTCCATTCTGGCCCAACCCTTGATTTTGTTATTAGCTACAAATTAAAGTTGAGAGTGTGTTTTAAGATGGCAAATGCTTGACGGCATGTTTCTCCCTAAGCTAAATTAATATTGAACAACATGAAACTCATTGAATGAGTCAACCAGTGAGTCAGCAGAGTAGTTAGTGGCTAAAGTGCAAGCCTACGGCTGATAGACATGATTTAGAATCTAAAATCTGCAATCTGTTTTCTTTATGAAACTTTAGAGACCTCAGGAAAACAGCTTAACATGATTGCCCAGGCTAGGAAGAAACCTTCTCCTTTATCACCTAAATACTCCTCTGTGTGAATTGAACTATAAAAGTATATCCACAGAGAGCTCATCTACTGATAGAAAAAGTTTACACATGCTTCATTTCATTATATTCTTTTTCTATGAGATAAGAATATCTAGGCGTGAGTGAAATGATCACACTGACACTAGCTAATGCAATTCATACTGCTTGGCTTCTATTCAATATAAAATCCCAACAGGAACACAAAACAAAGAGAGGATGACTGTGTAGTCAATGAATTTATTTTATTTTTTTTCAGAAGGAAAGAATAAAACACTCTTTGGAAACAATGATCAGGTGTCTTTAAAATGTGCCCTGTTAGCAGTGCTCAGGGAGGTAGTGCCAAATGCATCTTATTAAAGTCTAATTTTATACATTGACAGTATCTGGGTATAGCAGTTAAATAATGAAAACTATGAAACCTTAAGTTCAATACTTTTTAAAAGGTATTTTTAAGCAGAGAGAAACTTGTCCTAGGCTGTAATTTATGGGATTGGAGTTTTGGACTTTAAAATGGCAACTTCACACATGATGGAAAAAGTTTTCAACCAAAAACAGAGTTCAGAAGTGCTCGTCTGTGTTGGGCCAGAATATTCTGTAATTAATCACTGTCTGGAAGAAATACCTCAAATCCAAATATGTTTTAGCTCAGGAATATGTGTGTAAGCAGGTATTGAGAAGAGGAGAGGAAAGAGCTGTATTTTTCTGTTTTTCTTCTTTTTCCGATAAAAGATGGTTTTATACCAAAATTTTGACAAATATTTCATGAAATCTGTCACAGAAATGTACTCCTCAGTGAGAAAAAATGTCACAGAACAGTCTAAAGTACTTCAGCTCCCTTCAGCAGCCAAGGAAACTTGCATTACATGCCCAGCTCCTTTGTGAACAAGCTTTCTCACTTAGATTGTGAATCTGTCTTGATCCTTTTGCTGGAGCCTCACATGACTGTTGAGTTGATATGTCTGTCATCAATGATGCCCTACTTTGTCATCTGTGGTAATGCTCTGTTTCAGGTTGCTCATAAGTAGCAGATAGTTCATACACATTGCTGGTGCTGCTAGAGCTTGCAGGGGGGAAACTGATGAATATATGGGACTGTTGGTTTAGTTGCACCGGACCAGTTCAGTAGCATTAAAAGGTTTGGAGATTTCAACTTCTCTGGAGAAAGTGTGAGAAGTCTCCTCCAATGGAAGTGGTTACGAGCTAAAAATGCTGTTGGTTTTGGGAGCTCAGAGGTGCATTTGCCTGTCCTTGTTCTCTCTTTGATCTTCTGCACACTATCAAGATGCTTCCTGAGTAGCTGTCAGCTTGGAGCTCTATGATAATTAATTCAGGAGCAGTTCTTATTTTGAGGGTGACTGAATACTGGAGCAGGTTGCCCAGGGAAGTTGTGGAGTCTCCATCATTAGAGATATTCAAAACCTGACTGGACAAGACCCTGAGCAATCTGCTGTACCTGACCCTGCTCTGAGCATAGTGGTTAGACTAGACAATCTCCAGAGCTCCTGACCAACCTCAACTGCTCTCTGTTTCAAGGAAATACTAATGGTTCTCAGTAGCTGTTCTTACTACAATAGCTCCAAGACCACCTAAAGGTTCCTCCATTCAGCAGGGTAGTAGGCCTATTTCAAGGCCTTACTGTCTCACTATGCACTGTATGAACTAGAGTGCCCCAAGAGACACATGAGAGTTCAATATCAGGTCTTCAACCCCTACTAAAGATAAAGTTCCACAGATTTTATTTTAACAGAAAACTAATTTACTGTTTGTGTTTATGGAGTTCTCAGGGTATCGTTATCAGGATGTAGTCATGACAGACAGTGTTCAAATATAGAGCCAAAAGGGACTACCTGCATCTCAAAAAATGCAGCAGATGAAGAAGGATGAGAAATGCAAGGATAAAAGAAGCAGATATTAGCAGCACTACAAATCTAACCATTATTGGTTTTTTTCAGACATTTTGAGAATTTAGGGAACATTTCCTGAGTATGAGGGAAAGAGATCATCATGGAAGAAAGCACAATAGTTCTTGTCTGAAAATGTGAAAAATTAGCAATGGTGGCCAGAAGCTGATCCAATAATTTAACTGAGCAGAGTGAATGGATGAGTATATGAGGAGAAGATCAGTGCAAGAATAAGGCAAATACCAAGGGCAAAGAATCAAATGATGTTGAATATGAAATTAATATGAAGCATGAATTTATGTCAAAGGGAAGGAAATACATAGACGTCTGCTCTATTATGTATTAATTCTCCATGATAAGGAGGTTTTGGTCCTTCTGACACCTGTATGCTATCAAACACATTCATATGAGTAGCATCTTTGACTTTCACTGTGCAGGAATGAAATTGAAGATCTGGGTAATATTTTTCTGTGGTGACATTTGGCTGGATTATCTTTATCAATTATGAAATACTTCTAAGACCACCTGAAAAACGATGTATTTCCTTAGGGGATCTAAATCTACCACAAGCTGACTTAATCTGCTCCAGGTGCTAGATACTTGTCTCCAGACTCGGTTTTATTCCCTCTTCCCCCTAGTCAAGTAGTCCACTATTTTTAATTACATGTGGTTTATATTCTTTTGGTTTCAAACAACATCCCATTTTCTCCCACGGTATTGAAGCAGAAAGAGGTAATAGTTACGAGTTCAGAACACTACAAGAGAGTACAGCAGAGGTTAGTATAGGGCAGGACAGCAAAATGGAGAATAGAATAGAAATAGAAATAAAAATAGAAATTTAGACTAGACTAGACTAGACTAGACTAGACCAACAAACCTTAGGAGGGTCAGAAGGGTGTCTTCTCTCCTATATGCAATTGGTCTACATCCCACAGTAAGGGAACACTGATGCCAGAGGAGTTCTGGCTTACACATGACCTTTTTAACTCAGGATATTAAACACCTACAGATTTTATAGAAACTGCTTGGTGGTCAGCATGATTCCCATTTCTGTCCCATTTAAGGTGAAGGTTACCAAGTAAACTCAACACTTAGCCCTTGCATTTGGCCTTCTGGCTGGCAGTCAAAAGCATTTACTGTTACAAAAAAAAAAAAAAAAAAAAAAAAAAAAA
>VWZK01016749.1:23265-38278 GCA_013396935.1 Baryphthengus martii | reverse complement strand
GGTGAAAATTAACCCTATCTTAGCCCAACCCTGGACAGAAGAATGTTCAGTCATGTAACAATGGTTTGCTGAATAAAATTTAGACTATGGCAGTGATATTCACTTGAGAGATGATAGAAGATAACAAACCTATCCTTGATACGAAGTTCTTCTTCAGAAATTAAACACTATAAAGTAACAAAAATCCACAGTGTGCTGTTGAACTAACATTTATAAATATGCTTTGATCTAAACAGCTCATTGTCATCTGAGAAAACTCCAGTGTAAGAGGAAAACACTCATTTTCTTATTCTCAGCAACATTTAGCATGTTAGAATCATAGAATCATAGGTTAGTTTGGACTGGAAGGGACCTTTAAAAGTCAACTGGTCCAACCCCCCTGCAATGAACAGGGACATCAACTAGATCAGAATGCTGAGAGCCCCGTCCAACCTGACCTTGAATGTTTTCAGAGATGGGGCCTCTAACACCTCTCTTGGAAACCTGTGCCAGTGTTTCACCACCCTCATTGTAAAACATTTCTTCCTTACATCTAGTCTGAATCCACCTTCCTTTACTTTAAAACCATTACCTCATGACCTGTCACAACAGGTCCTTCTATAAAATCTGTCTACACCTTTCTTAAAGCCCCCTTTAAGTACTAACAGGCCACAATAAGGTCTCCCCAGAGCCTTCTCTTCTCCAGGTTGAGTAAGTCCAACTCTCTCAGTCTCTCTTCATCATTCCCAATTGATCTTGAGGGCTTGGACTTTGATTCAGCATTTCAGCTAATTGTTACAAAATCTTGTTCTTTCCATCTGTTCTTACAACCTGTCTTGGAAATTCTTCCTTGATTCTTATGTGAATGAGTGAATGAGGAAGGACAGCAAGACACTAGAGACAGCGGGGTGAATGGGAAAGTGGTAAAAAAGTCCAAAGAAAACCTCAGTGGTGTTGTCTTGAACAGTATTATAGCATGTTCTCTGAAATTCTTTAAAATTATGTAAATTACAAAACTAATTTATTCCCTGAGTCTTTTTACGTTAAATGTATTTATATATTTATGCATATTTGGCAAAATATGTCCTTTTAGATTTGAGGAAGAACCTTCTTTGATGTCCAGAGTCATCTGAAATACTCATCCTATCCCATGGCATCATACTCTTACCTTTAAATAACAGTGGTTGTAATGTTTTTGGCAATATGATACCTTGTAATCTTGTTAAACGCTTTCAGCTTCCAAGGTACTGGTGATTCAGGGATTAGTTATTTAACAGTCATTTAACTGTTGCTGGACAGTTCAGTCAATCAGTGTTCTCACTAAGCTTTTGAGAATAACCATTTTGTCAAAAACTACTTTACCTCATGCTAAGTCTGTTACAAATGGACAGAGTAGTAATCGAACTATTAAGAACGCTAATGTGAAAACTTTCCTATTTACATAATAATGTAAATGGAAAATAGAAATATTACAGATTTTTGTAATGATTGAATAATCACAGTAAAGCTTTGAGACAAAAGTAAATTACACTTAATGTTTGCTCCATGTTTAGAAGGTGAAAACAAGCATTGACTGATACAGATTTTGATGTGATGTGATTTATATCATAAAATCGTTGCATAAGCTTCAAAGTAATAGAAAAAGTTATTTTAAAAGAAACAAGCAAACAAAACCAAAAAAACAAACACATTGGAAATATTGGGGGATTTGGGGATTTATAAACCAAAAATGTTGATCTGTTTGGCAAATATAATTTCTAAAATCTTACATGGACTTCTGCAGATCACTTGATTTCAAGAATGAGACTTAAAGTAGAAGATTTCCTCTGTGCGTTAATTGTGGTATTTTTAAGAAAATAGAAGAGAGAACAGTTCTGTAGTTTTATGGAAAGACAAGAGTGAAGCAAGTGACCTGTTTACACATCCAACAAACTTGTATTGGAATAATTGCTTTTCTACAGTTCTTCTTCCATTAAGAATACCATGTTCTTAACCTTTTATAAGGTCATTTGTAACAAACTCCAACATCACGCATATATAAACTGTGAGGAAATACAGATTAGAATCGTTTTCATACCTAGACTTCTCAGTTGAACTCTACCTGAATTATAATTTTGATGTGGAAAGTAAAAAATTATTCCAATTAAGTCAATGGGGAGTTTACCACTACCTTTCCATGTGCTAGAATTTTATTCATGCTCTGTGCTTCAGATTCGTCTCTGCTATAGTTCTACCAGTCAGAAAGAAAGGTCTCTCATACAATCTAGGACCCCAAGAATATGATGAACTGCTGCAGTTTATTCTGCAATGATACTGCAATTCATCTTACTGAGAAGAAACACACAGTCACTCTCAATCCTACTTCCTTCAATGCATTTTGAGGCAAAATACTGGAAAAAACATAGGCTCATAGGAAAATTCAAGTTGGAAGAAACTCAGGATTCCAAAACACAGTCATCTGTGAGGTCAGATCAGGCTGCTTAGGGTTTGATCTGGCTGGGTCTCAAAAACCTTCAAGGATGAAGAGTGCACATATGTTTTAGAAACCTGTTCTAGTTCCTGACTGTCCTGATAGAGAAAAAGTTCCTCTGATTTCAATTCATGACCATCATTTCTCAGCTTCTCACCATGCACCAATGTAGAGATTCTTTCTCCATATTTTTGATAAGGTCTTCTTTATAAGGTCCTCCTCAGCTGGAGGGTTCCTGCTATATTCATTCAAAACCATCTTTTCTGCAGACTGAACAAATCCAGCCCAACCAGTCTCTTCTTCACAGGGCAAGTGCTGTAGTTGCTGACCAGCATGGTGGCCCTCCACTGAATTCACTCATGTTCTTCAGCATCTTTTCTCTATAAGAGGTTCCCAAACCTGAATTCAAGACTCTAAATGTCTTACAAGTGCTGAAGAGAGAGGAATGACCACTCCTCTCGATCTACCTGCCCATGTTCCTATTACTGCAGCCTGGGTTGCTCTTGTCCTTTTTTACTGCCAGGGCATGCGGCTGGCTCATGGCCAGATTCTAAACCACTTGCAGTCCTGGTGGTTCATTCCTCCAGCCTCTCCAGGTCCCTCTGAATCACAGCCCTGCCCTCAAATATTTTGACTGCTCTGCCCTTCAATTTTTAGTCCTCTAGACACATGGCTGCAGACGTTAGTTTGCTTCTGAATCTCTTAAGTGGTTTTGTAATAAAGTACATGTTTTGTGAAACAGAGAGGCTTGTATTCCTAGTAATTTGAATAAAGAAACTACAAAAAAAATTCTGGTTTGGAAACAAGAAGAAAAAAATAAATACAGGCAACAGAAAAGGTCCAGCAACAAGATTATGTATTACTCAAAACAAAAGGAGTTTAGACGGGATATTAACAAATGCAAAAAACCCCATACCCACCACCCACTCCACTGCCTCAATGCTGCCAGTTATGTTCAGTTGATATTCATCTTCATTCTAAATGAAGAAAGTTAAGATTATGTAATGCAACTTGTAAGTAGTTTGAGGATTTTTTCAGATGTTTAACAAATTCAGTTTGGAAGAGTAAACATTTTTCAATGTGCACATACTCTTTGATAAATACCTCTGTGTTTGCTAGCAGAGTAAATTTATTTCAGTTGTAGCAGGAATATTCAGTCTATATTCAGAAACTTTCATTGACTGTGCAGTCATCAGTAACTAAGACAGGAAAAAATCAGACTTCTGCAGCAGCTGTGACAAATGCAATATTGGATCAACTGCTTTTTGATATAATGAATTAGAAAACAATGGATGATGTCTTTTTACATTCATATTAAATGTTCACTTAAACTCAGAACAAATAATAAATATTTTAGGTTTTAGTTTTAAAATAACATACATTGACTAAATTTTCTCACATGCAAGATCAATTTAATAACAAAGAATCAAGACAGCTCACTGTAATGATATACTCTTGGGAATCTTTTCATTCCATAGCTAAAGATTTCAGCATGTTTTAATCTCTCTCAGTGTTAAAACTACCAAGTGAGACAGAATACCAAATACTGTCTCTGTTTGGTTTCAAGGTGTCTCTTTCTCATGCTGACACACCATATATATCACTTTTATGTGTTACATCTCAACGTGGGAGCCACACTGCCATCTTTAGAATGTTCAGGGAAAGTAATTTACCTATTTCATATCGAAAACAACTGTTCAGTATGTCACTCTCAAGAGAGTAGTATGTACTACTATATGCAGTAGATATTACATACTACACACGATATATGATATATATATACACACCATATTATATACTGTACTATATATACTATTTCTCAGAGTGGAAGAAGAGGAATCATTTGATGTGTGTGCAGATAGAGAGAAATGAACTAAATTCTGGATTTAGCTGCATGAGTCTATAAGAGACAGAGTAAGAAAAAAGATCCGGTGAAAAATATACAGTTCTTTTCCTACCACCTCTAGAGATCTCCTAAGAAGTTTGATTTCAGCATATTTTTTACGTGTACAGAAAACTTATCAGATATGTGTAGATATTTTAAAATTATTTTCTGCTATGAAAATATTCAAGTCTGATATCTGAGATTGGATTATTAAAACAAGAATTTCATCTCCATGACTATACATTTCAAACTTAAGTTAGAAATTTCTAACAATCAGTTTCTTCTGCTAGAGTAAACATGCTATTTGGCAGACAAAGCAGGAGACATACAATAATTACTTTATACCCTTCATCAAGGATCCAATAAGAAAAAATATCTTACAGAAAGCATTGAAAAGTTCAACAAAGATAATATTCCAATACTTCCTAACAAATTAAAACGTGAAGTAAGAATTAATTTCTTAGCTCCCGATCTTTTTAAGAATCTTATTCAGAATCTGTTGTGATAGGGAGCTAAAGAACACCTACAAAAGGGATTACAGGTGTCATAAGAAGTTTTAAAAATAGCATTGCAGACATCAAAAACATTTTTAAATGAAACAATTTTAAATGAGAATATGGATTTTTTTTTTAAATGAGAAATTGAGATTTTACTTTCTAAAATGTTGAGAACTGGCAAGCTAAAACTAACAATTTTACTTGGTCATTAAAAGGAGTTCCATTCGGATGCATAGTAGACAAAAAGTTAAACATGGAGTAAAACAAAGGACAAACTCCTAGCCCAAATACATGAAGGATTTGGTCATGAAAGAAAAGTCTATCTTGCTTTTTAATTAGTCTTCAGTATGTTTTTTTGACACATAAAAAATAATCCACTTTATTATTTGAATGTGACCTTATTTATAGGATGGGAAAGTTTGCAATAAGAAAAATATAAATGGTACTTAAAATTATTAGAAGCCTGTTAGGAAGATTGCATACAGAATTGTTTACTATATATCATTTCTTGGGTTTTTTTTTAATATGTTGAGAAATATATATAATAATGTATAGTTTTAATGGTGTTAAAAATAGAAGAAATTATTTATGTAACAGAAATTCTTTTTTTTTTTTTTAAACAACCAAATCAGTATGCCTAGTACATATTAATTACTCTACTTGTGATATTAATTTTTCTATCTGTCATTTTCCTGAACATTTTCTCTATATCTTGAAGCATTCTTCAAGATCTATTAATGAATGCTAGATTTTTAGATTACAGTTATCTATAGGGGGAAAAATAAAGTCTGATGGAAATATCTCTTGGAAAATATGTCTACTTAGTGAAGATTTCTATCTTATTCAGTAATAGTTATGTGACATTTCTCTACTCTTTCTTACAGTATTTTGCAAATGTTTGTGCTTTTCTCACATGTACATTCAGTAATGTATTGCAATTTCTTACATTTAATAGAATTTTTCATTCACTGCACACCTGGCTATTTTTAATGTTTTTGCTGAATTAGGTATCTTTGCCTCTTAGGAGAGTTCTTTGCTTTATGTAAATTGTCACAGTTCCACATTCAATTCAACAGAGTTCTAACATTGATGCTCATTTATGTTTTTTTTTTCATTTTTACAAGGTTAGTTTCACAAAATTGCTTGATAATATGGAAAATTATGTGTGTCAACCAACTGCTATGAAATTACATTATAGTTAAAAATATCACAGCAAAATATATGGCATTTTATACAAACACAAAGGAAGAATACATCTGAGATACCTGCTGTCCGGAGAATATAATTTTTATCACTTTTTGCATTTTCCACATATTGTGTGGTTTGAAAATGATGCCAGCCTACTGATAAGTGGTACTACTATTCTTTTTTCCTGTTCTTTTTATTGGGATTGGTGTAATTAATTTCTTCAAAAGCTCTGTTAAAAGCTGCTTGTAAAAGTAATGTAATAAGCAGTAACTTAATATATCACATTTTTCTCATGGCTCAAGGCCACTTGCTTTAAAAAATACTACCAGTTCACCCCCCAGCTCTGTATCTCAGAAAAAATGAAGGAGAAAAGCAGGAGAGTAAGATCCTCTATGTTTGAATTTGCAAACATTCCTTCAGAATGAATCACAATTCCTAAAGAAGATAGTCTTATTTATATGTCACAGCTTTGAAAAGGTAACTTTACTACACAACTGCAAATGCATTTTTGTCTGAACTGATGTAATGCATGCCTTAATGAATATTCTTAATGATTCAGACTTTAGTTCACAATGGAATATCTTTTTTTGCTAACGGAAATTCCATTTAAAACTACTTCCTATTAATAAGTTTTTATTAGTATATTTATTTCAAAAAGAAATAAAGAAAATAAGAAAAAGGAATATTTTTTTTTGTAGTGAAAATAGTGGACTGATTAAATTTGACATTTTCCACATAACATCACAAATAATGTTGAACAGATTTTTTTTTCATAGAATTACAGAACGGTTTAGACTTGAAGTGAGCTTTGGAGGTCATCTGGTCCAATGTTTGTGCACAAGCAAGGTCAGCTAAAGTAAGTTGTCCATGATTGTGTCCAGACAGTGCTGATACCTCTAAAGATGGAGGCTTCACAACCTCCCTCAGAAACCTGTGGCAGTGCTCACTCACTCTCATCTCCTGATGTTCATACAGAACCTCCCATGTTACAGTTGGTGTCTACTGCCTCTTGTTCTATCCAACCACTGAAATGAGCCTGGTTCCATTTTTGCATCCTCCCTTCAGGTATTTGCACACATTGATGAGATCCCACCTGAGCCTTCTCTTCTCTAGGCTAAACAATCCCAGCACTCTCAGCCTTTCGTCGTATGCGAGGTGCTCCAGTCCTTTCATTATCTTTGTGGTCTTGTGCTGGACTTATTCCAAGTCTATATTTTTCCTGCACTGGAGAGCCCAGCACTGGACACAGTACTCTAGGTGTGGCCTCACCAGTGCTGATTTTCACATCCAATTCTTCCTTACCTAGATTGTTTGCACCCTGATATGTTGTCCTTCCAGAAGATATAACAATGGTTAAATTCCCCCATTGAGGACCATAACCTGTGAACAGGAGGCTTTTTTCAGTTGTTTGAAGAAGGTTTTCTCTATGTTTTGTTCCTGATGAGAGACTGCAGCCCATAGGTGACATGCCAGAGCAGAGGAAAGGTAAGAAGAAAGCAGCAGTTGAGGAAAACAGGAAGGGGGGAGAAGCAGAAACTACCAGAGTCAAATATTGACTTTCTGCACCTCCTGTTGTTCCTGTTGTTCCTGCTGGGAGAGACTGAGCATGGGGTGTTCTGAAAAGAAGGGAAGTTCACACTAGGAAATGGGGAGATGTGTGCCACTGAGCTGAGCCTAGGGGAACAGTAAAAAAGATGTCTGCTTAAGTGTCTGTTTAAATGACTTCTTTTTCCCTTTAATACTCAAATCATAAATTAAAAGTTTGCTAAATAGCAATAAATTTGCAACTTTATGAATAAAGGCTGGTTTTCACACTGTATTTCACAGAAGGAAAAAACACTATAGAAGCGGGCATGTTGAATAAATGTAATAACTGAGCAAAACTTCATCCTTCTTATATTTATTCCTGTTAAAGAATTCACAATAATTATATAAAGAATCAAATGGTATTTAAGTACTGTATAAATATAAAAGGAATTATAGATATCAAATGGTGATAGAACAAACCTTAGAGAAGTTTACGTGTGCAAATGCAAAAAAAAAAAAGTGTGTGTGACTTTCAGAACTGTTCAAGATTACTTGTTTATTTTCTTCACAGGATACCTTGAGTATAGCTGTCCTTAGAAAGCAAGACTCTGATCTAATTAAGAATCTTAACAAGCACTGATCATATATATATATTTGATTTATATATAATCCATGATGGTCAAATGCATTGTTATACATAGAATGGATAATATATATTATAAATTTAATGTATGTATATATATAAAATAATTATCCAAGGTAGCCAAATTTTAATATTATACCAAAATGTTGGTATAATAGAAAAAAATATTGGATAATCAAATAATTATAATTTTGACTTCCATGTTATAATTTTCTTACTATGAGGTTAAACATTTCATGAGGTATTCTAGCAATTTATGAGAGAACTGAATGTCTTGACCAACAATACAGAAAATTAGTCTCAGAAATTAACTTCAGTACAATCAGAACTGAGATTTCCTGACTCTTAAGAATGTTGCTAACAGTTTCTAATTTGTCATGGGAATAGTTTACTTCTTATCAATCTATTTGAGATACTTAGAAAAAGCATTTTACTGACATTCCGTACCTCTGCCTGGTAAAGACCTTGTGAAGCCAGCTACTTTGTCATTCTTTACATTTGAGGTGGTGGGCCATGACTGGAGAATGGTGCACTCAGCATTACTCATCTTGTAACCAATGCTGACTGACAGATTGAAGCAGCTAGAGCCCTGTGTAAGTAATTTGTTTATTAGCTGGGGCTTAGGCTGAGACTAAACAAAGATAAAGATGATTCTGAAGGTACATACTTCTTAGTTAAACTCCCTTGAAACTTGACACAGAACATTAACTTGCAGCATAAAGGGAAAAATGTTCTTGCCCGTTCCTGGCTCACACGCTAGGGTGCTGAGTCTGTCTGGGATGCAGTTAAGTTTCTTCATAGAAGCACTTATATTGATGTGCTTTGGATCTGAGGCAAAAATGGTGATGGTCATGCACCAGTACTTTGGCCATTGCGAAGAGTGCTTGCACAGTGTCAGCCTTCCACCACCATCAGCCATTTCAGTAAGTAGGCTGGGGTCAGGCAGGAGGTTGGGAGGAAACTTAGCTAGGACAACTGCCTCAAACTGACCAAAGGGATATTCCATATCACATGACGAAGTGCTCAGCAATGAATGCTCAGGCAAAGAAGGATGAAGGGGGGACATTCATGGTTATGGTGTCTGTCTTCACAAGGGACTTATGCATGCTGTGGACCTTCTTTCCAGGAAGTGGCACAACTGTCTGCTCATTGGAAGTAGTGAAGGAATTCCTCTTTTTGATTTCTTGTGCATATAATTTTTGCTTTTTTTATTAAACTGTCATTATCCTGATCCATGAGGATTCTTGCCTTCCTTATACTTTCTCCTCAGCCTGCAGCATAGAGGAGTGAATGAGAAGTTGGTGGATGTTTGGCATTGCTTGCAGTCAATCCACCACACCCAGTGTATACACATGGTTTATTTTCAACCCTTTAGTTAACCATAACAATAGCTATGTAGCTACTGAAGGAGAGATTGTGTCACACTTTCACTTACATCAGTGACACATGGTTTATATTTTCCCTGTGGGTACTACCATTTTCATGTAGCTGTACTTATACTGAAGGATATTATGAGTGTGACATCTAGCTTTAGACTAGACTATATCTTTGCCTGGATAATTACAAAGTTACACTTCTTAAAGTAGCTACTTAGAGTAGCTCACATACTTTTTAAAAATCAGAATACTTTATAAATTCTAACTGCAGGAAACTCTGCAGAAATAGGTAAAATGTTATGTTTTCCTGAATAAGACAAAGACATTTCTTGTTTTTAAATAATTATACTCTTCAAAGTTAAAGAAAATTATAATAAACTGGTGAAGCAATAAGAAAGAAATTTCACCAATATAATTGCAAAATACTTCTGGTTCACCCGTGATTGACTAAAATTCCCCTGTACCAGACGTATGAGTATTCAAAAATGTACCAGTATTAACAGGGGAATTCTACATACTGCAAACTTCATGAGCTCCATAGTGTGATAAAGATTGGTTTTCTTTTAATTTTAATTGTTGTATTTACTAAATATTTGTATATTTCTTTGGTATTTTGGATGAAAGATTACACAATTTGCAAGTTGAAAATAATACATGCATTCAACATTTACATTTTTTCTTATTTACATTTGTTACTAAAGAAATATAGTAAAAAAAAAAAAAAACAAAACTTGTATAGCTTGACATTTAGAAGACATAAAATGGCAAAATTAAGGTTCTGTACACAAACTTTAAGTCATTGTGTTCATGACTAATCCATAATTAAATGGCAAGCTATTGATAATCAGACTCTCAAATGTGGGTAAATTTTAGAGGTATTTCTTCTGCTACATTTTATTTTAGAAGACTAGATAGAAGTTGGTTTTCTCTATGAAATGCTCAGTCATTCCATGATTCATACAAATAGCATTGCCAGTATATCTTAAATGTTAGACTTCTGCAGGTTTTGTGGCCAAGCACTAAAATGTAGTACAATGTATCAGTAAAACAAACGTTTATATAAGAGCTAAGAGAAGCTGACTATTTAGCATGTAAGTAATCAAACAGAGGTTGGAAAACTCAGTCTCAAGTGGTCTCAGACTAATTGCCCATTTATTCTTATCTCTTGATGCTTCCGGCACCATTTTAACCAGTTTAAGAAGTAGTTGAAAAAGACTGAAGAATGAACTGTTTAATTTAATTTCTTTTTCACTACGTGAAGTTCATACACTTGGAAGCTGAATTGCATTTCATTTCTGGGTTGGACCTTACAGTCTCTGGGAGTTATGCATACTTATATTTAATCCTTTCCACTGCTGACTCAGTACTTTGTCAGTGTGGAGAGCAAGCTGTTTCTCCTGAGTTTGTTCTCCATTCTTAACTTCTTTAAAAAGTGCAGCTGAGTAATCTGTATTTCAAAGAAAGATGACCTTTGCTTGATTTAAATGGAATCTTTCTTTCAATATCTGAAATGAGAAAGTGATTAAAGTTTTGGTTGATAGGTAAGATGTATTTTAGGAGCAGATAAGCTTAAAGGTCAGACACTGTCAAATGAAGGATTTTGACTTTTTAATATTTAAATACTTTATAAGAATCATGGTTTATGCATGCCTGGTACTCTTTTTAAGTTCTAAAGTAAAATTGCTCTGCATTTTCATAAGATTCACCTTTCAATGTTAGCTACGTTTTGATGGTATTGGATGAACAATTACTTTGCAGCATTTGGTCTTCCTGCTTCACTTGAGACAGTTTTCCTGCCCTTTCTGTCAAATAATTAAAAAAAAAATCTCAAAATAGCATACCTGAATTAAAACACTGGCACCTCTTTCATAGATTGATTTCTTTTATTCCTACTGATGGTTTAAACTCAGTAATTTTTAAGGTAACTAATAAATTTCATGGAATGAACTATCTGGAGTGCCATAACATGCCATTTACAGGACAATCAGGTGGTCAGGTCCTGTTAGCATGGGTTCACAAAGCGCAGGTCTGGCTTAACGAATCTCATCTCTTTCTATGACAATGAGACCCGCTTGGTGGATGAGGGAAAGGCTGTGGATGTTGTTTACCTGACTTCAACAACGCCTTTAATCCCCATAGCATCTTCATGAAAAAACTGGCTGCCCTAGGCATAGAAGGGCATACACTCTGCTGGATCAAACACTGTGTGGATGGCCAGGCCCAGAGAGTGGTGGTGAATGGAGTTAAATCCAGTCGGCGACCCATCACAAGTGGTGTTTCACAGTGCTCAGGGCTGGGGCCACTCCTTTTTAATATCTTTATCAATGATTTTGACAAGGAGATTGAGAGCACCCTCAGTCATTTTGCAGATGGCACCAAGTTAGGTGGGAGTGTTGATCTGCTTGAGGGTAGGAAGGTTCTACAGATGGATTTAAACAGACTAGATCAATGGGCTTAGTTCAATTGTATAATCTTCAACAAGGCCAAGTTCTGGGTCCTGCACTTGGGCCACAACAACTCCCTGCAACGCTACAGGCCTGGGGAGGAGTGACCAACGGCATCCTGGCCTGTGGCCAGCAGGACTAGAGAAGTGATTGTTCCACTGTACTCTGCACTGGTGAGACCGCACCTTGAATTTTGTCATATCCTTCTATCATCCTATATCCCGAGGACAGGAAAAATCCCACTAATATAATCTTAACTTCTCAGAGTATTTTCCCAGGTTGTGTAACATTTATCCTTGACCCACATCAAAAAAGAATCTGAATTCGTACTCTGAATGCAAAGTTATTTTCTTTCTGTTACCACATTTCAAACAGGGAAGAATATCATAAATAGTAAGTCCCATGAGATAAGTAATAGTAATTTCACCTAGTGTAAAATGTTGAAAACTTAAAGTCAAAACAAAGATATAACTTTGGACAATTAACGTCTGCACAATTAACAATTTAAATGCATCACTAATTTAATCATTTCCCATATGGTCTATTCAATTAACCCTCAATAAAAGAGACCAGCACTTCAGAGTCTCAAATAAACAGAGAAGGAAACAATAACTGTGTAAATTGTTTTCAAAAATATTAATAGCTTACATATCTAGTTCAAACATAGCTAATGAACTTTGTTTTCATTTCTGAACTTGCATTCAAAAAGTAATTATCAAAGCAGCTGCCCTTCAGATGGCAGGCTGAGAATGGCACTCTGGTCAATTTGAGAGAACATTATGCTGTAACGAGAAAAATGTGCTAATGCATGATATTTGAATTCTATTTATACGTGTGTGAAAATATAGGTACCACTCTTTATCCTTCTTTCCCCTGACTGCAGGTGAGAAAAGAGCTTTCATTTTCCTAGTAAAAATTGTACCTGCTAGATCAGTAGCATGGTAATAACCTGCATTTCAGAACTTTAGACTCCTCTAAAACTGCAGTATTAAATAGATAAAGAAGAAGACAAGGAAATGTTTCAGGTGGTGCATTTCAGAAATGTCCATGAAACTGTGCTAAAACATCAGACCTCAAACTGCGGAATGAGTAGCACAGTACAAATAATGTTTCTTCCCCATTATCACATAATCTATTTTATAACCTTTCTTGTCTTTCTTTTAATCCTTTTTGATGTTTTAAAATATATTTATCATATACCAGACTCTCCAAGCTTCCTTTGTTGGTCTTGGTTTTTTTTTGGTTTGGTTTGATTTTTTTTTTTTTAATCTTCCCTCTTTGTTCTGCCCCTCCATTTTACCCATGAGGTGAGAATGCTGCTCTTTGAACACCAATACTACTTGCTTCTCTTTTTCTCTTTAGTTACCTATCACTTTGCAACACAAAAGTACACGCTAAAAAGGCTACTATCCTTGGAAACATACCGAACCTTTATAAACCTAAGCAGTATTTAAAGAATCTCACACTCACTTTAACAAGGTCAGAACTTCACACATACGCAGCCAATGTACAAGCAGCAACCAACGAAGAAAAATCAGGGGAAAGTATTGCAAATAGAGAAATTAATACTCAGATCTGAAGAGAATGGATAGTAAAACTATTCTATGACTCAGCTCTGGTTTTGAATATTTCTGGTATGAAATGCAACATATCTGTGCTTAGCCCTTGCCACAGAATGGTTGAGTATATTTTCTCCTTGATCCAGCTTGTGTCTATAGCTTTATACGCCTAAAGGAAAGGCAGGGGAAAGATAGCATGATGAGATGAACACAATTTGACATTTAATAAAAGAACTCTTCCTAACAAGTGCCCTACAAGATAAAGAAGGATTGAGCTGTATAACTTTTGTCTTCTGTAGGAACTGAGTGAGTTTGGTTCACAGTAATTAAATGCATACTTTAACTTATTCAAAAGAATACGAAAAAAAAAAATCTTTTATTTTAAGTTTATCAAGTGGGTTCTTTCCACAATTCAGCCTCTACCATAATTTTGTTATTATAATTATACAGTCATTAATTAGCTATTAGCTAACATTATCTATTTATTTATAAATCATGCAGATTTTGATAATTTCTATGCTATTTAATATTGGAAACATTTACTTGGGAATTTTATTTTACCCTTTACTTTTAACTACTTTTTTTTCTTTAAAATAAAAAGGAAATACCACCTAAACTTCATGTAGCCCTGTTAATATCAACAGTCATCGTTATATTTTATTTATTTTTCTGGGTGAGACCCAATGGATGTATAGGGGAAAAGAAGGCCATTTGTCTGTTTGGGCTTTTGGCCAACAGGACTTCAAATTACACCAATCAGAAAGTCTGCAATTAACATACACGCAAATATAGTACTTCTGCAATAGTCACAGTTGACAAATGAGCATAAAAAGTTTTGGGGCTACTTGACTGTCTAAATTCATCAAATATATATTTTTTTAAGGAAATAAGTACACAGTCTTATTTCCTTGTCTGACAGCTTTAAATCTTTTCATTTATCATAATTGTTAATCAACAGCTACAGTTAAGTATATAATAGTCTGCAAATTTGCAGGACTACATAATCATAATTCATGCCATACATTTAGTATCTTAAAGAACAGAGGTAGGGGTTATATGTCCTTCTTATTTTATTTTCATTTCATAGTCTCTGACCAAGAATGTAAAGGGGAGATTCTCAAATACTCAAATGAAGGAGGATTGAAAAAAGACTGGGATACTTGTAATGATTACCAGAAAACTTGTGCTTCAGGGATAAAAGTGAATTTAAAAAGAACTGAGTGAATAGACAGATACAACAGTGGAGTATTTAGCCTTTTCTGGAGGGTGATGGTTTAGAACTGAGTAAATAGTCTGAAATCTTTAGTCTCCCTGGAGCCACAGGATCAAATCTAGCCTAGTTTAGCTCAATCCTTCATTTTTGTACCTTCACGGTAAGGAAACCAAATTTCATGTAGTTTGATGTACACACTCCTTTTGTGAAAAGAGGCACTTGAAATAAAATT
>VWZK01016749.1:0-23240 GCA_013396935.1 Baryphthengus martii | reverse complement strand
CTAAAAAAAAAAAAAAAAAAAAAAGGAAAAGAAAACCAAGCAAATTTGAGGCTAATAAAGGCATCATTTAAAACACTTGAAAAAGGAGGTCCCTGACTACTATTGAAAACTAGTAAGAATTAGAGTAATGTTTCTAAAATCCTTTTGAAAAGCATACATAACAATTCTGAAACCTTTCTTTTTCACTCAAACAATACTACAGCTCTTTATGGAGACAAAGGTTTCAAATTAAAACTTCAATCAGTGTTTGCCTTTGAGTCAATTCAAGTCATCTGAGTCAAAATGTCTCTGAGTTAATCCCAGATGGATTTAACCTAAATCAACCAAAATAAGGACACTGTAACTTTGTGAGGACTTGATTTTGATGTGGATTGATGTTGGCATTTTATCAATGTTTCTAAATTTTCTTGCTTGCCATCTTTTCCAGATTGTTATTTTCCTTCTTTATTGATTTTAATTAACATTTTTCCATGAGTTTCCACTCTTACCAAGCATATGTCTATAAATACATAAAATAGTAGAGACCTTCGTAACACAGACCTGCAAACCATTTCCAATCATTAAGAGTCACATCTAGCCATTAGTATTTATGAAAAACAACTTCTTTTTTTTCCCTGTTACTTTGCTTTCATGTGTTTGGATCAATACCTGTATGTGCTCATGAATATCTAAAATCAAAATCAAATTCAAACACATTTAGTAGGTATGAGAGCTCCTGCTCCAGTTATTCTGATGATCTCTCCAGCTTTTAAACCATTGAAATTACATGGGGGAGGGATTTTGTTGATATTTTTTTCTTCTTTTTTCTATTCTGTTTTCCAGTCTTGAAAGTGTTTTTTCAGTCCCCACTCACAAAAGTAGGCATTCCTTTTCTAACAATTTGCATTGAAAATTGAAACCTGAAAAAAGTAAAAAATACATAATTGTTATGTAAAATAATTTCCCTGATGTCAAGTCATTAACTAGGATAATTGAATTATTAATAGGGGAAGATTTTCTGAATATAGGTCTAAAAATACAGAAGGAAAATTAAAAATAAAAAAATTAGGAACCTGAAGAGCTTTCCAAAGATATATACTTTAAAAAAAAAAAAAAGGTAAATTAGACTACAATAGGGTCACTTAAATAAATGTCTTCCTGTGTTAAGGCCAGTCTACTCAGATTTGCAAGACTGACTCCTAAGAAGACATCACCTATTAGGTGTCTCAATGTTTGATTCAGTGATTAGTTAGCTTTAAGACACAGACAAAAAAAAAAGATGTCATATGCTCTGCTGGGACACTGACATCATTCTCAAGTGGTTTGAAGACAGCAAAAGTTTGAAGATATGAGTTCTTTCTCTAGGAAAAGGGAAAGGTTTGACAGCTATGTAACTGCTTTGGGGATACTCTTTCCAACGATTTATGCATTTTTCCTTATTGTTTCATACAAATGTCAGAGTGCAAAGGGTCTGGACAGTCTTCATGCTGATGTTGTGACAGGGTGAGAATTCTGCTCTTTAAACAAAATTATTTATATCATATTGCAAGCATTTATTAGAAACAAAACTGCAATAAACAAAAAACATCATAATTCAATGATAGAGAATTAAGTTGTGGAACAAGAAATCTAGCCTATTTTATTGACCATGATATGTTCCTCAGTGACCTTGGACATCTAACTTGATTTCTCATGCTTGTGTTTTTATTTTCTCTCTTTTTGTTTTAAGGACAAGCAACTCCTACAATGACTTTATGCAAGATCTAACATCAAAACTCTTGCAAATCATCTACAGTATCTGAGATGTAGCCTTATGTGAAAATCAAATGAAAAAAGAATGAAGAGTTTTAAATATTTTATCTTCAATATTTATTCTACTCAGCTGGTATGACAGAAAAAGATCTAACACCTAAGGAATGAACAAAACAAAGAAGAATCAAAAAAATGTTTACTGGGCAGATGATAAGAAAGTTCAAATTTTTAAATACAATGATCATACACCACTACTTTACTTCCCCTGAAAAATGAAGCATTTTCCATTTTTGCTGAAATATTCTGATTGGCAGCTTCCACACTACTCCTTCTCACTCTCAAGAAAACATATTTTCATTACTTCTAAAACATAGATAATGCTTCTTTTAAATAGTTGTGCATTTCTTCTATGAAGGTAAATTACACCACAGGGGCAACCACTGCACTGCCTTGTCTGTTCTAGGCAAGTTCTGTGAATGCCACCTGTGAAAAAATGAGGTAGGAACAAATGGTCATTTGAGTCAGCTGAGGCTGGAGATGACTCTTGTGCGACTTTTTAACTTAAACTGGGAAAAGTGAGAATGAAGCAGAATGAGAAAACAAAGCTGTTCCTAGGTGTACCCAAGAGTGTGTAGGAAAGACCCCTCCACCACTACCATGACCGTGAACACCATCGTTCCAGCAAAGATCTCAGGACACTGATGGCTAATTGGCAACTTACTCCCACTTTGCTCTTCTTGAGGAGTGCCTGAGTGTCTGCCCAGAGGAACACTGGAGCAGTATATAAAACAGGGATACTTGGAAGCTTTTATGTAACTATTTTAACGGCATTAATTATGTTTTTCTGTATTAATGGCATTAACTTTCTGTATTAACGCTTTGGACTATTAGACCACTGCAACATCCTTTGAGCTAAAAGTATGTAATTTGCTCAAACTCCTCTTTCCACTCAGAACTTGATAGAATTGATAACAATTAAAAAATCTGAATGGCAGTTAACATCTTATATTCTTAGCTCTCTGTTCTCATGGAAGAACATATGAATAAAGCAAATAGTGTTTTACCACACACTGGTTTTATTACTTCACTTTTATTTGAAAAAAAACCTGCCAATTTTTGGTCAGAGTAATTATTTCAACTGTGGTATACTTTTTTATCA
This sequence comes from Baryphthengus martii, assembly GCA_013396935.1. Classification (NCBI taxonomy): domain Eukaryota; kingdom Metazoa; phylum Chordata; class Aves; order Coraciiformes; family Momotidae; genus Baryphthengus; species Baryphthengus martii. The sequence goes on along the minus strand of VWZK01016749.1, from coordinate 20,350 downwards.
AGCTCATCTGTTTCACTGAAGTAAACATTTCTCAATAAATGCACAGATCTTCCTAAAAATTATATAAACATGAAAGTCATATTGAAGCTATAAATACAATATATTTATGTTTCAAATAGAGGATATTAAAGTTTATTTTCTATATAGAGTTTAAGTGAATAATCTGTAAGTACAAATGCAAAGCTTTCTTTCTAGCTGTGTGAAGATCACACAGCTATATTAAATTTTACTGCAAAGCACAGTAATCCTAGGAGAAATCTGTACAATTAAGAGCAGCAAAACATTGTATTAAAATATGTTAGAAATCTGAAGTAATTGTTCATCTTCAAACAAAATCCTCAAATATTTCTGTATGAAGAGCTCTCCTTGTAGCCATCCTTGACTTGGACTAACTGCATAGCACCTCCATGGTATTTAAGAAGAGTTTTCTCCATACAGACAGGTTTGCCCTTACTATCCAAATATGTTGAGAAAAGGACAAGAGAAGAGCATTACAAGAAAACAAACCCCATGATCTGACAACTTCTGTATTAATATCACTAAGTCTAAGAAAATTTGCTACTCACAAGATGTGTAAGAAAAATCTCTCTAGTTGAAGCTATAGTATTTCCAACTTTCTTTTTGCTGTGTGCTACAGAAAAATAGGTATATGCAAGAATCCCATAGGAAAACACGGAAATTACTATTTTAACAGGAGTTCTGCTCAGAGTACTGATTTTTATCAATAAAAGCTTACTTTCTGCAAAATGATGGATGAGTTTATGCTTCAGACAGAAGTTTTGAAAGGAAGAGAGAAGAAAAAGAACACAAGAATGCTCATTATCCTTAAATTATTTGTTATTAATTCAAGAAACATGTACAAAACCTTTTTTTCTGTTATGTTATGCAGATATAGGGTATGTTGAATTCAATAGACTTGCTTTGGTATAAGAGAAGACAAAGGTATTTTTGATAATGCATTACTTCTGTGGATTCAACACTCTTTCTCCTTTCTGGGACATGAATCTTCTTGACTTCTCTCATTTTACAAAGGGTGCATATTTTCATTACAACGTAAAAATGCAAGCTAAAATCTATTTGGTTTATGATTGTAAACAATTAAACTTTTCAGGTAAAATGATTGCTGTCTGTAGCATTTTCATCAGTAATTATATTGCTTTTTTCCATTAGTCCTGTCTTAGTGCAATGTTTGTGAGTCTTTATATATCAGTACGCACAATTTAGACCATAGTTTTCTAGCAGGTATCTCAGTATTATAAGAGATGTGCCCAAGAAGTGAATGCATTAAAAATTGGATGAAATGATTCAAAACAATGGTTTATATAGTGGATTTCTGCAAACTAAACACATAACTGTGCCACCTATATTTCTCAGATCTGCTGTGACCATTCAATGGGACAATGCTTAAATACAAACAACAATGATCTCCACTACATTCTAGCACAGTGCAGACATGAACTCCAGCCTATTAAGAATTATCCTGGTTTTCCTTATTGTCGGTATCAGGACATATTCTTAAAGACTGTTAATAGAAATCAGTCAGTGAAATTATTTTGTTGCATAGGGTAGTTATTCAATCAACATCTCATTTTTAATTGCTTAGTAATAGCATGTATGTAATCCACTCTTAATTCCTCTAATTTTGTAAATACTTTGACTACTTTCACCCATCTAACTAGGAGTGCTCATAAGAATGCAAGTAAGGAATCAGAAAATCTGGAAATTCAGAAATTCTCATATTGCATAGTTCATGTTCTATGTTGGATATAGAAAGAGATGAATAATGGCCAGTAACTTCATGGGACATTTTTTGTTCGGGTTTTTTTCTTGTGTTTAAGTATATTTTCTTCTGTTTATAACAAGTATCTGTTCCTTGCACAATAAAAACAAATAGATTACAAAGCTAATTCCAATGAGAACAATGCATGATTTAGGAGATTCAAAACTGACTGTAGTTTTGTATTTTATAGCCTCACTGCTTTATCTGAGTGTTTCCCAAATAGTTTTCATCTGAGATAAACCCAAAACCTATTATAGTTGCAGATGCATCCATGTTACAGCTAGACTATTTGAAATCTGAACAATCCAGAAGTGATTGTCTTTAGCCAGCTTTGTATGTTGTTGCTAGAGTAAGATACATTTAATTACTAAAATATATGCTACTTAGAAAGAATGTAAAGACTTGGAATACTCTAACACTTAAAAAGTTTCTTCACTGAATAAATTTCCCTTAGAAGTTCTCTAAAACTGAGACTTCCTACTTAAGAGCTTAAAATGGTGGTGTTACATTTCCCTGAATCATTATGTATGGGACATCTGCTCTGCATGTAAAAAACACCTTAAAAAGATGTAAATGGCATTTCTCCTGTAAAGACTATGATACAATGCACACATAATTAAATGGCTATTTTGTCTTGATTTTGATCCCAGCCTGTTGTTCCAATAATTAAAACACTCTACCATCAAATAATTTCTTGCAACCTGGGATGATAAAAAGTAAAAAGTGTGCATATTCATTGCATAATAAGATAATTATGAAGAAAAGTAAAAAGAACGTATAATTATGAAAAAAACGTTATACAAAAAGTTTATGAAAATTATCATCTTCTAAAATGAAATGGTTTTGACTTATTATCTTAAATACTTCATTTTTCTGAATGATTAATATTTCTGCTCTTTCTTTTTACTTCCATTATGTGTGGGAATCCGATGATGAAAATGCTAACAAGATACTGCTTTTTCTTTCGATATTGCATACATCGTATATATTGCAGCTCTTTTGTTAGACAATATATTAGACAGTCTACTTTGTACTGGTGTGTTACCAACAATGTTTTAGCCTCAAATGCAAAGTATAGCACTATGTGGACTGTTGAGAAGAAACTTTTTTGTCACCAGGTTACTCTACTTTAGAGAGATGTTATTGTCTCTTACAAGAATTCTGTCAGTATTCATCCACTCATTTGAAGGTGTAATTTCGTCACTCTGCAATTATATGCCAAGTGGTATGTCAGTTCATCACAAAACTGATGTCACCATTGCACAATTTTATGGCAAGCTAAAAAATATGGCAATGGTGATTTTATCCAAACAGTCTAAACTCACTGATGACTGGCACCAGTGAAATAGTGAAAAGACTGACTTGCGTGTAGGCATAATGCCATAAGAACAGTTGGATATGAGTACAAATATCTAAGAGATCATCTACAATCACAAAATGTATTTGTGAAGGGCACAAGTATAGCCAGGAAATACCAGATGGTTGTCTGTCCTGAGGTTATAGGAATACAGCTATGGGAATGTAGCTTAATCCTGCTTTTGGCTAGATAAAATCCCTAAAATTAATAAGATGTATCCATGACTGATGAAGAAAAGTATATTATTTTGCTTATTTCTTAAGAAATACTTTAATCATTCTTTAAAAAAAAAAAGAAGTAAATTTACTTGTATGTAAGTGAAAAGTCAATTTGCAGGCAATGGAAAGGGATACTCCAAGGATATACCCTTAATAAAATTAAAACAAAAATTTTGTTACAACAGGTGAACTCCCATTTTAAATGGAACTCATGGAAATGATAGTAGTCTTTAGTGAATGGATAAGAAAAAACTCTGCTGTTTTATGTTCCAACTACAGATAAATCTCAGCATATCTTTCTATGAGAGTCTTGTTGTGATGCTGAGTTTCATTATATTTTCAAATATCACGGAATCGCAGAATCACAGAATGTCTTTGGTTGGAAGAGACCTTCAAGATCATCTAGTCCAGCCTTTGACCAAAGACTGCAAGCTCACCACTAAACCATGTCCCTCAGCACCAGGTCCACATGCCCTTTAAATACCTCCAGGAATGGTCACTCCACCACTGCCCTGGGCAAACTATTCCAATGTTTAATTATCCTTTCAGTGAAGAAATGTTTCCTAATGTCCAGTCTAAACCTCCCCTGGCACAGCTTGCGCCCATTACCTCTGGCCCTGTCACACACCACCAGGGAGAAGAAGCTGTCCCTCTCTTCACTCCAACCCCCTTTCAGGTAGTTGTAGAGAGCGATAAGGTCTCCCCTTAGCCTCCTCTTCCCCTCTTCTAACTTAATCAGAAGTTAGTGAGAAGACATGTGGCCAAATAGAATAAAAGAATAAACTTTTCCTCTTTTATTTATTTTTTTCTCCTATTAATCTATCATATTACTGGACATTAAATGACATAACATTGTCTGTATCAATAGTTTCTTTAGACCTCTACCTGAATATGTTCACCATAGTCTAAATTTTTTTGTTGCTTCCATTGGAATTCTAATATGTGCTCCTTCAAAACTATGGTTTTAACTATTTTAGGACATAATTCGCCTATATACAAGTCTACACAGCCTTCTAGAATGAAAAATCAGGAATATTTTCTTTCCCAACATTCATTGTGATGAAAATGATGATGATGATGATTACTATTATTGGCTACTGTCACTTTTGTTTTTCTTCAAATTATTTCAGTATAATTATTGATAATTGCATCTCTTCCTTTCTTCGTATATGATAATATCCTTTTAAAAATGCAAAATAAGCTGATACATCTTTTTCAGCTTTCTTTTTTATTAGAAAGGAAGATTTAAATTAGCAAACCTTTATATATATGTAGATGTTTGAGTGCAACAGATTTTATCTGTTGTCCTTTGTTTTGGCTCTGTTTTCAATAACAACAGAAGTTACTATTAAAGAATATGATCTGTGAGTGGATTTCTCTCTCTGAAAAATGTCCAAATTAACATTTATACCAAGTAAGAAAGTAAAATCATGAATGTCCACTGATGTAAGTTGGCTTAATGCTATCTAGTTCAATGTTTAATTTACACAAACTGATATTATGTCTTCAGAACATGAGTAATTTAGCGATATTACTTTAAACTTTTATCAACATGTCCAGAAATTCTGCCCTTTCTGTTGTGGCATTCAGCATAACGTTTTCTGTTGAAATTTTGGTGCATTTATAATTTTAATCATGCTCTTGCAAAAGCAATCAACCCCAACCCAGATTAGAAAAATATTTTATATACTTTTTCTGTGGCACTTTCAAAAATCTCCTCTCATCTCAGTGGTCTTAAATTTATACACATCCTAAGGCTTTACAGAACTTAACTGGCAAAATCTATGCTCACGAATGTAAGAATACATCCAATACACCTTATTACTCAAAAAGTATAGAAAAAAGCATACAAAAAGCTGCTGATCTAAACATGCTTTGAGATACACTTTAAGCTTTTGAATGTATGGGACTGAAGCTATACTGTCAATGTGCATTATACTGCAAAGTCATCAAGCCTTACACCTTGGAAAAAATATTGTAGAATATATGATCCAATAGTTTAGGAAGTACTTTTTATGCTAATTTATGTCTCTGAAAATTATTTCAAATTCTTGCTGGTTTTATAAATACTGTGCCACTCTATCAAAATGTTCCTGAAAGATTTTCAAAATCTGTATCATTCAAGGTCTGATACAACTGACAAGACAGTGTCAGGAACAATTTAAAACTGTTAAAGACCTTTCTTTATTAGATCCCGGTCAGTGCTGACTGTAGCAGAAATGGAGAAAAGATGTTCATTATGTCAGGGAAAAAAATGTTAAACAGAAAACAAGATGTCAGTTTTTTAACCTTCATCAATGTACAATTCTCTAAAATGACAGAAACATGTCAAACTATGAGAAGGAAAAACAGTTATGAAACAATGTTAGTAAACGACAAACTAGACAAGCAAAAGTAGAAAGCATTACTTCTCTGAAGAAACACTGAAAAACCATAAATGTGTTGAATATCTTTTCCATTCTTCATCTTTTTCTATCAAGTTCTTTAAAAAAATAGTTTATGAAAAAACAACAGCAAATGTTGTACACTAGCTTTTGCTTCACCTAGTAGTTATTTTAAATTTCTGTGAACTGAAAAAGAAAATGTGAAATTAAGCATATGTAGTTACATATTTGTAATGTAGATCAGAACAATTTCCGCTTAAAACAACCATTAGAAACATAAGATTATTTTATAAAACAGCTTGTTTGAAATTATCTAAAATATTTATTATCAATTGTGCCATAGAAAAATATTGACAGTGTTGGTTTTACTTAAATCAACAAAAGACATCCAACTTCTTTAGCAGTCCGTATTCCACCTATGATGTTTACTAATAGGCAATAGTTAAATTAGTGTTATGCTATGATATAATGGAAAATAGTTTTTAACATATTAGTTCAAAAATTTTCAGGAAAAAATAGCTCATAACTTATTGGCAGTGCTGGCAAAACCAAATGCTGCTGTCCTATGAATGACCACTACTAAGATTTTTGTTCTTTTCTCAAATATCATGTGTAATTCTAATACATTAAGAATGCACAAAATGGTATTTTTTTTTCCAAATCTAACAACATTCCAATACTTAAATTGATTTAACATTTTGGGATGTTTATCTTCCAAAGCAATCTCTCAGATACCACATGATACAAGAATATATATGCATTATTCCCCTTATTGGATATAATTTAAATCTTACAGAATATAATTAAGGAAATATATGTGGTTATTTACCACTTCTGGTATCGTACTGTCTCATAAATTGTATTTAATTTTTTAAGTGCAACAGCACTAAAATGATACATGACCATGATCTATCCTAAAATTCTGTTATTTTAAAACAAATAAATGAATCTGTATAAATATATCCTTAAGCTTGATATCTGCCTAAGAGAGCACAATAGATATTTCTTAAGTCCTGATTTTTACACTTATAGTAATCTCCTTAGAAATAAAAGAAATATTTGAAAATAACAAAGGTGAATGAAATGCCTTTTAGAGAGAGGTTTCTGCAGTAGTAGGGATAGTAAACACTTATGGACACTTTTCAAATAGTCTAGCAGCTTTTAAATGCACCATAACAGAAAACAGGAAAATCCCTACATACTTTCAGTGAAGCATTAAATATGTTCTGCTCCGGGTATTTCCGGTCGCAAAACTATGCTTATTCCTGAAGTGATTTTGAATAAATACTGACGCCAGCCAATATGTAATTTAAAAAATTATACATTTTAAGTGGTATGTAGGTTATCGGGTTTGAGTGTAAATCAGAAAAATTAACATATTTGTTATGTGGAAATAGTAAACATATTCTGTGCTTACACTGTCTCATGCTCTTGACGTAAATCTTTTATGCCAAAAATGTACACAAGTTTCAGGTTCAAAATATTCAGGGTATAAAAACAATGTGTTATTTTTATTTCTACTAAATAAAAATAGTAGAACTTTCAATTCTACTACATAAAAATACAACTGCTGAGGGAGAGTGTCAGGAGCTTCAGTAATCTTATCCCTTAGCTCTTACTGAAGGAAACTTTGTTGCCTAGTTCATATTTTTAACACAAATATCTGACTGTATTAAACTTGCTATCTTCTGCGAGATTTTTTCATAGTAATAGCCATTTTCTTTTTACATTACATTTTTGTGTCACTCATCCATAACAGTAATGCTGAATTATTACTACTTTTCCAAAACTGCATTATGTTAGGCAATAAGATATCTCCCTATCTGTCTTTTAATTGCTTCCAGATCAGAAATATACTACAAACGCCTTTATTTCTCAACATATAACACAATAATTGCAGTTGTCTTTATTCAGGACAGACACAGTAGAATCCAAATTCAGATCTTTATATTAGTCAAGAATTAAAGAAATCTTTTTAATAAAGAACAAACATATTCTATCTGACAGACAATTGCATATGAAGGCTTTCTATGACAATTCTATCCAAACTTCTCCTTTTCACTTGGTTTTTATGTTATTTCCACAGTCTGATGATGAACGGTTAGTTTTTTCCCCAGTTTAATCCTGATATCCTTGATCTTTCCACTTTTCCAAAACACTTGTGCAACACCATATATCAACACAACTGCAGCATAACCTATAGTAGGTCCTGAAGAGTCATACAAATCTCTGCTTTCCAAGAAGAATCAGGCTTATGCTCTGCCTTAGGTTTAGAGCAGTCATATGTTTATTTCTTAGCTTTAAGTAACACTTACTGTGGGAAATATCAGCTTGTAACAGGATTCTGCTCTAAGTACCTGATGTATTGTTTGTATTTGTTAACTATTATTAAAATGTTTTCAGATGTGTTTCATCGACCATGATTTCTTCCTTTCTACAATACAACAAAGTGCTGCTTTCTTACAGAATCCCTACTTTCTGCAATTATATAATCAACTCTATTCAGACTTTAATGGAGCTGATTTACCACTTGGAGACACCCAGGGCTTTTTCTTTTCTGTAAAGTCTGGATAACTGTTCTCCTAAACTGAATAGCTATATAAATGTCTGACGCTAGATAGGGGTGATTCACTTCCTTTTTACACTGTGCAAGGCATACACATATTTATTTACTGTGCAAGCTGTTGCCAACATTAATTACCTGTACAGCTACTTCACATGGTATTTGTGGTTCACCATTAGTCATCTAATCATTATGAACTTTCATGACCAGTAGACAGTGCTAATTTCCAAGTTCATGTAAAAGATCATCTAAGGCATTCCCTAGTAGATTCATGTAAGGGACTAGAAATATGTATCAACATTGTCGGCGTAAGGAACAGAGATATGCCTCAATATTTTTGGAAGAACGGTTTAACCACTAAGAGATATGTCCCAACTTTTTTGGAAGAACAGTTTAACTACTGAAACCTCACAATCAAGGCAATCAAGGAAGATCTACCCATCAGGAACACATATGCATCCTGTTGACTCGGACCACATAGCCGAAGTCCTCTGCGCGTGCACCCAGGCCCAGGGTTGACTGAAGGATATCATAATTTTAGCTTGCTAAACAGAAAGAGTCTCAAACTGAGTATTCTTTAAGTTTCTTGAAACAGTTTTTACAACTGTTGTTGCAAGGAAGAAAGTTAGTGAGCCTTTTTAATACTTTCCCCTGAATAAATAGTATCAAAAAACTAGACTGAGGATTTTGATCCTCTGAAGCAATCTGTATTGTAAAACAAGAAACACGATGTCAACAAGTGTTTCATTCTTGGGAATAGTATTGTATTTTAGTAGGGTGGAAATATGTTTGTTTTCACCTGCAAGCACACTATACGCTTTATTAATTCCACAAGTAGCTGACATTTCAGTGCAAGCTTTCAATGGGCATTAAGCCATAAGATACTTTTATTTTCACTTTTATAAAATGAATGAATACTGTATTACCAATTTAACTTGAAAGATTGAAATTCTGTCACTTGACATGAAAAATCGCAATATTATATCTTAATACAAGGACTTGAAGAATCATATCAATTGTCAGTTCATGGACGTTGAGTCCTTCACAAAAATAAATAAATAAATAAATAAATAAATTCAAGATCCACTTCTTAATTTCATTTACCTTATCCAAGACAACTAAAATTACAAACGAAGCACAGAGAGAGATGAAGAACACTGAATTTTGTATATTATCAACTTTGGCATATCTGAATTTTCCTCTATGAAAAGAATTTCACACTCTCAGGAAAATACCATTAGCTTTTCTTTCTAAAAATCAATTAATTCACACATAATTTAGATTTTTTTTTTTCCTTTTAAAAGTCCCTAAGACTTCATAATATGAGATTGATCCTCTGAATGACTTAGGTCTTTATAAGGAGTGGTAGAAAAATGAAAGGAAAAATAGGATGATTCCAGACATTTGATTTTAATTTTCTTTTCTAAGTATAAATAATGTCTCTATGAATACCTCTTGAAATGAGATGTACACAGGAAATGAATAAAGCAGAAAATAAGTTGTTGAATATTAAGTAAATTTTAATGAAAATAAAGAAAAAATAAAGATAATCAGAAATTGAACTAGTATAACAGAAATGGGAAATAGACTAGCAAAACATATATACATATATAGATATATGAATACAAATGCTTGTGTATCTGCTGGGTGCAGATATTTCTAAGGATATCACTAGATTTTACAATACCCACACTTGAAGACCACACCTTAGAAAACACTCTTTCTCCTTGAAAACATACAGCCATTGACTTAACTAAGTTGTATCATAGTACAATGTTTGCAGTGCAATATACTCATCTAAACAGAGGCAATCAGTCTGAACTTTGTGTATTAGATTAAGAGAAACATTAATGACTCAAATATGAAATGTATTCCGCAAAAAGAAAGACCGATTTATAAGATATTTTTGTAGAGTAAAAAACTTCTTCTTAATATGGATAGAGTTAAATATTTACTGGTTATGTGTTGCAAGATAAATCTTCAATATGTTTAGAGTTTAGGAGTATAAAATTGTTTAAAGTAATAACATGAGGAGAATATACTGTATATAGCTGATTAATAGAATTAGTGGACTCCTTTGTTACTATACTAAATAGATTTTGTAATTTCCTCTTTATTTGAAATAGAGTATCTATGAGAAATATATGAATAATGGACTTACCCTACCTGTAATCTTATCAGAAAGAAGCTGAGACCTTAAACGTTGACACAAACAATGATCCCTTTAGAATCCCATGCAGTCCTTGGAGTAGTATTAGATCTGTCTGCCTAAAATGTTCCATATACTTTTTCAAAAGGATGAAAAAAAATGAAGACTTTCATAGTTCTGGATATTTTTGTATTTTAGTCCCTCTCTTGATTTTTCAAAACACTTGTGGATCACAGAAATAGCAAACGTCAGCTTATGACACTTAGATTTGAACTTGCACAGAAGTCAGTGCTTTCTTTTTAAATGTTAAATGCTACCTCTCTAAAGCTTGAAACTGTTTTAATGTGAAAATGTCTCCATTTTTCAAGATGTTTAAATCTCAAAGGCTGAGGAAGTATACCATCTGTGATTGCTATCAGACACATGAGTGTGTAGATGAATGAAAGAGAGTAAGAAAAAAGAAAGATCATAAAAGTTTCACTGGCTCTTTAAGCTGAAAAAGTTGTGGAAACCCATTCTAAGGTTAATTTTTATTCTCATATAATACATGTTAAATTAATTTCCATAATTTCAAATGATCTTTGGAAATTTTGAGTTGTGTTTTCACACCTATTTGATTAACAGATCAAATTATTGCAGAAAGAAATTTTTCATAGAAAAAAAAGCAAACCAAATATTTTTTTTTCTTTATTTGAAGAATCTAAATTAGAGTTAGCTCTAAAATTTTGAAAGAACTAATGAATTAAGGTTCTTTTTTTTTTTTTTTCCTTATTTTATAGAAAAAAAAAAATCTCTTGGAAAGTCATAAGTAAATTCCTAGCTCTTGTTTGACAGAAAAAAACATGTTTGCTGGTTAAGGATGAAGGTCCCAAACACATAGGCTGCAAATCCCTAGTTCCAGCTAAGGGACCATAAGTGCTTAGTGTAGGGCGCCTTTGGAGTTAAGTTACACCAGAACTGGTCTCAGGGACCAGAAGAGACCATAGTAGCAATAAAGATCTGACTGGAGATAATACCAGTTTGCTTCTACAGCTTATTACAGCCTTTCATGAGCACTAAAACTTCCTTGGTGACTCAGTTTCTCACTGTCAACCTAACCCTTCAGATTGTGGCTGCTGGATACTAACAAAACTATTACCTTGTAGTAATCCTTCCACATCCGTCCTCTAGAACAGAATTTTTATTCTGTGACACAAGAACACTCTTGGCACCACCAGGCCAGATCATGGGTACTCAAAGACAGTACTAGCAAAATGCCAAAATGGCTTGACCTTACCTATAGACCTTACTGGAAATAATCCTTGGACTGTGGCTTGTCTCTTCCCAATCCCCACCTCCAGTTATGCCCAAAACACGCTGAATAGTACTTATTGAACATTCAATACAGGGAGTAGGCAAAAAGAATTTTGCAAATTCATGTAAAAAGTTACCAGTACTTTGTGTTCTTTCATCTTTGAGTTTACTAGAATGTAAATGCATCCTGTAATTCACCCAGAACCATATAATTGTGGACATTGATCAAGCAAATCTGAGGGTTTTGGTGTGGGGTTTTTTCCCTATGATATTATTTTTTTTCTGACAATAATCAAGGAAATTGAGATTACATTTTTGAGTGTATATCATGGAGATAAGGAAAGGAGTAAAGAGATCTTAACAAGTTAGGAAACTAAAATTCATTCTGCTGGCCTTGTACACAAACAGTTATCAAAAACACAGATAAAAACCATATAAGATTTTTGCTTCTCAGTGGAAACGGGTTAAAATTGTGAGTGGTTCCTTGCACTGGGAGTAGAGCTTCTTAACACTTCTGGTCTAAAAGGACTCACTTCTTATCAGAAGATTGGAGTGTTCGATTAAATGTCTAGATCAACTGGAAATGCCTTTGGTTGCATTTTAAAGTTCTATGTATTTTAAAATGATGGAACGGAACAAGCTGAGAAACAAATATCAATGTTTCCTTCTATCTTGCTCATAATGGGTTATCTATTTTCTCTTGAGAAAAGCACATGGCTTATTTGGTACCGTTAATACTTCAGCATCTCCAAACCAACACTCTTGTATCATATTGGCCATTCCTTGGCTATAGAAGATGTAGCTACACACTGAAAGTAACTTTGAATAGGACCTAAGTAATGAGTTAAAAATCTATCCAAATCAGTCCAAAGTCTGTGCAGCGCCAAGCACAAGATACTTTAATTCTTGAGCCTCTTGGAATTATTGTGCAAATAATACCAAGACATATTTAGCAGCAGTACCTATCTCCATGTAAATGAGTTGCAAGCATAGATATCTCAGCTTCACTATAGCAAACAATATCACTCATTTTTCATATTTTCATACACAAATCACAGAATCACAGAATTCTTGAAGCTAGAAAAGACCTCTGAGATCATCAAGTCCAGCCTATTGCCTAACACCACAACATCAACTAGACCACATCACTAAGTGCCACATCTAGTCCTTCCTTAAACATCTCCAGGGATGGCGACTCCACACCTCCCTGGGCAGTTCACTCCAGCATCTAATGACCCTTTTCATGAGGAAGCGCTTCCTAATATCCAATGTAAACCTGCCCTGGCGCAGCTTCAGGCCGTGCCCTCTCGTCCTGTCACTAGCTGCCTGGGAGAAGAGCCCGACCCCCATTCTGACTATAACCTCCCTTCAGGTAGTCGCAGAGAGTGATAAGGTCTCCACTAAGTCTCCTTTTTTTTTTTTTTTTTTTTTTTTTCCCAGGCTAAACAACCCCAGCTCACGTACACACATAAGAGAAAAGATAAACATATTCTTACCGAAGAGACCAGCTCCAGTGCGGGTAAAACAGTCGCCGAGAGCAGCAGCTTCGGAGCAGGCCCAGGCCAGGCCGAGCCAGATACAGATCTTGGTGGAGACAGAGATTTGGAGCTACCCCTTTAACAGGGAAAATTCCATGTAAAAGGTGGGACCCGACAAGGCCAGGCAGGGGAGGTGTTGACGAGGAGGGGGCGTTGCCACAGCAAAGGCGGGGGATTTAAACGCCGAAAACCGGAGCAAACAAACGGTGCTTGCACCTACACGCTATAAGAAGCCTGGGGAGCGATGGCAACACTGAGAGCAACGCGTCCTCGGGGCGGGCAAACAGCGTGGGTGCTCAGCTGCCTGCGACTCATGGGACAGAGTGCTGGGGCCCTGCACGAGGTACGTTCCGTTGCTCTAAGTTGGTCCCTCCCCTCCCTTGAGGGCAGAACTCAACTACTCTGTGTGAGCAGACCTCTCCGGAGCCAGCGAGCACTGCGTGTGCAAGGGCGGGAACTTGTCCTCTCCCGGCTCAAGCAACGATCTCAACAAGTGAGAGGACCCGGCGCGGTTATAACACGGCGAAAAACCGCTGCCAGAAGCAATGTGGCAACTCAGTCTGTGCTCCCGCGCAAACAGGCGGCGGTGCAGGTGTCCGACTGCAGGGAGTGCCTGACCCTGGCGCTGGAACCGATGGGAGGCAGTGACACCGCCCGTGTGCAGGGTTAGCAGATGAATGTTTTGCTCAGCCGGGTGGTGAAGCTGACAGAGTAGGTGGAAAGATTAAAAAGAATCAGAGAATGTGAAAATGAGATTGCAGAAAGGAGCCCAAAAGCAATTAAAATGGACTTCAAGGCACTGGAGAGACTGGTTGAAGGACCAGAGGTACAGGTAGTTTTTTCTCCAGATCCCTTCGGTTGTAGGAAAGTACACAGAAAGGAAAAGGAAAACACATGTGATTAATAAGTGGCTCAGAGGCTGGTGCCACTGGTGGCATTTTGGTTTCTTTGATCATGAAAACATTTACATGTGTTAAGCAGCTCGCCCTGATCCTTATATGTCTGTTCTATGAACTACTAGTCCAACTGTGTGCTATCTTAAAATACCAAAAACATCTGATTGCTTTTGTTGCAGTGGAGAATTATGGTATTCTTGGAAAAATAGCCACTCTGGTAAATCCTTCATAACAAGTCGTGGAGCCGTGATGGAATTGGTAAGATATAAAATTATTAATTGAAAATTGTAGCTTTTGAAAGAAACATTTAAATGCTTAATTGTCTCCATAGTAATAATTTAGTCAGTGGGATAAAACTTCAGCTCCTTAAACTTGTAAAACTTTATCTACATTCATACACATACAAATTGTTACTATGTTTTTAGATTTCTGTCTCAATATATCTATATATCCATTTATTAAATTACTATAGAAATCTTGGAATTGCACATATCTAAACTCTTTTCAGTGATTCCTACTAAATATTAAGCCATGACAAAATATGGCTGAAATACAATAGAACTGATTTTAACACTTGAAATACCACACTCAAAAATCTGGCCCTATGTCTGATGGCTTATTTTCTAGAAACTAAGCATCTGTTCCACGGTAGCTTCTAAGGTTAGGAAAAAACTAAACAGAACACACTTTTACAGTAACTGGGCAGATGGAGAAAACAGAATTTGAAATCACAGTACGGTAATAGATTAGAATTGTAATGATGTTAATTCCAATTAAAAGAACACTGACAAGACAAATGTTCATTTGAAATCAATATCATGATAATGAGAGGTCTATATGCTTCTGTCATTGCCAATTTATTTCCACAAGCAGAGACTTTTCAGACTGAGCTTACCTGCCAAAAGAACTACACAAAATAATTGATGATGCAGATAGATAATTAAAAGAATGTTGGAGTAGAATTATAGTCAGTCACAAAAATGGCAGCATGGAAAACAACAAAATATCTGTTTCCATTGTAGCTGTGACTTAATAACTATGCAAAATACATTATTTCAATTCCAAAATAATAAACTGAAAAATAAAATTGAATGGTTCTGTTACCAAAGTAAGGTAAACTTCTACAGCATTAATATTAAATACCCAGTGATTATAATACTTGATTAATTGAAATGTTTGAAATTTTGAGAGTATATTTCTTTTGCTTTCCTAACGGATGTCCCTTATTTTTATACATAACTAGCCCTCAGAGTGCTGTGCATTGTAGCTAGGAGAGCATTGATAACACAGCAATGTTTTGACTACTGCTGAACAGTGTCTGCACAGCATTAAGGCTGTCTCTCCAATGCCTCCTGCATCCTCCTCAAAATACTGGTATGCTGCAGGTGGACAAGAGGTTAGGAGAGGACATAGGCAGGACAGCTGACCCAAACTGGCTTAAGGGATAGTCCCTTTAGTGATATGATGCTATGGTCAGCAATAAAAGCTAATAGAAAGGGGGAGGGGGCTTTGTTATTAAGGCATTTGTCTCCTGAAGTAACTGTTATGCATACTGAAGCCTACTGCCCAGGAAGTGGCTGGACATCACCTGCTGATAGGAAGCAGAAATATTATTTTTTGTTTGTTTGTTTTCCTTTGTTTCTGTGCATGGCCTTTGCTTTTTTTATCCTCACCCACAGGTTTTTAATCTTATTTTCTCCCCCTGTCCTGCTGACTAGTGGGAGTGAGAGTGGGCACCTGGGGGCCAGCCAAGGTCAACCCCCCACAGTCCTATTAGTAATTTATTTATTCTATTCATTTTAAACACATAATGGAAAACTTATATGAGTCTAGAAAGAAAATGTCAGCAGCATCAGGTGCTATGTTAGAGTAAGAATGAATATGAAATTGGAAAACGTAATACTAACTTACAGTAACTATGTATGCTGCAAAATACTTATACACTACAAAGTTAACCTCCTACATTTCAGTCATTTCTCATTCAAAGTATTTCACAGTTCCTTGTGCAATACTTCTTCATTATTGCTGACAACTGGTGCATTAAATACAACTGCATGTTTTCTAGACCTTAAAGGTCCATTTATGTTCCTAAGTATATACAATAGTAGTTTGTAGCACATTTACAATCTGTAGTTTGTAAGTTTCAAATTCTGAAAAGTGTATAATTTTGAGAATTAGAGCGTGCATGATAAATAAATATAATTCCTATGCTCTTTCTAATTCACTTTGCTTGCAAAATAAGCAAATACTCATACATTACATAATTTGGTTTGAAGTGATTGTGTTAAAATGACAGTGTAGCCCAATGAGCACAAATATGCCAAGATGTATGTCAGGAAAAGTGTCAGGGGTCTGGAATATGTTGTTCAAGTATTATGGTACACTGCAAACAAAAATTTAGAAGTTGCATCAATGATATTTGATGTCATACCAAGACTAAATGTAGGATAAAATAGGACATCATCACTGCTCACTAATCTGAGCAAGGCTTTCAAACACAAGATACTTAAGTTTAGAACGATAGTAAATTACCCCTCTACCCACAGGTTTTGTCTGCATAGCACTCTCCAGATTCAATCTGCAGTGAATTTCACATACAAAGTCTGTATTATGTACTACTGTGGTTCTTTTCTTGTCTTCGTAATGCAATGTTAAAGCAGTTAAATATTGGAAATTGTGAAAAACAGGCATTTAAAACAATCCTACTCCTCATTCATCTGGTACAGGGAACACAAATCCAATAGCAAGAATTTCTCATGCTTTAAGGAGCACCAATCTAGGGTTTGCTCATGCTTCAGGAATTGATAGCTGCTTTCATTGCTAGACTTATGAATGTTTTATGATCTGTAAGAGCACTAAAGCTCAGGAAGCATGATTTTAGTATTGCATATATTAATATTTATTCCTTATATATTTGTAAATTACAGGACCAGAAAGCATAACTGTGATCTAGCTTGACCTCTTGCAAAATCATAAGTTTCTTAGTTGTTAATAAATTTATAATTCTTAACTCCTAATAAAAAAAAAGACAAACAGAAGATCCCCAAACCTTCCAGATTTTATATTATAATTACTCATTTTGCATAATTTCTTTCATTTGTTAATTAACGTCTTTGTTTAAAAACTGTATCATAGAATCAGAGGATATCTCAAGTTGGAAGGGACCCATAAAGATCATTATGTCCAACTCCCTGCTCCTCGCAGGACAGATGTTTTGTGCTAAGTCAGAATTTCTCCAACACCAAGCACTATCATGTCCTATTTCTGCCTGCTAGGTTCTGTCTTGTGCATTGTTGACATTTGTTTTGTCCATGTCAATATGTAGGTGGATAGTTGTGTTCTGTATAACAATTTCTTGAATGGAAGATGGAGCTCATTATATTTCTCAGTTAAAGTTAAGACCAATTGTTGCAATTTCTTATAACTGTCAGCCCTCTGCTCTTCAGCTGTTAAATGAGTAACAGGAGGAAGTGCCACAGTAGCTAACGGACCAGTGTAAATAATGCAATTCCTCTATTGCAAATTTTTTGTATTGGTTTGTCTTCATTCATAGTAATATAGCTGTAGCTTCATGTTCATTAACTTACTGTATATGAGAAAATTTCCTGATTCATTTATGTGTCCAAGTCCTGATATTACTGTTATTGCAAGACATATTATTTACTTGCAGCCATGTATCAGCAGCCAGCTAAATCTGTATCTTCTCTTCTCAATATATCATCCCCCTAAACTTTTTGTAATCTTTATCTTATTAGTAATGATACATATTGATTCTGAGTGATTGGTAAAACATGTTCAATTTTTCAGACTGAACAGTTTTTGAGTTTTCTGACCTCACCTTGACTTAGTATCAATTACAGGGTCTCGATCAAAGTATTGTTGATGCCAGTACCTTGCAAAACTGTCTAAAATACAAATTATGATTAGGAAAATCAATTATATAGCTATTTATCAGTTTTAGGCCATTTTTAAAATTGGTTATTTCACTTTATAGAAAAGAATTAATTCTTATGTCAATCATGTTGTTTTGGTTTTTTTCCCCTAAGGTAATAGCAGTCTGACGAACATTTGATTAGCTAGCATATCCCACTTGCCACATATGAGCAGAATACTCCAGATATCAGTAGCTGTAGAAAAATGCTTCTAAACAGTCAAAAGGGAAAAATAACTATCAAGGAAGTGTGAAGAAGCAGTGTTCTACACTAAGAATAACATTTTTACATTACATAAGGATAATACTAGCACTGTTGTGATAATGTAAATATTGTAGCACAAATGCCATAACTTTGCTACTAAAAAATTTCTAAGTAACAATTTAACAAAGTTTCAGAAATACACCTGATAATGCCCATATTTCCACATTGGGAATAGGAAGAAGAGTTGTTTTGCATCTCAGGCGGAATGACTCTTTAAAGAATTTGAGAGTCCAATCTGATTACATAGTATTTGATGAAAAAAAAAAAAAAAAAAGAACTAAGAGATCCTTTATTGTTCGCATAAAACTGTAGAAAGATTTTCTCACCCTTTTTTTTTCCCCAAATATAAAAATTTTCTGAGGCTTTACTACGCCTTGATTTGAGTTATATAGTAACTTTTTGGTGCTAACTTCAGTAGTAAAGATGCTCAGACACCAACAAAATCATAAATATCCATGTCATTGTGATTACCTTCAAGTGTCTGGAATTGGTCCAGCAAAAAAAAAAAACAACCCACCATAGATATTATTCATTTATGAAAACAGAAAATTCTTAGAGGCAGATAATAAAATTTATTGGGCAGTTAAACAGGGAAAAATTAGAGATTGACAATTTTGTTCTCATTTAATTTTAATAGTCTTACACTTATTTGAAATTTCTGAGAATTGTATTTTAATTAAAAGTATTGTTGCTTTATTAAACTACTCATATTAAGTGAGCAATGTGCATGCTAATTGTATTTTATTACTAATGGGTATTTCTTCATATTGAGAACTGCAATTTCCTTTTTTTTGTTGTTGACTTTGCTAATGCTTGTGGGCATCCTAGTATGTAGTTCAGTCATAAGGCTGTCTTGAGAGGTTGATTATATATTGATACATGATTTGAAACAAGATTTATTTATCAGGCAAAGTACTTCACAAATAGAATCTGACTACTTATTGATTTTTTTTTTCTTTTCATGTGGAAAATAAACTTTCTAATTCTTCCTACTTTTTAGTGGTTAATCCATTGCCATTTAGTAACACTAACTTTCTAACAATATAGACATAACCATGAATATCAAATGCTTGATCTGCTTAGGCAGTTTTCAAATCTTGTTCAACATTTTTAGGTAGTTGTTGCACAGTGTGGTCTCAAATACTGTGCAACACACCAAAAAAACCCACCAAAAAAAACCAATCCTGGACAGAATAATGTGGAAATCTCCATGTGAACTTTGACAGATACTTTTTTTTCCAGAATGACGTTACCCCTACCTTTAGTAAGTTTAAGAATCATCAAATTATACCAACCTTATTAAGAATAAAATACCAGGACCAAAAGAGTTTGTAATGCTTTGAAACTACTTATTTTTTTTGTGTATGACATAAAATACTTTAAAATAAGAATGTGATTATGAAACATGGCAAAGAAATACAGCTACATATTTTAGTTGAAGAAACTATGGAATTCTGAGTACATTTCAGTTTGGATTCTCTAGATGAATTTATCCAGAAAATAGTCAGAAACTTAAGTCACTCAAGGGATTATCTTGATTTTTCTTAAGAGCGTAAAGTAATTGTAGGACCCTGAAATATGGCCTAGTACAATCTATATTGTTTGTGGCCTTTATTAAAAATCTTCTTTGAGAGCTTCCAGGTTTTATTTATACATCTAGAGAAACCTCATCATTTACCATCGTTCCCACTTAATGTATTAATACTAATGTCTTTTTCAAGAAATAAACCTGATATTTCTAACAAAAAGCACATAACTATGGCCATAACAAAAGAACTCTTCTGAACCTGTGATGGATTCAGTAGTTCTCTATTTGCCATACAGGAAGGGAAGTGTCATAGGGAAGGCTATGCTATCTATTCTCTGTGCTCCAACCACTTTGAGGATCTGATGAAAGTAATCTGAAAGTAGTCTAAAACTAGTAATTAGCTCTGGACTTTTTATACCAAATATTATACTTTTGTCATAGAGTGCTA
>VWZK01016744.1:57455-68056 GCA_013396935.1 Baryphthengus martii | reverse complement strand
TAAATTATCTTTTTTTTCATATTCCCCTTGCACTGCAGACAACTTGCAGGTCCAAACACATGGTGTCACTTTCCACTGAACAGCCTGATCTGCTAGTCCATGGTGCATCACTTGATATTGTGACTGAATATTATCCCCAACCTCACTCATTCTCTCTAATCGAAGCTGAGAATGATGATTTCATACAACTTAAAGGAGTTTTAGCAGGGATTTATTTGCCCCAACAAGCCGTATGTATAATGTCAGCCGACTCCTCTGTGCTCCAGGAGACCTTCTTCTAGATGGATCCTGTCCTCTGAGTTGGCAATTTTCCTTCTTTGGCATGAAGATCTGGCATACAGGATACACTATAGTGTTGATAACTCACTAAACAGTGAAATTAAATTGTCTGACAGTCTTCTACAAAAATTTCATTTACTGCAGACCCCATTATAGTACTTCATTACAACTATGGTACAGGGACATTATTTAGCTGCTGTTATGGAAAATATACTCTCCACTTCCTTTGCTTGTAGGATGGTCTGTTCTCCATAGGTTTACATGTGCTTTCCATCTCTTGGAAAGGGGAATATTTAAACTCATTAGTGCTTTTAAACAGAGTTGAATATGTATCTTCTGTGTGTGTCAAAGGACAGAGTTCACCATCATCATACACCGAAATGTGTGCAAGAAGTTTAGGTATGTTTGACTATCTAATAGTAAGTCATGTTTTGCAAAGCCTAAGTAGTTTGGCACAAGGGTTTCTATTTGGTACAAGCTTTAGATCCACCAAAAGGAGAAGTCCCACTACAAGGAATCACTTGAAAACATAACTAATGAAGAGAAAAAAATGGAAAAGAAAGAAAAAGATGAAAGTAGGAATGAGCTTCACATGCTGTAACATCTGGAACAGCCTAGTTATCCATAAATTTGACAGACCCCTGCACTGAGTACTCATCTGTACCAAGGTGTCACAGGCACACAATAAAAACAGCAGCTGGGGGAAATCCAGGGTGATTTGTGTTTTATCTGCCTTGTCTTTGTGCTGCAAGATCTACGCTGATACTCTTAAGTAATGATTATGTCAAAGGCCAATAGAAAAATTACCAGGAAGACACCAAAGTTATAAGCAAATTGGGATGACCTCATCATTAGCTCCTTTCAGGACACGGAGGCAAGCAGTTAAGTCCTTACTGATGTTCATCTACTCCTTATGCCTGATGAAGAAAAAGCTATGAAACACTAAGGAAATGTGTAGTTTTGTAAGACGGAAGTAGAACCAGAGGATGGACATTTCTTATGTCCTTATCAATGGTGCTTTTGGAGAGGCTACATTTTAAATGATGGCAGAATATTCAACAAATGTTCTGAGACATATTTTAAGATTGGAAATAGAGAACAATCAATGTGGTTAATCTGGGAACGATCCACATGGAGCCTTTTATTTACAGTATAGAGACTGCCAAGAATAAGAGTATAGCATCTGAAGACTGTGACAGTGGAGAAAGTAGCCTCACCTCTGAGAGGGTACTGAATAATTTAGGGTGTGTCTTTAAGAAGCTGAGAAGAAAGAGGCAGAGTGAATAATGTAGTAACGCTTTATGATACCACCAATTATTGTATGGGAAAAGTGAAGGAAACGGCAAATGAGAACCTCACTAGCCCGAGGCAGAAGAAGAATAACAGATGTATCAGGAAAGGAATCAGCTTTGTTAAGAAGTAGACACATATAAATGAAAATAAAAATTTAGAGAATCTCCTTTGGAAAAAAAAGATTACAAAATAATAATAATAATAATTTTAAAATTCTCCTTTTGAATATATTTGCAGAAACCACCATGATTGAAGCTCATTGCCTTCAGGCCTGTAGATTAATTTCTTCATAGTATATTTTATTATGGTTCTTCAATCTGATGCTGCTTCAATCACACTGGTTGAGGTGAGTTGTGTTTTTTCCCCCTACATTCACCACTCTCAAAGACTGGAAAAGTCTAAATGACCAGAGCTGAGCAGAGGCAAGCTGCCCTGCGCAGCAGTCTTTCCATCTCATCTCTCCCATGGAATGAACAGATGAGACATTTGTCCATTTTCTGTTATAGAGTCTTTCCATGCTGCCCTTAAGTGAAGCACTAGCTGGCCTTGTATTTCATCTCTTCTGGCAGAGGAGATGACAATATGCTATGGTAGCTTGCAAGTTGGCTTGGTCTTTCAACAGAAGAGGTCTTCAGTTCTCTTTTGACTTCAAGAATGCAAATATACAAGAAAGAATTTCAGTCCTTAGAATGAGTAAGTGATTTTTGTTGTGCAAGTAAGACATGAGTGGGAAGGCCACATATTTAAAGCATGTTGGTGTAGGTCCAGAGGCATGAAACTGAGCTTTACTACAGACTCACGATGAGAACTTTTCTGAACTGACTCAGCTGCAGATACATACACACTAATTCCACCTGTGGAGATAAAAGCAGACAAACGTGACTGTGATTGTATCAGTCTTTGGGGGTTTTGAACTGGAAAACCTTCTTCAGCCATGTGGTAGAATAGGACAAGAATGTTCCAAAGTTCCTTTGATACCTCCTCCCTCCCACAACCTCCTCAAGGGCAATGTCATCAAGGAATAAAGAAAGTATTTTGTGCATTGCTCAGTCAGTTCATGAATACACCCTTGAGCTATTGCATTGTCAAGGACTTGTTTCAATGCCAGGGCTCATTTGTTGACCTGCATTCACAAGGTACTTTGAAACCCAAACTGTCTGGTGCCTGTGCCAAAGCACCAAAGTGAACAGGTGTTTCGTGTCCAACATAGCACGACAAACATGCACAGGTAATCAGAATGTCTGACCAAGTTCTTTCTCATTTTTTCTCTATCAATGCTGTCTAGTCCCTTCCAAATCTAGTTGAAAGACAGAATTTCTGCGTGAACTGGTCTGAAATTCTGGGTTAAAGAAGCTTCATATTCCAAAGGACAAATCAAATGAGATATATTAAAGAAAAAGCAAATAAATATATTTTAAACCACCTTCTGACTTCTCAGAAGTTTGGAGAAGTTCAAAAGGATATGCCTAGAACTAGAATTTGTGGTTTGTACCAAACTATTTAATTGCAATATATTATTTAGCTTCTTTCTCTGAGGGCTTCATAGAAGTCTAAGTTGTGTGTGGTCCTTGGTACATATGGGAGACAGAGCTAGAGCTTAAACTGTCTGTGTTTGTAGCTGCATTTACTGTCTTTGACAGACATTTGCATTACATTGCCAATACCATATATCTTCTCCCAGTCCTACTACACCTACATGTATTTATAATACATGGTGAAGTGAAGATTGTGGCTAGTCAGCTGCAGAAGTTTTTGTAGAAACTGCTAGAGCTCAATTTTTTGATCTGTTCTTCTTCCTAGCTCCCTCTGCCAACTTAACTTTTACAGAACAAGTTCTGGCTCACAAATGGAGTCCAGAGTTGAATCAGATGACATACAGTATCACCAAAAATTGAATGTTACCTTTTATCAATTTATTTTGCTTAGTTTTACCCTGGTCTACTACCTACTCGTAGGTCCTACTGTTCATTTTACAAGCCATGGATTATCAGTAATGACAGAACCATTTCCAACTATCTGTATAATCTGCTGATTTATAGACTTTAGAAGCCAATTGAAAGCATCTACCTAGGTACCTCTTCACTATTTATTGGTCCTATCTGGCATTTTTTCCAAGTAAATTGAAAAAAAAAAAAATCCTTTTTCATAGAATAATAACATTGACTAAACCATCTCCAAAGTACCTTGCAGTACTTACAGTCAGGGATCAGTGTATATTAAATACCATATACCTAGGAAAGAAGTGTCCTTGCTACAGTTGCATCTCTCTCTCTGCTCAACTACTCTTTTAGTTCCTGTGAGATTGCTCCTGAATTTCCAGGGCAATGATGTCTTATTTCTTGGTGGCCAACTGACAGAGAAGGTCTTAGGCACTGACTAGTCTTGTACCATATAGGATATTGTTTCTGTCTGTCTGTTGCTGCCAAAAATATAACAAAAAATTAATGATGATAAATTGTTGCAATACACTTGAGCTACTGCTGTTCTCATATGTACTTGGAGAATCAACAATGGGCATTTGTACAGCAGGTTTTGCTTTCTCCAAAGCAAGATATGTCAGGAATTTCTGGAATGCCTCAGCTTTTTGTTTGACAGGGTTCTTCAAAAGTTATTAAGCTATACCCTTCTGTTTAGGATCCTTTCCCTTATAAAGTGTTGTCCAATGTGTGTTTGATAGCAGAGTGAGGAGACAATGCAAAGAAGATGATCAATAGGAAAGGATAAGGGAAAAAAAAAAATCTGCTTTTGTTTACCAGACAACAATTGATGTTCCTTGATTCTGACATGTTTTGATGGTAAATAGCTTAAGAGGAAGGCAGGAAGCCAACTGTTGACTTGCAGTACTTAGCAACGAGTTCATGCTTGGAGGGAATGTGTCCTGCTTTTGGAGCAGCTGACTTAGCTGGGAGTTTTGAAAAGTGCATCTGCATTATAGCTAGACCTTGGATACTTGACAGTGACAGCATGATGAAATTGTTGGCATCCTTTGTAACTTATGTTATATCTTATGAGTTGACTTTTTAAACTTTACTCTCTGAGGGGTCTGTAGGGATAAAAGGATGCAGTCAATAGTTGTGGAAGGAGATCTGTCAGGGCATGAAGATGCTTACTGTGGAAGAAGTGGGAAGATTGCTGCTCCTTACAGGAAGCTCATTAACCTCTGGAAACGTGCTTTTGATTCCTCTCACTGCTCTTTCTGGTTTAGGCTTCTCTGTAGTTAATGACCAAGAAAACACTGCAACAATTGCTGCTTGAGAAGTTGAGAAGGCCTGGTTCCTCTTTGGCTCTCCAAAAATTTGCCTTGTCTGGAGATTATTGGTAGTGATGAGCACATGGTTCTACCCTTTACATCTTTAGAAGATGCCAAAGTTCTTCCCTGCTGCCATTTTATGTTATCCTTGATCATTTGGCAAGCAACTCAACAGTTCCTTCTCAACAGCAAAAAAAGACCTATAGTGAACAAGGCAGTTACTTATCAATGAGGAGACTTAGTATGACTTTTCTTGATCTCTAACTCAGTTACAGCCGATATAGGATAGATATTTTATTCAGAGTTTATTCAGGTGCTTGGAGATTACTTAGACAGGGTCATGACTACCAAAATGCTGAGTGACACTTCAGTCATGCCCGTGGAAGCTGTGTCTGGATCTGAGCATATCCCAGCACCCCAAAAGCTACAGTTGGTAGAAAATCATGAAAATAGTGTCCCTTGGACAGGGGACAAAAAGGCACTAAAGAATCGCCTACATCCAGATTCAAAGCCCATACAGATCAAGGTGAAGGAAGGATTAGAGCAAAAGCCAGATAAAAGCCTGGATAAGCCCTTCACTGAAGTTATATTAGTGCTCCTTTGGATTGGTATTCACAAAACACTAGGCGTTGCTATAGAACCCTCCACCAGTGTCTTAAAAACACTTAATCCCTAGACTTGCTAAGTGCTCACATCAGCCGTGCTCTAAGCGAAGTCTTTCATACCTGTCACAAACCACAGAGGCTTCCATCCCAATGTCACTGATACTAAGAGGTCTTTCCAAAATGAGGGTGGGTGGGTGGCCTATTGAATGTGAAATTCCATATCACTCTTTGGTTTGGAAAAGATGCATTAGAAGAGCTGTCAACACCTGGAGCAAGTGTCAGCACCTGGCGGCTGGTGGGAGAGAGTGTCAGGGGGAAGCAGGGGGAAGCATACTGTGAGAACAAGAAGCCTGTTGCTGCAAAACAGCACATGTCATGGTCAGCAGGCTCATGCACAGTCACTGAGACGTTTCTGTGGGTTCTTTGGCTGGCAAAGAGTCTTTTCTGGGTCTGTTGTGCCTCTTGAGTCCCTGCTGTTGCTACTATTCCTTATTTCCCAAGCACTTTAGCCAGTCCTGTCAGTCCCTGTGATGCTTTAAATCTCCATATGTTTCAGTGAACAGGCCTTGAAAACAACTCCATCCTTATCTAAGGATGTTTTAAGGAACATTTTAAAGGTCATTTATCTGTCAAATTGCAGCTTCAAATTACTAGCAAATTTGTGTCTCCAGGCTGCTGCCGTTCCCAAGACAAGAAAAGTAATAAGAGAACTGAGGAGTCCAAATATTTTGATTCACCATTTCTACAATGAAGGATTTGAGGTAATGTTCTGCTTCAGCATATAGATAAATTTGGGTTTCTGAAGCAGTAGCTCCATCTTACCCTTACTTAAAACATCTGGTCATGATTGAAATTCTTCAGACAACTAGGGTTAGTAGAAGAAGGGGGAAAAGAGGAGGAAGAAGGTTTTTGGGAAAAATGAAGTATCTAAGTATGATTATTAAAAGGAAATATATGATAAAACAATGCTAGCTATTGCTAAGCTCTAGGTGTAACTGCCTGCTGATTGCTGCTTTGCTTTTTGGGCAGCTTTTGTCTAGGACCTTCTGAGTACAGCTTCTGAATTTTCCATGTCCATCTACATTTGGAGGGAAACTGGCATTACCTCTGTTCATCTCACCGCTGGAAAATAAGACAGAAAAGCCCTGTCTCACACCACAAGACAGCTGCAATCAGATACACAATCAGGTCACTGAGGCATCATTATCCTCTCTGACCACTGGCCACATTTCATCCATCGATGACATTGACTCTGAAAGCATTTGGCTGCACAGCTCTTGTGACAACCCCTTGAGGCAGTACATTTCAGTACCACACAGCATGCCCATACCTTTATAAACCTGGCAAGGTATCATATTCACCAGACCTCCAGAGTCTTACAGCAAAAGTTGTTGCAGTCTTAAATAAGTGTAAAGGCATTTATTATGAAATTTCTGCTGTAGTCTCTGCAATGTGGAGAGTTATTCTATTTGATGTTGCTAGGGGTCTCACTGTGATACACTTTAGATTAATGAAACATCAATCCTTAGTCGAGAGCCTATTTAAAAACACTCCTAATTCGATGGGTTGTGCAGATGAATTAGTTCATTCAATGTAACTTCTGCCATTTATGCTGGTGGTGACATGGGTGATGTGTATCCTGTCTTTGAGATTCTCCTCTTCCTTGTGCACACTGCTTTAATCTTGCCTAGAAATAATTGACATGATAGGCTTTTATTTTTTTTTTTTTTCAATCAACTGAGCTGCCATATTTAGAATCAGACTGCATAGATGAGTATCCATGGAAGAGGGGGGATTGTGTGGAAATCAGGTGATCAAAAAAATGTTGATCATTGGATCTATCAAAAATATCAGATCTCTTTGGTTTTTCTCGGAGTGATGGAGAGCTAAACCTTCTGTTATCCAGTGACACATATGGACCACAGCCTTGTCAGTAACACGTGCTTTCATTCTCTTTCTGTATGGATAACCCTATATGGAAGAAAGACTCTCCTCTCACTCCTACTCTATCTAGGACTGCAGTGAGAGATCATCTGGCCATTACTGGGAACGGGCAGAGATGGTACCTGGATCCTGGCTGGTGACCAGAAGAATCCAGAGCAATCTATCCTTGGTTGTGTACAACCAAGAAACTGAGTTGCTCCAGGGGTGAAAAACTAACTACCGAGGAAACAGTAAGTATTTTTGTTACTATATAAGGCTGTCTAATTATTTATGTAGAATATAACTACGACGGTCTCCATCTAGAGCTGGATCAAAAAGTGTCCACAACAGAGCCCTATTTTGAAGCAGCTGATAGCACCCCTGGAGATACAAGTAAGGTTGCTGTCCTTACTCTGGAGATGGGTAAGGACAGCAACCGTATCTGGAACTGCAGACAGGATACTGACGAAGACTGGTCATACTCAATGCCATGCTGTGTATGTTCTGCTGTGAAAGAAGGCTTTCATTTCTACAGTTAATGGTCAGAAAAGAAAGAGCTTCATTGCTTCTAAAGCCAGCAGGATCACCTGTTGTGGTCTCTTGTGTGAAACAGGTGGTAAATGTGACAGCTTTTGTTGTTCGCTTTGAAAAACTAAATTCCTGTAAGACATTTACTTTGCTATGTTTTAATTTTTGCAAGCAGATTTCCATCTCAGTATCCTACATGTATTTGCAGCCACTGATGAATGAGTAGAAGTGTCTCAATTATATGCATGATGAACTGAATTCCAATGTATTTTCCAAAATCTTCCCTTATGCAAGGATTGTGTCATGGTGTTCAAATGATTTTTTTTTTTTTTTTTAAAGCCAAGTTAGAGGTTTTAAAAGCGTATGAAATCTATTAGGCCTTGGAAAATAGAGTTCATGAAATAGGACAAATTACAAGGGCTGAGAACCTGAGGTGGAAGAAAAGTGCATTTATGTGCATTTTAGATGAGCCATTGTGTCTATGCAGTGGGCTCTATGAATTGATGGTGTGGGAGAATGACCTTATGGAGCAGGGCACAAACATTTCAGACATAGAGAGATCATGAAGTTGTAGGAAAGGTTAGGAATTCAAATTATTGAGTGAAGGAAAATATGCCCTTCTTCCTATTTGCTCTGTCCTGGAATTCCTTAGGTGGGTTTGATTGTGAGAGCCCCCAAAATTTCCCTTGGTATCAAGACCATAAGAGCCTCTGAAGAGAAGCACAGACCTGCTATAGAGTCATCAAACCAGGAGAGCATCCAGGTGGGGCATGTTGTGGACAACTGGTTCCTCTGGAGAAGTAAGATTAGATACCAGCTAGCTAAGTGGTTCACCAGAGATATCTGAATTGACTTTTGATGTGACTGTTCAGACAAAAAATTGTCGTACTGTGTCCAGACTTGTGGATGTGCACATGAGCAGGATTGTCCTGTTCCTGCCATGAGTCATTCAGTTGTGGGCTCTATTCTTGACCTTGACCTCAAATGATCATCTAAAGCATCCTGGGTTTAGAAAGCAGCTTAGTTTTGAAGTCCTTGCTTTCTGAGTGTTCATGACTGGACTTAATAGAAAACAGAAAATTCCATTTGTAGATGGTCTGAAAAATGCCTAAAAATCAAGTCTCAGTGCTTTAATATAGTTCTGTGAATCTGGAAACATCCCTAGGTGATGCTGCTCTGGCAGGGGGGTTGGACTTGATGATCTCCAGAAGTTGCTTCAAACCCCTACCATTCTATGATTCTATGATTCTATGATCCTAAACATCAAAACATCTCTGACATGCTAGCTTTAATGAGTGAGAGTCTCTGTTGTGCTTGGAGTGGAGAAAAGGACATCTGCAAATTTCCGTAGGACTTGAGTTCTTCACAAGCAAATGGACATGCAGAATGGAGGCTCTTCTGCTGCAAATTCATATTAAGCTTTCATTCCACCTAAGCCCCTGGGAACACTACGGAGTTCACAGCGTTCTGTCATGAATCTGCGATTCAGTGAACAACAACAGCTGGATATATTGAGGCTGATGTCAATTTCTGGATCCTCTCCCATGACAGTCTGAGTCATTGGTTTCAATCTAATCCTGTGCAACATGTGGGTGGAGTACAGGACACTCAGGATTACAAGGTAAAATTATTCATAGATGATCCTTATTCTGTGTCAGAAAGGACCTTGTTTTTATGCGAAGATTTTCTTCCCAGCATGCCTGGGTGGTAATCAACAAGAAGGGTTTTTTAATCTCAACAAACAGGTTTACATCTTTGCCCTATCAATATGCCATGTCCTAGCACCTGCTTAGCTCCTTAGATAGCCCAAATCATTAATGATTTCAATTCACCTTCAGATTTGGCCCTTTGTCAATCATAGGGAAAAAAACATAAATCTGACATAGCATGGATTAAATGATGTCTGTGGGACACAAAAGGTCACCTTTGCCTGGGCTGGAGCTTGGACTGGAGTCTTGGACTTTGGCTCACAAGCTTGCTAAACTGCTTACATACTCCACAGTGAAGGTGGACCAAATTAAAACATCCACACTACAAGTGCTGGAGGCTTCTTCCCATTGAGGAAGATGCTAGGCCATTGTTTATATTTCTACATGCCATAACCTTGCAGTCCCTGAGCAATGCCATGTATGGAGTTACAAGCTACTATGCTCAGCTTATATACAGCTTTGAAGAAGAGCCTGATCTAAACTGCTAAGTGAACACATTTGCTACTTGCTTTTCTGTTGTGAGGTCCAAAAGAGAACCCAAAAGCTACTCACCCAAGAGGAATGAGCTCAGGAGGGAGATAGATGGGTGCTATGGCTTAATAGAAGCTCAGAAGGCTTTGTGTAATCTCATTGTGTGCAGGTCTGAAGCAGACCCTGCTCTCTTTTTGAAAGTGCAGTGGACCAACAGCTATAACAGGCAGTGCCAGATGATATATACACAGGCTGTAAAAACATTTTTAAAGCATCTCAGTCTTTACGATTGAAAAAAAAAATATTCTTCTTCTGGTTAGTAAAGAACAAGCAGCACAAGATGTGACATCTTTATCACTGGGGGAAATTTGTTTCTATCCTGAAGTCCTTTGACTTAAAATCTTCTCTGTATTATCAAAAAGAGAGAGAAAAAAACAAGGGTAAAACATCAACAAAACACTTGGTTTTCTGCAGATTAATTTGCCTTCACAAGTCCGGGCACCTGAGATTCAAAAAGCCCTGCATTTGAGAAGAACTCTTAGC
>VWZK01016744.1:23010-40176 GCA_013396935.1 Baryphthengus martii | reverse complement strand
ACTGAGAGCAATCTCCATCCCTGTGTTCAGATCATTGATAAAGATAATAAAGAGAACAGGCCCCAATACTGAGCCCTGGAGAACACCACTTGTGACTGGTCGTCAACTGGATCTAATTCCATTCACCACCACTCTTTGGGGCCAGCCATCCAGTCAGTTTTTTACCCAGTGAAGAGTATGTCCATCCAAACCATGAACAGCCAATATCCCCGGGAGAATGCTATGGGAAACAAAACAAACAAAAATATTATTCAATGTTTTCGTTTGTTTCACCACCTTTTTGGCTAGGAAGACTTCAGAGCTGTACTTAAAAATGACATCTTGTGTTTGTGGGGTTTTTTTTTTATTACTGGTATGTTATTTCAGGTCAGCTGTAAGAATAAAGAGCAGGTCTCGCTATTGATTTGGTGGAGATGGGTGTGAAGGAATGTTTTCTAATGCTAGAGAACAAAATGCCTGTGAAGGCAAACGCTTGTTTCCATTTTCTGACTAGAGGAACATGAGAGTCTCTGGAACTCTGTGGTAGCTTCAGACCTAGGGCTTTGTTCTGGGCAGTCTAGCTGGGATTTGGCTTTCCCAGTGTCCCAGTTGACACAATGCTGTAGCCACACAAAGGGGAATTTGTACCCAGCAAGCACTCCTTAATATAAATACAGATATAAATATGATTCTTGGAATTTATCAAACAATAGGCAAGAACAATAATCCCAACGGGCTGGATGGGAGCAGTTAAGTATGAAGGAAACACCTGCAGAAGTGGGTATCCATTGTTTCCTTTTGATGTTTACCACTGTGCCTAAATCTGGAAAGAATAGGCTTCTGGACTTTGAAAATAATTTCCTTCCTAGCCTTTATTGCTTGGAGGAATCTGTCCTTCTCAAGAACTCCTGTTTAGGAGACAGCGAAGTTTATCTCTGGGCTTGGGTGAAATTTCATCTCCAGCTCCTCTCAAGACTAAACAGGTAGCTTTTACAGAACAGGTAATTTAAAATGAAGGGCTGTGGTGAGTGACAATTGTGAGGTGCATCTCATGGTGGCATATGCCAATATGCCAGGACAGTGCTTCAGTATCAGCACTAGGAGGGAGATACAGAGGTGGATGAAGATCAGGGCTGAAACGAGGCTGCTAACTGAAGGTTTCCAGACTAGGGGCCTGACAGACACAATCCTGTCCTCCAACATTTCTTTAACACTCTGACAGATGAAAACCACAAGGAAACAAAGGGACATCCCGATCCTCATGCATTTTTGATAAGAGGAAGAGCCTAAGCCCTGCATAGTGTGAGGTCATGAGCAGGCCCTCCCTTTGCCTTGTCACCTTTGGAGATAGAAAGCATGTCTCTGAAGTCAGCTGCTTCTGCAAGCCCCTAAATGCTCACACAGCTTTAGGAATCCAGCTCCAATGACTATCCCTTCTGTCCAGTCCCATTGCTGCTCCGACGGCCTGAGATACACCTTTCTTTTATAGCACCTTTTATTATTCTTTTGACAGGCCTTGAATAGTGAGGATGAGGAGGCAGAGGCAACCGTCCAGTGCTCCCAGTGGTGCTGTTTAATTGTACGGTTGTTTTCCTCAAGCTGCCAGCTGGTCCTGACACTCTGCTTGTTTTTTACCCACTCAGGAGACATTTTTTTGGTGGAAATTTCTCCACTGACATTTCACTGGAGCAGCAAGTGCTGCTAGACTGCCTTCTCTTCCACTTCAAGAGGAGCGGTGTAACCAGCTTTCTCTGACTTCACCCTACCAATTCTGACCATTTTTTTTCTGTTTTCATGGCAACTCAGATGTTTTTATCATCTTTTCCTTACTCTTCTTCATCCAAAATTTTTTTGTTTCCCCTCGTCTGCTGATATTTCCTCAAGCTTAAAAATCTCTGGAATGAAAGACTTGATTCTCTTTTCCTTTGTGTTGACTGCGATAGGAACAAGTCAGTAAAGGGGTGTAAAGGATGCCTCAGCAAGGCTCTGCAAAAGACTGTAGTTCTTCCCCTTTTGCACTTTCAGCTGCCTTTATCGTTCATTATGCATGCATCCCGAACCATATGCACAGCACGTGGCTGACAAACCTCAGCTCACTCTGCCTATACTGTAAATGAGCAGAGCATGAGCCCACCAGATTTCATTCATCACATGGTCATCTTTGCCTGACGCCCTAGAAGGGCTTAGCAGTTTGGACATGGTGCTGTATGCATACTTTCTTAATGGTTCACAGCCTTTCACAAAACTGTGGGCAGTGAGAGCCTTTGGCTACTTGAGTATTCTTTGTGGATATGCCCAAAGTGATGTCTTTATCCAGACAAAGATCACAAGGACATTAGGTTTGGTAGCCACCCAGCTCCCATTGACCACCATAGAACATATTTGCCTTCATGCCTTTGAAATTCTTCCCGTGCTTTTGTTTAGCATGATGGAAACCTCTAAAGTCGTTGACATGACCAGGAGGGCACCAAGTTGTACCCACAGACCAAGAATGACCGTCTGTGAAAAGAGGAAGACAGAGGCAGGGAATGACAGGTGATACATGTGAGGTGTGTGATGAATGCCATGTTACTGCTATTGCTTTTCCATCTAGCCTTCCCTGCTGCTCTCCTGCCTCACCACTGGATAGTTGCTTCCAGTAACCAGAAGTTTGTTTACTGAGAAATTGAAACCAGAAGAGAGAAATAAGCTCACTCTCTTTCAATGTTTTAATGGTTCATTACTGTTGCAATGAATATGTAGGGTATGCATGCATTATAGTGAATTAGGCATATACTGTTATGCACATAGTGTAACATACCTTATGTATTGAATATATTACGTATCATGTATTGGAATATATTTTATAGAATTTTATTTTTTTTTTCTGCATGTTATGGTCCCAGTTTCCCCAGTGTGATCACACTAGCGTTATCTGTGTCACTTTTGATTAACATAGTTTAACAGCTGTCAGAAAACCCCAGCCATAGCAGGCCGCAATGTGCCTCATATCCCCAGGTTTATTTACAGTATGAGTATAAACAATTCATATGACATGGCACCAGATTGTCATCTCATTCAAATTGTTACAACTACCTGAAGACTAAATCCATTTTCCTACTGCTGTAGCAAAACGATCTGAGAAACCTTCAAGGCTCTCCCTCTTCAACAGGACATCAAGAATGTATTCATGCAACTACATTTGACTTTGCAATGCACAGCAAGGCAACCACGAACACATATAAAACAGTCACATCTGGATGAACAGGCTGATAAACAACAAGCCTTTGTAAGGATTTTTGGATCAATTATATGCAACTTTTCCCAGCATTTATCATCTCTGTAAATGACCAGAGGAGCAAATACCATCATGCAGCAGTGGCATTTGTACAAGTTTATACAGCCAGCAGATAGGAATCCTTGATTATGTCAACCTCTGGTCTTTTAAATACATACTTACAATTGCCTAAAAGTCTTGAGATACTCTGTATCTTGCCAATGTATCACTTTGCTGATATTTATATCTCAGTATCTCTAGGAGACCCCAATCACAGTCAATTCCCACCAACGGCAAACGTGAACTTACTGTAAAAGACAATGCAGCACCAAGACTTTCATCTGAGGATGCAACTGGGAAAGCTACTGAGATGCTCCTTGCCCCTGACTCTCTATTTAACATTGGCCACGGAACATTGACTTCCTCCTGAACACTGAGGAGACAGAGCTTACCTTAAGGGACCTTTAGTTTGTGTAAGTTTTGTCATACTAGAGCAGCTGTCTTTCCTTTTGTCTGTCCTTCTGATTCTTCTGAGAAGTTTTTTAATTTACCAATCATTGCAGTCATGACCATGCTTTGCAGCCTAGTAGATCAGGAGCACTTCCCCAGAGGACAGTGCTGGTAGGATTAAAGTAGTGGAAAGGAACACAGTCACAGGTTGAGTATGACCTTCTGCATTTATAGTGTTGAATTAAAACTCCTGGGATGCAATAATCTGAAAGGGAAGATGGTACAGTTCAGTGTTTCCTTTGGAAAGTATCAATGTGGTATTTCCTCAGTCAGATTCAGAGACCCTGACTCAGTTATCATTATCCTTCAATCTCCAGAAGATTCACTATGTCTAGAGGAGGATATCCTCTTTATTGACTTGATTGAGGTCAAGATTTTACTCAAGGATACTACTTGAGAGTAAGGGACATAAAGATCACTGTAATCTGTCTTGACACACAGAGAGACTGTAACTGTGATCAAGATTACGTGCTGCTTGATGCAAACTGAGTTATTTTAGCAACTCAACAGTTCCTATTTAACCTATTTCATCTGAAATTTACTGCCTAATCTGACTCACTCTCTTTCACCACTCTTCCACATACATCTCATCTGCTTTACACTATTGCAGCAAATAAAGTCTCACTCTTTCATTCACAGAATCACAGAATTATTGAGGCTGGAAAAGACCTCTGAGACCACCAAGTCCAGTCTATGACCTAACACCACCACATCAGCTAGACCATCATACTAAGTGCCACATCCAGTCTTTCCTTAAACACCTCTAGGGATGGTGACTCCACCACATTCCTGGGCAGTCCATTCCAATGCCTGATCACCCTTCCTGTGAGAAAGTGCTTCCTAATGTCCAACCTAAACTTGCCCTGGTGCAAGTTCAGGCTACGCCCCCTCATCCTGTCACTAGTTGTCTGGGAGAAGAGTCTGATCTTCACCTGACTACAACCTCCCTCGAGGTAGTTCTAGAGAGTGATAAGGTCCACCGAGTCGCCTCTTCTCCTGGCTAAACAACCCCAGCTCCCTCAGCCTCTCCTCATAAGACTTTCCCTCCAGTCCCTTCACCAGGCGCATCACTCTCCTATCATTACTCCTACCAAAGTCTACATCTTTTGAAGAAGTAACATGATGATGTTAACGAGAAAACTCTTTCTGTGGCTGTCTGTGCTTGGAAGTCACAACAGCACAGAGTCCCTAGCATGGACAAATTCTTATTACTGCAAATTCTTGTGATTGGAATGGGGTAAGTGCTCAAAACAAACAGCTGGAGAAAGTCACATAGCATCAGGTGAGATCAATTTATAAATTACACACATAAAATCCATCAGACAACTTCATACTTCTTTATGTTGATGACTGGTTAAATTTCTGATGTTAAAATTGGTTTGCTACTCTACCTACAGGAATTCTGAAGGTTCTAGATGGAACAACCTACTTTTATCCTTTATATTTTTGCATATTATAGTAGTACTTTGTGGTTTTTTGGAGGAATTTTGTCTTTATTCCTTTCCATGTTCACTGACACTTGTACCTCACTCCTCTCTTACCCAGTCTTCTAGAAAAAATAAGACTGAAGTTTTCATTCACTCACTTTTTCTGTGACCAGGGACACAATGGTGATTTTTCCACATAGACACTAATGAATGTCTAGAAACTCTTCATTGGTTTAAATTAATCTGCTATTTAGGTAGTTTTAAGCAAGACTCATCTAGTCACGTAATTATTACAGTGAAACAGTCTTGCAAATCATAGAAGAGTTGCAGCTAGGATTCTTGAGAGATACAAGTTGATACTCCTCTGTTGACTTCCTGGGTAGTTCCACAGCTTTATCGGGATTTATGATCATATATGCAAGCTGTGATTATGCTTTTAAAAAATATATTAAAGTCGTTTAAATTAAAAATATTGAAAATGGTGGAGATAAATAGTAAAAATGATGAATGTTCTGGCTCAGTTTACAGCAAGCACTTGATTTTCCTTCTGCCGCTTAAGCAGTGCACAGTTCAGAAATCTGTGTATGAATCCTACATGTCTCTACTCCCACTTTACATCAAAATGATACATGGTGATATACCAGATCTCAGAGAGTACCGCAATTTTGTGTAGGATATGTCAAGTAAAGGGAAATTTGGTAGGGATTTGCAGCAAGCACTGTGTCTGGGATCTCCTCTGTGGACTCTGCACCTCTGGAGGATGTTCAGATCCTGCAGATCTGGCTGTAAACACAGCCTGGGGCAGGCAGACATGTCCATCCTATGCTCCGAGGAAGCTGTGTCAACCCCAGGAACAATATGACTAATTCCACCAAGCGGTTCAAGTGGCAGCACTTCAACTGAGGCCTGCTTCATTATTTCTTGTTGGCAAGCTTCATCAGTGGGCTGGTATGCCTGGTGCTTTTGGTCTTCATTCAGAGATAAATGAGGGCTGTATTCCTCAGAATTTATGAACTTCCTTTAAGATTGTGGTAAGTGGTTTTATGCTGGATCACAGAAGAGACAGTGCTATTACATGTCCCTTGAAGTGCTGAGTGGAGGTTTCCAGAACCAGGTTTGCTCAGGAGAGCCATCCTACCTGCTGTATGAACATGCCTGGAGGCATCCAGGCACAGCTATTTTGGGATTTCTTAAACTGTTAGAATTCAACAGTAAAATCACTCTTCTGTGTTTTAGTCACTCGTCATGGTAACTTTTGTAGGTTAGGACAAAATAGGAATGTGTATTAATGGAAACAAAGGACTTTCATTTCTTTTTTTTTTTTTCTAATATGGATTTTTTTTTTTTCTCCTCAGGCGTCAGTTTCTACCTGATTACAATATTCACCAGTTTGTCAATATTTCATTTAATAAAAAAAAAAACCAACTTTTCCAAAAGTTGTTTTAACTGAGCTTTATAAACTTTACTGATCAATGAAACTTAGTTTACAAGGTATGTGATTGGGAATAATTTTTAAAATCCCAATTAAAAAAAATATATACAGCTTGGTATTTTTTAATTATCTAAATTCAAAACAAAACAGAGAGTTTATAACTTTCAGATGGTGTGTTGAGGCTTTATAATTTTGATCTAAAGATGAAATTGCCCTCCTACCATTTTTTTTTTTTTTTTAAATAAGCAAATTAATCAAACCCAAGGAAAATGTTATGATTTTAAAATGGATTATGGCAAGTATGCAGTAAATTTTGTCCACACTTTTTACAAGAACTTTTACTGGCACAGATCCTAGGCATTGCACCACATCAAAATCTATAATCACTCCGCAGGTGTCAATCTGTTCCCCGACTCATACCTCACTCACAAGACTTCTGGTAGTCTGTAGCTTCCAAAGCTAGGCTCTGCTGTCATGTCCAATGATGAAAACCCACAGTTTAAGTAAAATCTACAGATAGTTTCTTCTGTTAAGAAATAAAAGCATGCAAAGCTTGCATTCCTCAGATGCTGTCCAACAGTGCAACAGACTCTGGTGATGCAGTGGAACACAAAGAATCACAGAATCACAGAATGTTAGGGGTTGGAAGGGTCCTTGAAAGATCATCTAGTCCAATCCTCCTGTCAGAACAGGAACCTAGATGACATCACGCAGAAAGGCGTCCAGGCAGGTCTTGAATGTCTCCAGAGAAGGAGACTCCACAACCTCCCTGGGCAGCCTGTTCCAGTGCTCCATCACCCTTACTTAAAGAAGTTCCGTCTAAANAATGTCCAACCTAAACTTGCCCTGGTGCAAGTTCAGGCTACGCCCCCTCATCCTGTCACTAGTTGTCTGGGAGAAGAGTCTGATCTTCACCTGACTACAACCTCCCTCGAGGTAGTTCTAGAGAGTGATAAGGTCCACCGAGTCGCCTCTTCNCTGAGAAGAGCCTGGTTCCATCCTCGTGACGTTCGCCCTTAACATTTACAAACATTAATGAGGTCTCCCCTCAACCTCCTCTTCTCCAAGCTAAAGAGATCCAGCTCCCTCAGCCTTTCCTCATAAGGGAGATGCACCACTCCCTTAATCATCTTGGTGGCTCTATGCTGGACTCTCTCTGCTTCTCTTTACTGGTAAAGACAGAAAATAGCCTTTGAAAGCAGGGCTTTACCTTCCACTGAATACCAAAGGCGAGGCTGGCAGATGTGTTGGATCCAGACCTGAGTATCAGATGCAGTGGCAACTTTGGGATTGAGTTGGAACAGTGTGGGTGAGAGAGGAGGAAAATTAAGAGCTGTCTGAAGGACAAAGTACAGGCTTTCCCAGCAGACAAGCAATGAGCATCAAGAGGAAACACAGCTCATTCAAGAGTTTTTAATAGTCAGTTCCCAAACTGGCTGTAATTTTAGCAGCCAGTTTAACTAGATTGGACTGGACTGAACTCTTTCCAAAACAGCTGTGTTCAAAAAGAGCTTAAGAAATCCCTTTGCCTGCTGCTTCAGACTAGATGAGAAACACATTTCTCAAAGAACCTTGTACAATAGCACAAATGAGACCAAATATTGTAATTATCGTCACAAGTTCAACAGGTATACTTCTGCTCATAGTGTACATTTTCCCAACCTCCTTATATCCTATATGCCTTACGTCATGCATGCAGTAGTTTTAAGTTCCAGTTTGATAACATGCCTTTCAGGGAAGAAATCTTTGGGAAATAAATAACTCTTCAGTCAAGGTTGAACTATGAGATGCATATAGTTTCCCATTTTGCAAGGGACATAGTTTTACACCACAATCCTGTTTCGCTTGGAGAGTGGATCCATTTCCCCAAGTCCTGTTTGGAGCAAACCAGAATCTTCTGAGCACTGTTCAGAGTTCTGGCTCCAAAAGAAATGTCTGAGAACAACCTCCTGCAGGCTAGACTGCTCCCTCCTTATTCCACTTCATTCTCATGAGTTGGTATGCCCAATTAAACTAAGGGAATCTATAGGTGAAAGATGATTAGCATTTTGGACTTCGCTGTAGACAGCAAGGGTGGGATGATTTGGTAGAGGTGCTTGTCTAAAAAGGGAGCCAATATAAGGATGCTGGAAATCTCTGTTCCAGGTCTTCTTACAATATGGACAAAGGGCATAAAAACTCACAACCAGCTCATCTTCTAGTGGTGCCCAGCTTCGTGTCTAATCTCATGGTCTCAGAAGTTTTTGGCTCTCTAGAATGTGATTTGGCTTGCCGACAGATCTAAACCTGGGGCCATAGCCTACATCTATATCACCATCCCAAATCTCTTTGGCCTTTGTCTAAAATAAACACTTCCAATCACATGTTTAAATAATGTCAGATTCTCAGTACAAACTGATAACAACCAGAGAATTCAGCCTAAAGGTGAACGACTCCATTCTCTGTAATGTGTTATCCTCCTCCTCCTCTTTTTCTCACAACAGCCAAGTGTTAGCATGTTACATCATGAAGCCTTTGAAATTCCCTGCTCTTGTCATGTTTAAACTCGATTGTCTAACACTCGCCTTTTACACATTGCCTCTAAGCTCCTGCCGTCAGCAAACCTACTCCTGACAGATGGTGGGGAAAAGTGGGCTGAGCTGGATTGTTTCCAAAAGCTATGTCTAGCCACATGATAAGTAAAACACAAGCTCTCATTTAAAATGTGATCCGTTTTTGGTTTTGTTGATCTTTTACAACTATTTTTATTTTGGGGAGGGTTATTTTCTGTTGGAGATCTTTGTTTATTTGTTTGGGTCAATGACAGCAGGGTAGTTTCTGGCTTCTACACCCTGCTTTTGGCAGTTTCTGAACTACCAGACAGGAAATTCTCCAAAGTATTGCAGCTGAGAATTGGCCCATTTTCCTGGAACAGAGATAAAATGGAATAGTTTTGTCAGGTTCTTCCCTTCATTTGGAGAAACCCATGGTATGCATATAAAATCCTTCAGCCCAGAAATCCTCAGTAAAGGCTACTGATTGATAAAATCTCTGTCAGCAGATGATTTGACCATTGTAAATGCAGCATCTAGAGCTGTACTTTATCATGAACTCTAATTTTTTTTTCTAAGTATTTTCCTCCTAACAGTGTAAGACAGCAAGCAGTTTGTGGTGAAACCTCTGAAAAGGCAATATTGCTTCAATAGAAGGATATGGCTTTCTATGAAACCTAGAAAAAAAAATTTATGAAATGTTTTTGTATTTATTTGCTTCTTTGTCCAGAAAGACTTTTTTCTGTCCCAGGGTAAAATTAATACATGTATCATGAAATGTCACATCTTATTTTCTTGGAAGACCTAAGGCCAGGAAGGAATGCAGAGATGGTAAACATAATATTTGTTACACTTTCATGTTTTGAAAAGATCATCTGAACTCTCAATATGAACACGTATAATAACAAAAGAAAAAAAAATGAATACATTAGTAGTATAGTATATTGTATGAGATAATCTTGAACAATCTCTTAACATTCTTTCAGCCAGCTTTATTTTCTACCTGGGACAATACGTGAAAAGAACAATCCCATTTATACTTGTTCATATGTACCTATCTAACCAGTTAGTTGGATTGCCTCAATAGGAACAAAGAAGATCGATGAATGAATATATTGGAAACCAATTCAAGGAGTAGATCACTTCCTAAACAAAAGCATAATGACAAAGGCATTAACTAGCTGAGTCATCGTTGCACTACATAGAAGATCTAACTCATTGTACAAATGAGCATCTAGTGTGGGATTTCTTGCTGCTGCATATTTAGTTGTATCAGGTCATAAGCATGGTGCCATGACTGGTAATAATCAAACCTAACAGATAACAGCAATTTTACGGTTCCTTCCAAAACAGCTATTTGTCAAATCATGAAAGAGTAGGAGATTTGATGTGCTACAGTAATCACAGTGAGAGCTGACTGAAAAAAGCAGCTGGGGCAAAATACTCACAAACTTCTGTCCAGTAGAAAAATATTTCTGATTACTGTCGTACTGTGGCAGCAGATGAGGGGTGGAAGACAGAGACATGGAGGAACTTACTGGGGTACTGC
Organism: Baryphthengus martii; assembly: GCA_013396935.1. Classification (NCBI taxonomy): domain Eukaryota; kingdom Metazoa; phylum Chordata; class Aves; order Coraciiformes; family Momotidae; genus Baryphthengus; species Baryphthengus martii. The sequence continues at coordinate 29,492 of VWZK01016744.1, read as the reverse complement.
TGGTGGGTGGTGAAAGCCAGTGAGAGCAGCTCCAATGTCTGTTGCTCCATCTGGGCAGGGACTGGGCTGTCTCTGAGTGGATGTGCCTATCTATAGGATCCAAACCACAGTTAACCACTTTCAGTGCCCAATATATTTAAGAACTGGAGGGTCTTTGAGTCAGGGAAGTGACTACTATACTAAGGTCTTGGTAGTCGGCTTGTCTGCTAGCAATACAGATATTGCACTCTGTGTATAACATCTTTTTTTATAGAACTAGTTGTAGAAGTAGAAAAGCTGGCAAATCTAAAGACCTTTAGCATGGGTAATGGATAGCTACATTCACAGGGAATCTCAGCATCTCTAGAATGGCAAGGCTGATATATAACTGTTTTCCAGCAACAAATTAAAAATCGGTGGTACGGTATTACATCTGTTCAATCTCTGTCTTAGTAGATGATAAAGTCCTGAGAGAGACTGGGACTCTACTGCATGGTGCGTTGAACACCAAGAACATGATCCTTGGAACTTTTGTGTACCATGAAACAGAACAATCCTAACATCTAGTTATGAAATGTCTACATCACATAAAAGCAAATGCGGATCAGGAAATAATCAGAAAAAAATATAATTGAATAATTACAAAGATATGTTTCCTTGTCACTTACTTGAATGATTGCAATGGTGTCACTTTAGCATTTAAAAAATGTTTCCCAATGAGTAAAGAGGTTGTTAAAATATTTCCTTTATCAGGATTCCAAACACCATGTTTTGTAGTAAATTTTACAATGCCTGAAATCCAAATGATGATGTTTCCACAAAAAATGAGAATACAATTAACAATTAACATATTATGCAAAACTTTTGTCATCATGTTTTAAAAGAAAAAATGAAATTTTAAGGAGTTTGGAAAGAATTCCTAGAAATATTTTCAGAAATATTATTTTCAGAAATTTCTAAGCCTGCTTAGACATTAGACTTGCCCACTTTGTGAATGAATATTAGTTTTATAATATCCATCACTGTCTGCTTCTACTTACACAAAAAGCATATAATGAAAAAATTTATCACTTTAGAGTTTGAATATGTGTAGAATTGTGTTGCATATGCTCTCACTATAAAGCCTTATTGGCCCTAGGCTGAATCTTGAAAAAAAGTTAAGATTGGGTGAGAGCTACTTTCAGCAGAAGTTCAAAATTTAGAAGGACAAAAATATAGGAAAAACAAGACAGTTTGAAACTGCCTGCAAATTGTTAGTTTAAGTATAGAATATGGTGCAGGCAAAATCACAAAGCTGATTATTTACCCTCTGTGTGGCAATAAGGTCTGTATGATAATTTATAGAGCTGTACAATAGTAGAACGTATTCACAACTTGCAAACACAAATAGACATAGACACTTAAAAATGTTTATATGTTTTCTTTTTTATTTTTAAATTTTAAATTATTTGTGGATGGTTTTAGTTTATTTTTCGTCCTTGGTTTGTAAAAATATACAGTTTTATTGGTAGAGAGATATGTTAAAAAAAGATTGCTTCAAAGCCCTAGACTCTGCTACTCTAACAGGACTAATTTAAAAGAAGATATAACATGTAGGAAATGGAACTGTGGCCTCCATTACAAAAACTCTCACATATAGTTAAAGGGAAATAGAAGAACTTGCAGAATAAAATCACTTTCCAGATTGTGTCATGAGATGGCTTATTAAGTAGCTTCCAGCACCTCCTTTATCAGAAATCAAGGCGACTTCTCTTTTCCAGATTGCCGACTTGGACTGCTAGGTAAACAGAAGAGAAGGGACTGCTGGTCTTTGTGGGAGCACTGTGCCATTACACCAGGAATGCTTTGCCATGGATGAGATCCTGGGCTGATGTAAATCAGGGAAGGCCTATAAAGAACATACTTCATTGAAAGCAAGATAAAATCCTTATCCCTTTTTGGATTTATTCTTCAATTCTTGTAGAAGTTACCCTGATGTCATGGTCTGGGAGGACAGGATCTTGTGAAAACAATCCATTATGAACATGTTTTCCTTTATCCTTCAATCTTACCAACCACAGAGCACCATGAAGAGCTTAGTCTGGCAGCAGCACCCTGGCTGGACTTCATTACAGACTTGTCTTTATAGACTACTGCATTGGCAGTGCATTTGGTGCCAGACTAACTCCTTCTCTGGTAACATTTTTGTTCAACAAATGCAAGTTAACAGAGTTCTACTAGAAAGTTGAGCTATCAAAGCAAGAAAACTTGATCTGACATCAAAAAATAAAAGACAATCTATCTTTATTTTTTCTGTCTTTCTTCCTTTATGTACTTTAGGTCCTTCAGATTACCATACAGACCTTCAGTGGCCATCAATACTATCTGAAGCAGATCAGCAACAGTATTTGACTGCAACATGTTGTGCTGGATTAAATCATCTTGCTTCCTTGTGCCCCACACCATGGACACTTGCTGAATCATGGCCACATCGTGCATAAGCTCTGCTTTGCAAAAGTTGTAAAATATAGAAAAGAGAAGGGAAAAGGAAAAAAAGGAATAGTTAGTGAGTAACCAGAACCCTGTCTTCAGTAGCATCAACAAGGAACCACCCTTGTTTGTCAGGCAAGACTGCAAGACCTAACCTCATTAAGTTTTTAGAACAAGTGTGAAGTTAGTGCTAAAGAAGGGGCAGTATGGGGGTTGTTGCACCCTGCCTCTTCACATCAGTAGGTGAAGCACACAATGAAACAGCTGTGCATAGGCTCCCTACAGCTGCCCTGGAAATATTTAGATTAAGACTTGAAGAATCAATGGCAGTATTATGACTCAAAACAGACAAAAAAAAAAAAAAATATATAAGAAAATTAGCAAGGATATCTAACACCTTGTAAATAAATAAGGGGTCTGAGAACAGGGCTAGCTAAGGAGAAATAAGTCCTGATGCAGTAACACCCTTTAAGTCACTGCAAATAACTTAAATCTTAGGAGGAGACAAGTGAAATACTTAGCTGGAGCAGAGTCTTTGTGCATAAAAGGACAGCTGAATCTTGAAGATTGTGTAGTATGTATTTTTGGTGTAGGTATAGGTTAGACCTGAAGCTTTCCATCCACTTTAGGTATTATTTCCTCAGTTGGCTGGCTTTGGCAGTCTGTTTGATCCATGCTGTGGGATGTGTCTGAAGCAATTACTCTCCAGCAGGAAGCACATGGAGATTCAGCAGGATCAGAGGTCAGCTGTGAGAGAAGACGCATCAGCTTGCACCAGTCAAACTGCTGCTTTCAGCAATGCTAGTGAAACTCCTGCCAAGGAGCCAGGGTCCCTCAGAGAATGAGTGAGGACTGATCCATATTGCTGCACAATCGGTCTGGTGTCCTGTTTCAAAGGAAGAAAAAAGGCGAATTTTTCCAATGGCCTTGCAATTCCTGCAGTAGATTTTCTGGTTTCACAGCTGACAGTTCCAGCTCTTTGATGGCACAATCAGATCAATATTATTTCATGGGAAGCAAGCAGAAACAAATACACACTCGTCTAGTCACTGATTGCCAGTGAAACAGCATCTCCCACTGCTTGCCAGCCATATCCCTGGCATGCCTCTCAGCGGTTATGTTGCTTGAGGAAACAAACAAAGTGGAAGGCAGGAAGGAGGTTCCCCCTGGTATAGTTTACAGTGATGTATGATTATGAAACTCTCCCTCCAGTACCAAAACACCAACTTCAACCTGGCCCTGTTGGTTACTGAAATTTTGGCTGTGTAACCCTGCTCTCATTGAGACTGAAGAGAGTTTTGCCATAGGCATGAGGAGGAAGAGGATAATCCTTTCAGAGGAAAAGGTATAACCATAAGTTAGATATATTTTACAGAAAAGTCCTCTAGATGTGAGGGCTGTCCTGTGTAAGCCTCTGGTTAATGTTTACATAGCGATTGGCTTCTTTAAATGGGAGTAGCTGCCATCTCCTCAATGCTTAGGTGTACAGACATCAGAATAGGGGAAGACTTTAGCTCAAAGCAAGATGTTCAAAATGTGTGGGGAACCACACTGACTACTAAACCTCGCCAAATAATGAGTGAAAAACTAGAGAGGAAAAACTTTGGTTCAAATCCACTATTTTTTCCTAAAAGTTTGTTTCCTTCTACTAGATAGAAAACAGAAAAACAAATTTCAGACTACTTCAACCCAGAATGCTTAGTTTATCTTGAAGAGAAAGGTTTTGCTTAACTTTCTGGATCTCAGAAATCCTTAGTGTGGTTTCCTTCTCCTTCTTAATTTAGGTCAGCGTTTTAAGTAATGTCCACTTCTTTAAAGCAAAAGATATACCAGCTTCTACTTCCTGGACTGTCAAAACAAAGAGAGACAGGGACCTACTGGAGAAAGTCCAACAGAGAGCTACAAGGATGATTAAGGGACTAGAACATCTCTCCTACAAAGAGGGATTGAGTGAACTGGGGCTGTTTATCCTTGAAAGGAGACAGCTGAGAGGGGATCTTATTAATATATATAAATATCTGAGGGGTGGATGTCAAGAGGAAGGGGACAATCTCCTTTCAGTGGTGTCCAGCAATAGAACAAGAAATAATGGGTTTAAGTTAGAACATAGGAAGTTCCACCTCAACATGAGGAGAAACTTCTTTCCTGTGAGGGTGACAGAGCACTGGAACAAGCTGCCCAGAGAGGCTGTGGAGTCTCCTTCTCTGGGGTCTTTCAAAACCCACCTGGATGCTTTCCTGTGTGGTCTGCTCTAGGTGATCCTGCTCTAGAAGAGGGGTTGGACTAGATGATCTCTAGAGGTCCCTTCCAACCCCTAACATTCTACGATTCTGTGATTCTATTTCAGCCTTTCTGGTGGGGGAAAAAAAAATGCCAAACCCCAAAATATAATCAAATCGCTGGAACATAGTATTACAACAGAAAACACCCCAAAGAAAGAGCAAGAAGTTCTCCCTCAACCCCTTCCCTAGCCAAAATTATTTAACTGAATTTATGTTCTTGAGATACAAGCTGTAAATATTTATGGTTACCTGAAAATTCCTAGTCTGAAGGAAAGTTGATATTGGTTTAGAGCTCACCAATGCCACATCCTTGCTTTTAATCACTTTCCCTGTGCCTGTTGTGTGAACTTTACAGGCAGGGTGGACACTACCTCTGGAGAAAAGGTGCTATATGGTGGCGCTTGAAAGAGTACTACACTGCCTTGCCAATCTATCAACATCACTTCTGCCATGTGATCTGGACCTGCAAGTCTTAAGCTCAGTGTTGCCTCTCTTGTTCCCGCCCTGGGTCCCGCTTTCTCTCCAGTCTGGCAGCAGTGGTGGGAAACAAGCTGTGGAGAGTAAGATGTTGCCAGAACCATTAAAAGGCAGGAAGAATTGGCTGACAAGTGAGGAGAGGCAGGCCTGGGCAGCTGTTGAAAGAGGTCTTGATCTCCTCCACTGCTTATACCTGGGGAGATTAGGGAGAGAGCAGAGAGAAGGGAAAAAGTGTTTTCTTAGGCTATGAGAATAGAAAGCAAAGACATCCAAGCAACAGAGGAGTGAGAGCCAAATTTTCTTGGCAATCATCCCTCAGCTTTAAATTCAGCGAGAATTCTTATCCTCGGCATTTGTCGGCTTATTAATAGTTGTCCTGCATTTGGATTTAAATCTGCATCCTAGGTTGTCATGTCTGGATTAAAGAACCAAGTAGAAGAGAAGGAATGGCTCATGATTGGCCCTGAGCCACCTTGGAGGGGTGCTGATGGGAGGTTTCATTGCCTCTAACATGAACTGAATCCATTTGATGTGGGAAGCATCTGCTGAGAGTCAAATGTATTGGGCTTGGGATGTCCCTGTTTAAAAATAACTGTCAATGAGCAGTTCATATTAGGAAAACCGCTCTTTGTTGAATTCTGTTTTCATCTGAATTTGCTTCTTGGTTTTACTTATTCAGCAACAGTATATGGTCATGTTTTGGTTCTGCTGATGGCACAGAGAGAGCAGGCAACCAACCATCTGGGACATTTACTATATATAATAATAGATACTATTCCATATATACCATCACTTCTCGTACATATTCATCATCATTGTCAAGTGCCCTGTGTCCTAACAAAGTGTCTTAGGCCACTTCCTAATTCACAATAGAAAGAAATCCAGGAACATGTGTCTTAAATACCAAAAAAGTTGTCCAGTGCCTGATTGTGGTCCCTAGAGACATCTATTCAAGGCAGATTGTGGCATTTGTGTCCCACTTAGCAGGGCAGCAGGGCTCTTTCTCCATTGGATCTGCTAGGCAGGGAGAGAGGGAATGAGATGGACTTAACTCTGTCAGCAGGATTGGGAGAGGCATTGGAACAACGAACATCGACAGAGAAATAGTATACTGTTTTCACTTAGGAAAAAGCTCTGTGTTAAAATCTACACTTTGAGTCTGGTTCTGGGGTATTGCCAAAGCCTTCCTCAGAGAAGGTGCTTGCAAGGTTCTTGGGGAACCTGTAACACAGTGGCATTTAGAATATGTATTTTAGTCTTGTTTGTAGGGAAAAA
>VWZK01016744.1:0-22987 GCA_013396935.1 Baryphthengus martii | reverse complement strand
AAAAAAAAAAAAAAAGAAAGAAAGAGAGAGGTGGCTTGATTGCTAAGGCTAAGCTATTAGGTTGGAAAAACAAACAAACAAACAAATCCCAAGCTACCTCTGAGCTAAACAACTTGTCGAGGACTACAGAGTGACCCAACACAACCAAATACCTTTTTCTACTTCTATAGAAAAGAAAGTTTCTTTCCTTACTGGCTGTGTTCAGGATAAAATTACAAACCATTGATGCTGCTGAAGGGATTCTCCTGCTTTGGGAAGCAGTGGAGGGAATGCCCGTTGATTCAGGTGAATAACTGATAGAATGACGTTTCTTTTTAATCACAGCAGAGTTCCTTTGGAAGGCAAAAAATTTTGTTATGTTTGTGTGTAAGCACTGCAGGCTAGTTGTTCCAGATGCATTTTGGATAATTCAAAGCCATAGACTGCCAGGATTCTTCTTCAGTTTTGAAATGTTAGAATTCTCTGACACAGGTGGATATCAGATCTGACCTGAGTGATACTCACTGAGCCAACAATTTTCACTCTGTGCCTGTACTCCATTTGGTGGGACCTGGAGGAGTTCAGGGCAGTCAGGCTTGCTGAGTGTAGAGCAGAATAACTGCATGATAACATAGTTGCCTTTCAGTAACTTAAGAGAAAACAAAACAAAACAAAACAAAAAATCTCTTCAGGTTGAATGAAATATTCTGTTCAGTCAAAGCATGTTATCTGAAATGTCAGTTTCCATCACATTTCCCAAACCATTAAAGGGTTGGTTGGTTGTTTTCACTTTGTGGTGTTTGGTTTTTTTTTTAGTGGGGTGCTTAGACTCAGGAGATCAAATGGGTTAATGCCTTCATTCTCTCCTGCAAATCTCCAGGACAGTGGTCTATCCACAGAGCTATAGGGTATTTGAGGAGGAGCTGTCTGAAGAGACAGTCCAATGAACTTTTCTTTCAATGGTAACGCTGACATATCTCACACCCCCCTTTCTGATGTTCTTCTCTCCCTCCTAGCTGCTTCCCCAGTTGTGCTATTACAGTTGCTTGTGGGGTTAAAGATTAAAAAAAAAAAAAAAAAGGTGGTTGTTTTTAACTGAGACAGTTTTCCCCATTGTTTTCAGATGCAACAAACTTGAACTGGTATAACTAAGTGGGGAGGAGTGAGAGGTAAAAGACAAGCAATGACCAAATTGTCCTTTCTGGTAGAAGAGAGTGTTCATCAAACTATGGTCTTGGGCTGCTTTTCTTCTATTGAAGCTGTTCAGCTTTCTGCAAACAGCTTGTTGAAGATGGGAACAAAAAAGAGAGAGAAGAGCTTTGCAAACTGGTGAGCAGAAAAAAAAGAATATAGATATATTTAAGCCTTTACTTGGGAAACCAGTAAAGCAGGCTCTTGAACGAAGAGGCCTACTTCTGAAGAAGGCAAGGAATAATCTCTGGGATTCCTTCCCCTCTTCCCTGTGCCAAAGAAAGTCAGAAATTTGCCACGAGCAGCAAAACAAATATATTGAGAAAAACAGGTGTATGGGAGCACAGATACTCAGAAGAAGAGTAGCATGGTAACAGTCTCAGCATGCAAAAGTTTTCAGCAGTTTTCACATGCAAAAGCAGGTAGGCAAGCCTGTAACTCTGTCCACAATCCACCAGTTTCTGATACTTTCTTTTACATGGCAGAGAAGGCAAAAAGCATCACTGGGTAAGTGGAACATAAAGCTTGACAAAATTGGAGGAGAAATATGGAGGACATCAGTAGAATGACTATTTTAGGAATTTGCTGGTTTCTTCTTTCCCAAAAGGTAAGCTACAGTTCAGGTTACGGATTTAATGAAGAAATTACTGGGATAGACTCCTTGGATAACCTTAGGAGAATGAAACAAAATAAGTAACTGTGCTTGTCCGTGTGTGCCATAATATGACTAAAGATAACAATAAAAAAAAATCTTTCAGTTTTGCCAGTACTTTTGCTTAAAGTTCTGATCACATATGTTTTCTTATTATGCTTGATCACCGCAGTGGAAACTCCGAGACAAGCTTATGCCCAAGGTATTGGGACCTCTTTGCTCCCATATGCATTTCAGTTCTTCCCTCTCAGTTACATTAAGCCATATTGTGACATGCTTAGAATGCAAGGGTTTTTTTTTGTTTTGTCTGGATGTTTGAGTGGCTGGGTAAGATGGAGGAGGAGAAGAAAGTCTTCCAGGGTGGGACTCATACAAAGTGAGCTACTCAGTCTGTCCAGAGGAGAATGACTGGACATATCTACTTAACAGACTGCAACAGCTTGAAAAGACCTTCAGAGAAGATTACTGATACTAGAAAACATAATTAGGAAGTGTGGGTGAGTTATATTTTAAATCATATGACAATTTAAATAAGCTTGATGATAATGCTGATAGGAAATATTTTACTGCTGACAAGAAATTTTAGTGGTTCTTGCCCAGAATGCAGTATTACCAGGATAATGGTTTTAGCATCTACACAGTGCCAAATGAAACAAACAAACAAACAAACACCCAACAAACAAAGAAAAGAAGCTGCCTTTGTGCATTACCAGGGATTACTTTATGAAGAATTGCATTTCCACCCTCCAAAGAAAAACCATTGACAAGTGTACATTTCACTCTTGACTAGGAGTTTGCTTGCTTGTCCTCAGATAACATAGATAGAAGAATAGAGAGCCCTAGTTTCAGTTTTTAATTACTTGAAGCATACTTTTATCTTTTTTTTTGGCATTCCTGGTGAATAACATAAATATAAATACAAAACATAATATAACAGTACATGTATACAGCTGGCATTGCAATGAAAAGTCCAAAATGACTGATAAAGTTGTATATTATTATAATTAATAATTAGTTACATGGTCATGTCAGTGGGGCTCTGTGGCTCACTGACTACAATAACTGAAGGAATTCATGTATGCTGTTCATAGTGTCAGAATATATAGACAGAAGGACAGACAAACTGCAAAGCCTGTCCATGTGGGATAGTTTGTTTCTGGTTCCCACATAACTTAAATAGCTGCCTATTAGACTCCTTTTGTATAATCACATCTTACCTGTAAACTGTGAGGAAAAGTCTCCCTGCCCTTGGAGAAGAGTGTACCTTTACCAACCACTTGAAGAGGAAAAAGGTAATGTAATTTGCCAAGGTTGTAATGCACAACAACCAAAGCACTGGACTAGGAATTTTGCCTGAGGGTTTGGTGGGGTTTTTTGAACACTTTCATGGGCTTTGTTCTGAAACACTCCTGATCAATTGTAAAGGGAAACCATATTTCTGCAATACATGATGCTGTCCTCCTAACATGTCATACTAACTTACTCTATTGTAAATACCAACAAACTGTAAATCTCTGTTTCTGCGAAGTGATAATGATACAGTGCATGCAGACTGTTTAACTCTGTGTACAAACCCAAATCATACATAATCTAAGAATTTGCCTTCTAAAACCAGCCCCATGAGATACAATTTAAGCATGAAGAACACAGCTTTGAAGGGATCCCTGGTGAGTCCACTTGAAACAAATCATCTCTTGAGGCACTGCAGGGTTCTTTCCCTTGGTCTCTGGTAGGTAGTTTTGAGCTAAAAAGAAGGGAGTTCATCTAATGCAAAAAAAACTCTATCTAAGTGTTTAAAATGCTATCAAAACAAAGTACTCCTTCTGTCTTGTGTGTTAAAAAATCTCTGAGAATCCAAGACCATATGCAGTTAATCAAACCAAATGAAAGAAACCATATGAAATACTTGGTTCAGCCCACAAAGCTGACCAGTCTCAACAGTGGAGAAAAGGGAGGAAGATGGATTTATTTTCATTTCTGGGAGAGGGCTACTCTTTAGAAGAGAAGGAAGCATTAATAAATCTCAGGAAAAAAAAAAAGAAAAGGAAAAAAAAAAAATCAAACTTCTTAACCAATGCCAGTGGGGAACCACCGTGGGCCGATTCTTTGGAGAAATTAATACTTTGTGTATGAAGTCAGGTGAACTTGTTTTAGCCGAAGTATTCCTGTTATTCTAGATAAATATTCTTACATACAAATGGAACATTAGAGGGAGCTGGAACACCAGGCTGTGAATGAGAAACATTGCTGTAAACACTGCAGGACCAAAAGCTGGGCTTGTGGTGATGTAGAAGGTCTCAGCATGGGGTTGAGGCTCTGCCTTTCCTGGATATAGCTTTCCGAATCTCTGCTGTAGCAGCAGGAGTGATTTTTCCAGCCTGCTTGCAAGTGGAGAGAAAGTTTTGACATCTCCTGTCCTGTGTGTTTGAGGAATGGATAACTAATGAAAGAGATACAGCTTTGTCTTTACTTGATCTGGAGAGACAACCGTAAACCCCAACATTTGATGTTTTCAGTGATTTCTTAAGCAAATGCTCCCAGAATTTGTGATTTTGTCTGTAAATTCCTTGTCCCATTTCTCTTTCTAGGGCTCAGAGGGTCCTAGAAATGGAGGTGAAGTATCCTGGAGATGGCTCTCTTAAATTCACCAACTAACCTCATCCTCTCCAGATGGGTCATTTTTAATCCATTCTAACCTCACCAGATTATTTTTTCTTTTCACAGACCCATGGTGAAGGAAACACAATACTTCTTATAACATTATTTCAGTTACGGCCATGTATCACCATCTAACAATCACCTTGACACTGACACTACAGAATGACTGGCTCTTTATGGGAGTCAGTTTGCCACCTATTGTGAGAGACAATTTGCAAAACAGCCTAAGGGAATTTGGTGCCCCATTCCTATTGAATTACAATGGGATTTGGGCATGGAATTTCCCCAGTTAGTCCTTTTAAATCCCCCTTCTTTTTTAAATTAATAAAGGCGGTGTGTTAATCAGGACTCTGTGTTGTCTTAACTTTGCTTCTTTTGAAGTTCCTGGACATCTACTGCTTCCTTCAAGGAGAGCATCATTTGGCCAGTGTTCTGCAATTTTGAAAAACTGATGATGGAGATTCTGAATTATTTGTTTTTAAATTTATGACATAAAAGTTTATAAAAAAGATTAATTTAGGAAAAAAAAATAGTTGAGGGGAGGAATGAAGCACAGTGGAGAGAAGTGAAGTTGATTAAATTTAATAAGTAAATTCCAAGGTGCTCTCCAAATGTAGCTTGGTTATCTCAGTTTCAAATAGCCTTGAAAACCCTAACGTTTATTTATCTATGGAAGATATGAAGGGGTTTCCAAGATACTTTCCAGCTACGGTACAAAGAGTAAATTGAAAAAAATTATCTTGAAGACAGAGACCTAATTAACTTTCTTCAAGATGATTTATCAGCTCCAACTAGGTATTTGTTGAAACCCTCTTATAAACTACATGTATAGATTATTAACTATTAACTTAATTATGTAGCTTTTGGTCAATTCAGGAAACTTTCTCTGAAATCAAACGTGAGCTAGATTCTACTGACACAGTTGCATATTTGAAAATAGTTTGAACTGCTTAATAATGCAGGACTTTCTTCAGCAGACTGGAAATCCTGCTTTGAAAGTAGGCAGTTATCCCTCCTGATCCTGTTTTTACCACCTTTTTTGAACCGAACCTGCACAGACGAGTGACTCATGGTTAACAATGGGAGATCGTTAACTTAAACATCTCCCATTCATGCGAAAGCATCGGTAATGCAATGGGACAGTTGAGGCCATGAGTCCATGCTGAGGGAAGGCTCCAGTCAGTGAAATTTTCCTGGAGCCAAAATAAAGGAGCCAGGTATCCATGCAGCCCTCTAAAAAAATATAAGGCATGAAATGCAGAAGAGGGAGGTGCAAGATAAGGACTCTTAAGCAGGATGTACTTACTTGTGATGTGTTTTTTGTTTACTTTTGGGATGTGCCAAGGGAGAAGAAACTGGTTGAGCTGCAGAGAATCTGCTGCATGATTCAGAAGAGGACTTGTGTGGAGGAAGGAACGTCTTGAACTCCTTAATGGATGCCCAGGGCCAAAACAAGAACAAGAAGGGTGAGGCAACTAGGCAGGATAGTATTTGATTTGGTCTAAAGCTGTATTTTCCTTCTACAAGACAAAGTGCTGGAAAGATGGCATGAAACTCCCAGAAAGGAGGTGTATCTCATTGTTCTCAATTATCTCTAGTTCTAAACAATGCCACATGCTGGGAAGTGGAACATTCCACTGGAATACCAACATCGCTCCAGGGCTCTAGGCTGGCTGGATCATATCTCCCATTTTTATGTAAAGACAACATGTGGAGAGCTTCAGCACTGCGACAAGCAAAGGCCCCAAAGTAGGATGTTGCAGCTTAGACCAATGAAATTTCATGAGAGGAAAAGTCCAGCAATTCTGTGAGCCCTGGGCAAAAAATGTAATGAAATACTCATCCCTGGAGAGTCCAGCTGGGCTTCATTGATCAGTGTCTTCAATGATCAGAAAGTGAACTTGATCTCTAATACTGAAATAAATTCTCCTGCATCTATTTAATTAATTACTTTCTCTGTATCAGTTGTGATTAGCATCAAAATGAACTGAGGCTCATGCAGTGTCTTCCATTATATGTTCCTTCATACTATGTATTCCTAAGTTACTACACTCAATTTTTAAAGTCCATTACCTCAGCAGACTATGGCCCTAGCTCCAGCAGAAGATTGGGTCTCTGGTACTAGTCGTGTCTGGAAATAGGACCAAAGCAGGAAATAATATATTTTCAGTATATGTGGAAACTAATCTTTGTAGTGGGCAGAAGCAAGCTCAATGCATAGGGAAATGTTGTCTCCACTCCAGTAAATGTGCTCCCCCACCCCCCCCCCAAAAAAGTATGTGGAGGTAAGTATAAACTATGAAAAGCATCTCCAGAAAAAGTTGAGCTAAAAGGAGAAACCATGAGAGGAAGGAAGAAAAATATTTTAGATGGGAGTGAAGGAAGACAGGAGAATGAGGTCTAATTTTACACTTTTTCCTCCCTTAATTCCATGAAGATGAAAAATATAATAACTAAAAACCTCTTTCAAGAGATTTTCAGAGTTTAGGCTCAGCACTTCTTTTCAAGGCAACCCCTCTTAGTATTTACTGCTGAAAAAAAGACAGTCATGTGCGAACACATCCAATGGGAAAAACTTCTCACCTCCTGGATCCCCTTTACCTAACAAGATTTTGTTTGTTTAGCCTCAGACGAATGTATTTTCATCTCCTGTTTGGACTGAGCTCCAAAAAGGAATTTGCACACAGGGAGAAACTGCAATTCAGGTGAACTCTGCTTTGGCACTAATGAACTCAAGTTCTATGTATCTATCAATGAGCCACGTATCTACTGAATGTACGATACTGCAAGTTATGCTGACAACAGCTCTCCCACTGCATATTGCTGACTGGAGATGTTTCTTAAATAACAGCGAAGGCTGATAGAGCAAATAGGACCCAAGGTCTGACATAGGCTCTTTCATAGTTTCAGTTCAGGATTTTCTCCTCCATCTTCTACGCAGGTTTAATTATCCAATGCTTCTGATTGTGGATATGGGATACTAATTCTTTTTGATTCTTCCTACTGTAAGAGGTTAAAAAAAAAATTAAAAATCAACTGACAGTTTTAGCAATTGCAGTTACACTGACAGTTTATTACAAGACTCCTTACTGTGGAGAGCCCAACTCAAATGGGAGATTACACAGATTTCCATAGAGGTGCTGTGAGAATGGAGAGCTGCACAGAGATATTTAGTCACACTTAATCCAAGACATATTAGTAATGTATTATATGAGTAATAACTTTGGCATATAGGTAGCAGAGCCAGTTGATATCTCTTTGTGTATAAGACTCCTCTATTTTTTTCCCTTGGATACAGTTATTTATAGCCTTTTTTTGACCTGATCTAGTATTTCAGGAAGAAAACTGATTTGTAAGATCCTCTGCCATGTCTGTTGCTGCAAAACATTTGCATGCAGGCAGCTATAGTTCCTCCTTGGTGCCCAGCATAGTAACACTTTGTTCCTAACTGGTGTTTCTAGGCTCTTCTCCCATACAAATAATGTTGAGTAGATGTCATATCAGGTATCATTTGCATAAATTTTCCTTTCAGAACTCTTCTTTGAGCTACTTTGTTCGCTCTTATGTTTGCAGTCTTAGGACTAGAGGGTTAAGGAGAAACCTTATTGCAGTCATCAACTCTTCAGGAAGTATATAGAGAGGATAGAGCTGGGGTTTCCTTGGGATTGCACAGCAATAAGGTGAGAGGTAATGGATGCAAACTGCAGCAAGCTAAGTTCTGATTACATACTAAGAAAAAAAAATAATCACAGTGTTGTCAGTCAAACACTGGAATAGAAGCCCAGAATTGTTATGGGACCTCTACTCTTGACAGTAAAAATTAACCGGTCAAGACCTGGAGCGAACTTAACTAACTGACCATGGTCTAAGTAGGATGCTGAGCCACCAGACGACCTCCAGAGGTCTTTCCCAAGCCAAATTATTCTATCATTCAATGTCTACTTAGTATCTTACACATTTAGGCTGTTACAGTTTTATAGAACATAATGATATTAAGAATCAGGCAACGGACTGCACAAATGAATAAATAAAACAGCCTTTTCTCCTATTTTGGCACTAGTGAAGTTTCCTTTAAGGCTGAATGATGTTAATTCTATTTTATAAGAAAAGGCAAGATGATAAAGAGTAAGTGTAGCTTTTCCACCAATATACTTTAGAAAGACCTTTTGCAATTTCATGCTTTTTCCAACTAGAAATGCAGAAGCATTAACTTTATATAGTGTTGTTTGGTATCGCGTTTCATAACAGGACACTATGAAACCAGTCTAATCATTAATGGTCGTAGTTATGCTCAATATCTGTGGTTTACGAATCAAATCTTGTTGAATGTTGTTTCTCAGTGGCTGTTTGGCATATTTGTGTTTCTTTGCTCGGCTTTTTTAAAATGCTTACAGAGTGGAAGTGGCCATATTAAATTATGCCATTGCAGGTTTTGTTCTCTCTGGTTAATTTTAGTACAACCTGTACTTCAAAGATATGAAATATGCTAATTAATTATCTAACTTTTGCTTTAATTCTTGAAATATAAACTGAATCAGTGTTGCCTTTGAAAGTGATTCTCCCTGTATATACAGTGATAAAATACCAAATGATGGTCTTGAATTTTCACGGTGAAACTAGACAGTAATGTTGCTTGGTAAGTTTTCCAAAACTTTGTGTAAATTGTGACGTAAGAAACCTTCAGCTTGTATACACTGAGAAATGTATTAGATGTAACAAATGGTGATGATGTTGCTTTTCTTGTCTCTAATAGGAAAGAGCTAGGACATTATTGTTGTTGCAGGTCTTGATAAAGTCCACTGAAATCAGAGGAAGGACGTGTACTGACCCGAGCACTGCATGAGCAAGAACAACAATCCTAATTTTCGATTTCTTATCTTTCTGTTTAATTTTTGTTCAATCTAAATGCTCTTCAAAGTTAATATAAACTCAAACTGTTCCTATGTTTCTTCAGTCTTAGTTCTGTTTTTTCTTCTCTTTGAACAGAAGAACAGACAACTTTATCAAAAAATAAAGCATGCAATTATGACATTCCATCAGTTGAGCAGAGAGTTTAACTACCATAAATTGCATGAAGCTGACTGCCTGGTTCCCCAAGTTATCATCTTTTTTTTTTTAATGTGATAGAAACCATGCAAAATGAAACTAGATTCCTCCCTAACAATTCTGTGGGAACCCAGCATTCCCGACATAGAGAGAGACTGCAGAGGAATAAACAGCCTATAGCCCTAGTCAGACCAAGCCAATAGAGAAGCCCCTAGAGAACAGCTTTTTCATTCAGGCAAGCTTGAGGAAGAGAATATTTTTACAAAAAACAATTTGGTTTGATGGTAGCTGTTTTGTTTATTAACACCACTGAAGACACAAATGCTTCATTTCTCCAAGCCCAGGTTTCTTTTTAGTCTGACCTTCTGTCATATGATTTGAATAATATAATGTTGCAATGTGTTACCATGGAAATGATAGTGATGATGACATGTTCAGCATAGCCAAATTTGAACCTCATTAGAGCAGATATGAGTTTGATCTTTCATCCGTAAAGAGCAGACCGGGTTGTATCGTCATGTCTTTTCTTAGGAATCACGGAGAAAGCTCTCAAACACAACTCTCTATGATTGTATTAACTGTGAACACCAATATGAATGCATGCAAATAATTACTACTTGCTGAAAACCTCTCTGGATGAAGTCAAACACACCCACATCAGGAGAGCTGTGAAACAGGACAAGCCATGAAGAAAACAAAAACTCTTATCCATCTCCAGTTCTCATTGTTTATGTGCACTATCTTCTTTAAACATAAGCAGATTCCTGTACGTCACTGTGCATTATCAGTTTTGGTCTCTGTGCTTTCCTAAGAAAATAACTACTTCCAGTTGGTACAGGCCAGTAAGGCCTGCTACAAAAAGCTGCATAGCACCATGAGTAAATTATGGCTGTCACCGACTTCTCCATCTAGAAAGGACTGTCACAAAAACAAATTAACACCGCCCTTGAGCACTGCTAAGAGTAAATATCTCACATGCGACTTTGTTAACTAAAAGTATGAGACCTCCATTTCACTACATAATTGTGGCTCATAAGCGATGCACTCCCCATGTGAGTCAACAGCCACTGTGTTAAACAACCAGAGAGAGAGAAAAAGTCCTAATGCAAGCAAGGAGCCCTCAAAACAAACGCTTTAGAACCGGTTCCAGCCCTGTTAACTTGGAGCAAGATCAAGAACTCGACTGGATCCTGATCAGGAGAGAAACCTAAGGCTCCTTCATAATTACTCCGGATAATGTCTTCTCTGAGGCATCTTGGTGAGAGACTGAACCTCTGAAACTCCTCCTGTCCACAGTGTGTTGTCAGATGGGGATGCCTGAAATGAAGTAGCTGTGAATCTCACCTATTACTATGTGTGAATTGTCTTATATTGCAAGTATTGTGGCTTTATCTCTAAGTCTGTAAAACATATGATTAATTCTAGCTTCAGGAACAGTATTTGAAAAAATTACTTACAAGTACTGATATACGTTGCTGCATATTGAGATGCAATAAATCATCCTAAATTTGTGTGTGGAATCATCCTGTCTGCACCTTTTCTTTCTCCTTGAGGTTTCCAGAAGTCCTAAGTCAGAAGTTCAGATGAAAATGTTCGTTGCTCTATCCGTGAGAGCTTCCTACTAGAACTCCCGAATGGACTTCCCAGCAGTGGACAACTATCATTCAGAGACCATTTGAGAAGCCAGTTTAATCCTCTTGCTATTACAACATTGGACCAAAAGTAATTAGGTCAAACCTGGAACTTTCTCATCAAACACTAAGGTACAAATCCTCTATAGGTGTTTCTAAGCACACACACACAAATATAAATACACAAGTTAAAAGAGGGGAGGAGGAGTGTCATATCATTGTCTACTCCCTGCAACCCCTATGCGTATTATGTGGCAGAAGTTGTGCCCCTTAAAATGTTACAGCTTGCTCGAAAGGGAGCTGAAGCCTAGATTGTCCTTTCAAGTATCTGTGCTGCTTCTCCTATTCTCCCTGTAGCTCCTTTTCCCTCCTTTCTCAATAAATTCATCATAAACTTAAACCAACTCCCATTTCCAGACTCTAAACTTCAAAGCAACTCAGCTGAGCGGTAAAGGAGGGCAGTTAAGTTGTGTTTTCCCTTTGAAGCCTTGCCCTTCTCACTCCCCTGCCTCATTCTCATAGTTCTGCATCTTCTTGGAGGGATGCTCCGCTAATACTGCTGGTAGTCCTTTAGGAGAGCAGACCTCATGGTGCCCTTGCTGAGCATCTCGAAGGGGAGAGCATTGCTAACACTAGCCAGTATCCATATGTGCAGCTGTCACCCATGCTATGAAGCTCTCACCATCCTTAAGTTGGACAGCACAGCATGGCACGGTGCCTGGGCAGAGAGCTACCAGTGCATGTTCTTGGATGGCTGGAGGGCCAAAGACAGAAGGCAGGACCTCTAAAGAGGCTGCATTTCAGCGCGCTGCAGGGCTTACCATCACTCTTGCCAAAACCAATGCAACTACATGATCCCTGTGCACTAAATATTACACCAGTCATGTGGATTCTCCCGTATGGTTTTGGGCGATAGTGTTCTTTGCCTGGTTTTGACATCCCAGTGCCATGAACACTGAAGTATGGTGAGTGACAACTGTAGCTAGCTGCCATAGGACTGCAGCAGGTCAGGCGTATCACCAGCTACATCTGAAATGTTAGCTGAAAGCTGGGTGAAAGGAATCTGTTTAACAGGTGTGCTAGGAGTCTGGCACAGAGACTTGGGCTGAAGTCAGTACCACTGAATGTCTGCTGTGTTGATTCACTGGCTGGCTAGAGTTACAGCAGGGTGGAGGGAACCAAATGCAAATGCCTCTTCGTCTGCAGCAACTTCTTGCCTGCCAGAAAATTCCCTTGGTGTTCCTGAGTCATCTACTGCCCAGGAGGTGCAGCCCTCTTTTTCTCTCAGCTTTCTTTCTTTCCTTCAAGAGAGCATGCAGCTGTCTTTTGCCAGGCATTGTTCTTCTGCAGTCGTAGTTCGAAACTAGAAAATAGAGAGCAGCAGCGAGTAACAGTCCTGAGATTTGTCTGGTTCAGTGCAACCATCAAAAGCTTTCATATATGACTTTGACTAGTAGTGGTGGGTAGATCAATGTTTGTTTGTTAGTGAGGTAACATCAGGCTAGGGATTTATGCAGCAAACTCGTCTCTCCTGTGCAGTTATTCACAGGATTTCCAGGACTACGTTAATCTTAGCAAGGAAACTACTCCAATTGTTAGACTGTCATTTCAAAGCTGCCAAGTCAACCTTCCCACCACACAACTAACACGTAATGTTTAGAAGAGATCTACACACATTAGACTTGATGGGTTAGGACAGTTTTAGATAGCAAGCTGAGTAAGGGCTTTCTGAACCAAAGCAGTATCCTCTGCATCCTCATGACTTCAGCCACATGTCAGCCAGTACTAATGCGTGAATGTGTCTGACTTCACAATCAGGAACCCAGAAGGCTTCCTGATGTTCCACTGACCTCTCTGGGAGCTTTGGTTGTGCATGATCAGGTGACAAAAATACTGGAGAGACTTTCTTTTATCTGGAGTTTCAAATACGTTATTACTGATTGTTAAATAAAACCTTACCTTTGTATGTCTGAGATCAATAGGAGCTTTGTTTCTGATCTCTGTAGGATTTTTGGAAGAACATTTAATAATTTCTGAGCTCCTGTCCACGAGTTACAACCACAGCAGAAGCTTTTTACCAGTCCTGGCATTACATTGGGCAAATAAAGAGAGAAGCTAGAAAAGCAAGAGTATGCTGTAGAAATGGCCCAGTTGCCTCCAGAGAGAAGCCCTGGAATGGGAAATGGCAAGTACCCCAGCCTGCACAAATTTAGCTGAGGGTGGATGGCCACAGCGTGATACATTCAATTTACTAAAAATCTTTGCAGGACCAGGGCCATAATCACTCCAACTCTACGTGTTCTTACTCTCATTCTTACTATCCTACTTGATTGATCTCCCAGAATGATGAAGGGTAGCAAAATCTGTTCAAGAATTGTTCAACACATAGAGAAATTTAACACCTGAAAACAAGAACAAACACAACCAGAAACATAGGTTACACAAGTAAACATTCCTAAATGAGCCTCATTCCTTAGTTCTTCAAAACAGTAAGCACACAATCAGGTCAGGGAAAATTGCTAACCTGAAACAATAATTATGATTTGCCTTTTGTGATTTAGCAATTAATTAGTGTATGACTAGTGAACATTAGGCTTATACAAGATTGCGAATCTGTAGTCCCAACCCCAGCTGGAGGCGCTGTTAAACTATACTGCTGACATAAGTCTTAATAAGTACATTGGTAATCTTTGTTATGGACTTCTTTTCTGTTCAGAGGGTAAGAAATATCCCATTCCTCTAGGTCTGAAGCAGGATTAATTGATTAGTCTCATATGAACCTGAAAGCCATTAAGAGCATGAAGGATGAAAAGCAATTCAAATTGCTTTATTACCATTTTCTATTAGAGTACCAGTTTAGACTCTGGACCTACTGTGAAGCAGCAGGTTTCCAGATATTGACTGTGCTGGCATGTGCTTCTGGAAAAGTGGAAACGACTGATTCTTAAAAGCAGAAACATCTGCTCAGGTCATGAACACACTTTCTGGCTGAGGCCAAACAGAGGGATTGCTAATAAATCCATGTGATACAGCCCCATTGGCCAGAGTTACAGCAAAATGGTGGTGAAGTCAACCACACTAGCTCCACCTTCACCCTCAACACACCATTAGATAAAAATTAGTTTTATGGGGCTCACCATAGTCCTTACCATGTTGACCCATGTAAGAAAGGCGAGGAAAGGGTGGGGGTTTTTGTGCGCGGGAAACTCAAGAACTTCAGAGAGGTAAAACTGGCATAGTTACCATTCTGGACACTGCACTAGAAAAGTCCACATCCTTGTCTAGGGTATTTCTCTTACATCACGTTTCCATTTTTTGGGATGTTTGATGCAGTTGTTTTCCTGTTTAAAACAGTAAGAGTAAAGTCTCACTGATGAGGTAGTAATATAACCAGAAGGGAATTGGTCCCAGTGAATACAATATGGAAACATTCCAGGTGAGGTTAGACAGGGCTCTGAGCAACCTGCTTTAGTTGCAGAGGTCTCTGGTCCCCGTGGGGGGGTTGGACTACATGACCTTAAAAGATCCTTTCCAACCCAAAGCCTTCTATGATTCTATGGATGTTAGAAAGTCATTTAAAATGCTTTCTTTGTCTGCCCAGAGTCCAGTTCAATTGTGAAGATGACAAAAGTAAATAAGAGGAAGTCATCATTCCTACTCTGGAACACAGCTTTTCTCAAAGCCTCTCAACTGTGAAAATCCAAGTATAAATATAAATATATTTTTGTAGTTTAGCATGACTGGCAAGTGAACATGATTGAGAAACCTGACTTCCATCAGGATATCAGTCTGAGTACCTTAGCAGGAAAACTCTGAATCTTTTATCCTGAATTAGGAGGGTAGGCTTTTTCATTTGAGTCAGAAGAAAAACTTGCTTAAAATCAGAAGAATGACAGCAAAACCTGAAGAAAAGGAAGCAGACAGCAAAATTCAACCCTGTATCAGTGAGAAGTGTGCACAGACTTATATCCTGTAAAAGCAGAGCATGAGTTGAGTTTTGACCTGTGATTAGCTTTCCCATTGAAGTCATCAGTTACTGACCACAAGCATCTGTTGAAGTCCTCATAGAATTGAGGGCTTCATTCAAGTCATGACTTGAGGTCATGGAATTGAACACAACTCAGAGAGAAGAAAAGTGCACAGCCAATCCTTGGGGCATGTTTTACAGTTCCTAGTACACCCTCCCTTACAAATTATTTACCTTGTTCTCTGCTTCATAACATTACGGAGATATTTCCTTCTTTGGTACTAATACTGCAGTCTTTGATCCTGCAGTGAGTTCTGTAAATCAGACCTACAGTAAGGGGTTCTTTCTTCTGCTTGCTTCCAGCGCTCATGAAACCATTTTTCCATCCTCACTTCAGCAACACACTCAAGCATGCGCTTAACATTAAGGCCATGCAGGACTTATGTATGTGATTAAAATTAGGCATGCATTTAAATGCTGTGTGGAACTGGGACCTCAGTGAGGATGGCTGTTGGATCAACCTCCTATGACCTCTGCTAAGCTGATTATAATTCAGCCTTTGTAGCATTCTATTTTTCCCCAAAAATCATAGTTTTTTCTTTATGACTTGTAACAGAAATTTAAATGATCCAGATTTATTTCCCCCGCTATGATACTATGCAAATGGTATTTATTCTTCTAGATCTGTAAGTATCTGAGATAATAGGAAAGATTTTCCATATCCTTATCCCAGTTCTGTAATACTTTTTGTGTACTAAGAAGGCATGTGACATATAAAAATACTTTGGATGGTTTTAAAGTTCTAGCAAAAAATAAATTTCTGTGAAAAATCTGCACTTCTGCAAACTATGTATGACAAGAAAGGAATGGAAGGTGGGTTTGTGTCTGCAGCAGAACAAAGAAGAATAGCTGATCACCCACAACACAAAGACTCTTGTATTGTCCACTTTTTGGCCATTGAAAAACAATGAGGCATATTTCCTTCTCTTTCTCTTCTGAAGGAACAGTCCTTTCTTGCTGAGAGCTCTGAGAGAGCTCTGAATATGCCTGTGGGATTGAGAAGCAGAAGGAGATTTTTAATTTTTGTTCTGCAGATGCAGATCTATGGATTATGCCAGTCTATTACCCTAAAGAAAAACAAAACAAAAACAAACAAGCCATGAGATCATCTGCATCACTGCTATAAACAGATTAGTCCCGTGTCATGTGGAAACTCCTTATCACACAGTTGGGATTTAATTTATGAAGACTCATTCTTTGCTGTGCGGCCCTGCATGTCCATTCACTCTGACGTTGCAGCTACAAAATTTTTTAACAGTGCTTTTTCCAATTTACCTATCACCTGTATTATGAACTGAGACAGTTGATCTTCCTTCTGATTTTTAATCCTTCCCCTTTTCTGTCCAGAAGGACTGCTTAATCTAAAACCTTAATCCTTAAGCTTGGAAAGTCTGTAGTCACTTGCCTTCATAACTATGTTAGCTTTATCACTTCATCATCAGAAGTACTATTTTTTTTTAACAGAAAAGTCAATGTGCTAAGCCTCTCCTCCAGCATCGCAGCCTTCTAATACAATACTAGTTTCTTTGTCCAGCCTCATAGCTGGAGCACTTTTTAAATTTTAGTTTATTTTAGCTTATCCCCAGATAGCTGGGAAATCTTGGTTAATCAAGAACCAATAGGCTATTAAACATTCCATGTCTTACCCTGGTGGAAAAGAGAAAGAGCTGTTTACCTTAAACAGACAATTAAAAATAGGGATGAAAACCCAGCATTGTAAAGTCAATGAAATCTTTGCCACTCACATCAGTAGGCCATAATTTTATCTGGAACATTTTATTTGGCTACTGAATGTTCTTAGCATTGACTCTGTTCTACTCCCACAGACTTTACAATAACTTCAGCCCTTTTTTTGAGTGAGAAGCTATTTGTGTAATTGAGTGTGTGATGTTCCCCTCCTCTCTCTCTAAGAGTGGCTAATAAATTCATCCTTTATTAGAGATGGGAAAAAATACACAGGAAAGAGATGCTGAAAACCAAAATTCATTATTTCTGCCACTCATGGAGGATGTTTTTCTTCATTAAGTATCTCAAGGGCACAAGGGAGCTTTAAAATGTCTGTCTTCTGGTTCAGACTTCTGCTCTTACATCCTTTTACCATTCATCCAACTGTTTTTCCACTTGCAGTTCATTTTTTGGTCTTTCCATTCTGTCTGTCATCAACCCACCTCTCCCCAGGGCTAGTTCTTTTAAAGATATACAGAACTTCTCCATAATATGTGAGATACCTCTTTTTATACACAAAACAAAAAATAACTGCCTCACATTTTTATATTTCATTATCAAATTAGGTAATAGGTTAAATCAAACGAGAAGTACAAGGATATTCTTATTTAGCTCTCTGGTATTTATGCTAATGAAAGGCTGAAATCTCTTTCTTTTTTGAATATTTACATTCCAAAACTTAAACATGCTTGTAGTATAACTGTTTAAAATTTTCTGTCTTTCACTCATGAAAAAAAGCAATCACAGACAATATATTCAACATGTTTTGAAAAATGTTAACTTTACATAAAATAATAAAAATTTCTCTAAAAATAGAGAAAGTTTGGAATATTGCTAACAAAACGTGACAAGTTTATATTTAAGTGGTTACTTCATGTGAACGACTTCATCTTGCAAGATTTCCTCTTTTTTATACATTAAAATATCATGAGGGAAAAATATGATCTAGTAGTTAATATCTCACACCATAAATTTATCAAAATTGAAGAAGGACATAAAAAAATGGAAGTTGATCACGGGACTTCCATGAGAGAAGCAAAATAGTTAGACCTTCAGTCTTTAACATCTAGAGATTCATGTCTAATCAATAGGGAAGGCATGCAAATACAGCCTTCACTGCACAGAATTTTGTGGAATCACAAATTATCATATATATTGCTGGTACAATTGTTCACATGCGTCTGGATTCCTGCAGTGGAACAGGCACTTCATTAACCACTGCAATTAACCCAGCTCCATTGAAGCCAAAGTCAGCACACTTTTACACACTGGCCAATAATGTGGGAACTTAAATGCAGATCTGTGCAACGTTTTTCCCCATAGCACTGCCAGTGTATCCACAATAAACATTAGGTGGATCAGGTTTCCATATGGATGCCTCAGATTCCTCCTCTGAATGTATGCCTGTCTTGTTAGCTGCCTGGTAAAATAAACACAAAAGGCTCCTCTTGCTAACCTGCATCTCAGCCTTACCTAGAGGTACAAAAGGACACGTTCCTCAATTTTAAGAGTTTAAGAACAAGGAATTTAATCTGGAATGTAAGCACTCATGATTAAATAAATAGCAAGGCATTAGAAAGCCTGTGTAAATTCTGTGGAAAAACTGAGGCCTCCTTTGGCTTAGATTAAAAGTTCTGTACGTCAGTTGTCTTCCTAAGGCAGAAGATCATGCCATAGAGAGATTGTAGTGCCAAGACTCTGGAATTTGATCTGTTCTCTTTTTCTTTAGTCGTATTATTTGTTTTAACAGCACCAGGCAAGATCAAGACTCCATCTTGCTAGATCATTTATCAGAACGCTCAACTCCATCGGCTCAACAAATAGCAGATTCTTGAGGAAAGAATAGGAGGACAGAACAGCTGCAGAGACATCTTTCCCTGGTACAGTCTTCCAGATTCTGGGAAAAAAAACCCTGAAGCCAGCCTCTACAATCCTGAAAATACTACTATATGATGTAAGAATTAAATTGTGCACTTGTATGTGTCTGTATATTTGGTGTCATGCATGATTGGCTAGAAGGGGCTTCCAGTCGATTTACTCCAGTCTCACACTCTGAACAACAGCTGGTTTACAGGACAGTAAATCCAACAAAAAATATCTGACCTGCTGCACCCCAGCACAGAGCCTTAAAAATTAAGTCTTTGAATGTGGCATCAGAAAATAGCACCTTGTCAAGTCATTTATCCTAACTTGAACATAGTTCAAGTTTTCAGCTCTGGCCAGACCAGTGATATTCACCTCAGGAAGCTTGAGCAGCACCATGTCCCCCAGTCCCTCCACCAAAGCAGATTTAATTGGGAATGAGATAAAACACACATATAAACAATAGAAGCAAAAGCCGCATGGGATAAGACTACTCACTTTGCAGTGGAAGACCTAAGCACAGAGGAATCTGAGGGCCTCTGGAACATTTAACACTTTGAGGATGGCAGTCGCTCTTAGAATCATAGAATCACAGTCTTGTTTGGGTTCGAAGAGACCTTTAAGGCCATCAAGTCCTACCATTAACCCAGCCCTGCCAGGTCTCCCCTAAACCGTATCTCTCAGCACCACATCTACATGTCTATTAAATAACTCCAGGGCTGATGACTCCACCACTTTCCTGGGTAGCCTATTCCAGTGATTTATAACACTTCCAGTGAAGAAATTTTTCATAACTTCCAATATAAACCACCCCTGAGTAACTCGAGGCCATTTCCTTTTGTCCTGTCCCTTGTTACTTGGGAGAACAGACTGACCCCTACCTTGCTACAACCTCCTTTCAGATAGTTGTACAGAGTAATAAGATCTCCCCCAAGCCTCCTTTTCTCCAGGCTAAACAGCCCCAGTTCCCTCAGCAGCTTCTCACAGGACTTGTTCTCTAGACCCGTCACTAGCTTTGTTGCCCTTTTCTGGACATGCTCCAGTACTTCAATGTCCTTCTTGTAGTGAGGGACTCAAAACTGAATGCAGTATTGGTTGATAAAAACTTAAACCCAGATGTTACTAATACTCAACCCTATTGCCAAAATAGGACAGGCAATCCCTTCATTTCTGTAGGACAATCCACACTTGAGTTTGGATTGAAGAGCCTGGAGCTTGCCAAAACTTTGACTTTATCAAATGTTATTTAGTAGCCCAGCCAAAATCAACTTATTTTGACTGGTTGAAGAGCTTTCTGTTCTTCTCTGCTTGGGGTTCATATGGTACATACATCGCTTGGGTCTGAGTATTTCCAGCAGGACATTAAGCAAGCCAACTGAGGTCTGTTGCATGTGTACTTCTTACACAATTATAGGTGTTTGCAGGCATAAAGCCTTCGTATATACATATGCTTGTGGTTAGGTATTTGCAGGAGACAAAGCAATTTCAAATAAACACACTTTACTTTTTAAATAGTGATACAGTTTACAATTGTCCTCATAAGACCATTTCTTAGCATAGGCATGAGACATGACAAGGTGCTCCACTCCGTTCAGCAAGTGCGCCCTTTGCAGTGTGGGGATTCATTCTCCTACAGAAATGAAAGGCACTTGCTACCTTAGAAAACAGAGGAAAAGCTGACTAGAACCCCATGGGACGCTTTTCCTCAGACTAAAATCCTTTCTGAACTGAGAAATTGATAGTTTCTTCTATAAAAGAGCAACATACAAGTGCACCTAGAAGGTCTAGAGGTGTGGCAGAAAGGAGCTAATATTTTTGGAAGAATCATCTGAAAATGTAAACAAAACCCCAACAAGTGAGTGCAACAAGCAGCTCATAAGCTCTGCTCATCCTGCTGCTTTGTATGCTGAAGCATTTAGTGGCTTGTCTTGCTAGGTGAGATACAAAACAGGGTTATGGAGGGGGAGAGACAGGAAACATCCTGACCCTGCTTGTAACAGTGGGCCACACTGAAAACCAGCAAGGATGCTCCTTTCTCTCCACACTGCTCTTGAAGCAGACTGTGCTTCTAGCCCACATGGCTGAAAGAGAAACAAGCCAGTGATTTAGCAGAGGAGGCAGAGGCTGCTAGTGAGGACAGTGAGACTACATCCAAAGTGAAGCACCACTCAGTGAATCAAAGAGTAGATACATCAGGTTCTCAAGGTCTGAGTCAAACCCCATTGTGGTTGATGGAAAGCTTTCCATTCAAGCAGAATAAATTAATGATTCACGATATATATTGTTTAGATGGTAGTGAGAAGTTCCCTATATCAAGAGTGAATTAGAAAGGTGCAGGTTCATGAAGTATTTTTTAGGTACAGTTTGCATTATAGGAAGCCTTTGATCTTCAAGAAAAAATTTACTTTGCCTTCAGCAACTTGGAGTACATACATAACGCAGGAAGTACATCCCCTACAAGCCATAGTTTCTGTTATTACACTGACTTTATTTCTGCAACAAAACATGAGTGACAAAATGGCATTGCTGAAAAATACTGGGTGGAAGAAGGATAGGAATACAGGTCAGGACACTTTGTTATTCAGGAAACATGGCTTCCAGATTAATCAAATTGGACTAGGACTCATTTTCCCACCAACTGTTTCCTGTATTGGGCAATCCAATACCCAGCAAACATTCTGCACTCAAACCAACAAATTACTAAAGAACAGGACCTGGACATACTTGTGTGTGTTGGATTCACCATGACCTTTCATGTGCCAGAGGTAGCTACAGACACTAATGCTTTGCAAACTTACGCAGAAAGCAATGCAACTGCATTAGCAGTACATATTGATCAAGGATGGTTTGTCTGCTACACGTAGTAAAAGTGAAATGATTACAGCTGCCAGAAGTAGAATAATTAGTGATTATTCCTTTCCTTCTTTCCTCACTCAGACACATCCATCTATGCCTTAAATTGAGTACAGATCCTCTTTTCCTGCTAAGTATATGTTTCCTTAGGCAACACTAGTGATGAAGGGCTCAGTTCAGCTTTCATGTTTTTTCACCCTTCTTTCTTACAACTCTACTTAACTGTGGTCATTCGGACTTTGGTTTGTTCACCTTCCTGTTTTAATTCTCTCATTATTTTGAATATACTGGTAAGCAACCTCGTTATGACAATTGCCTGAGATACTTCAATTCAATGGTTGTTCAGTATCTGCCATGCCCACCCAATTTTTTAAGATGCTTACTTCACTTTTATAATGAAGTTTTTTTATATAACTGCAATACAAATACTTTTACCAAATTTGCCATTTTCAATGAAATACAAATTCCACTTAAATTCTTCCATAAATCTCAATTACTGTGGGTATAATTTTCCCAAATTCATAGCATGAATTCATAGAGGATGAATCTGTTTAATAAACAGGGATGTTAATAACCTCTAAAACATTGTAGTGAGTAGTGTGAAAATACTCAGTCCAAGCTATAAAACTCTTCAAATAGTCACTTCTATATTTAAAAAAAAAAAAAAAGATATATTTCAGTACAACTATTCTTCCATTCACGCCTCTGTTAGACAAGACCAATTAAAAAAAACCAAAACAAACAAACAACCGTGTGGCTATCAGCAAGTTATTGGTATTCCATTTATATACTGCTAATGAATTATTTTTAAAAGTGCATCAGCTGGAATTTGTCACTTACTGCTAGATACATGTATATTTGCGTACAAGAATATTTAATATGACTTTTGAGATAACAGGGTTTTTTTTTTGCAAAATACAGCTTTAAGAAAATGCTATATTGTAATTTTGGTTATTTTTAATCAGAAAACACATCATTGAAATGAAATGTGTTGAAATATTCATAAGTTTTATTTTACTCCCTCTTCCGAATAAATTCAAAAAACAATTTCAAAATATCCAAGCTCTTTGGAAGTCAAAAATCTGTTTTCCAGGCAACTTTATTTAATGTTTTGTAAACATAACTACTCCAGTTGTAAAAGAAAAACTAAAATAAGAAGTGAAAAAATTAATTGGTGACCTTTTGTGGTGTGTTTTTTAAACCTTTAGAATAGGTTTAATTTGGTTTTATTCCGTGGCTGAAGTGACTCATTATACCCAATATTATTCTTTTTAAGAAGATCTGAAAGACCTTGCTCTCTTATGTCTCTAAGGAAAGGAAAGAATAGGCAACAATTTATGTTCCTAAGACTTAATAGAAGAA
>VWZK01016743.1:10293-29996 GCA_013396935.1 Baryphthengus martii | reverse complement strand
ACTCTCTGAAATGTTTGTAAAATTTCGTATTCTATTTTATTCCACACACCCCACCCCCCCACCCCCCCCAAGAATAATTCTTTTCTTTCAGAGATCAAAGACTGATACCCTACGTGGGTCTGGCACAAAAAACTACATCTCCTCAAACTGTTAAATATTTATTTGCTGCTATTCAACTGCCAGACACAATCAGTTAGACATTCTTACAGAGTTTGATGGCTGTGGAAGATGTTTGTGGTAATGATACCTCTTCCAGGTTATGACTAAGTTGCCATATGACATGATTTCATAGGTTTATTTTTAGTTTTATCCTGCTTGTGCTGAAGTCTGTTATAATTTTGACATAGATTTTAATAAAAGCAAAACTAGTCATTCTTTGTATTTCATGACAAGGCTAAAAAAATCCCAAAGCATTTCTGAAGGCAAGACCAAAGCATTTAATGGTAAATGATAGCAGATACATCACCAGATTAGACACTTGAAATATGGGAGTCTACTTTGAAAAGTTACAAAACCCATTGCCTACCATCATTCTCTGCAGAGGATCTATTGCATCTGCCTGTCAGTTCATATGTAACTTGAATCTCTTGACACAAGGAAAAGGTAAAATAAAACGCTGTGTAAAAATTGCTGTGGACTTGCAATGTACCCAAATATGATACTCCAGTTCAAAGAATGGTGTTTGAACCAGACTACAGTTACTGACAAACAAGTTATTAATGATCAACCATCAAATGCTTTTGATTAAAGAGTGAAATCTTGTAGCACTACAGAAGGCTGTTTCTCTTTTTCTTTTTTTTTTTTTTTCTTCCTCATACTATAGTGGAGATACTTAGTAAAAGATGAACCTCTTTTTAAAAAGATTAATTACACATGCACTATAGTTTTATCCTCTTTGGACATCAAGAAAAAAGAGAAGCTGACTTGACTTGATAATATTTTATCTATAAATGACACAGAAAGAGACTCCTAGTTACAGGAGCTAAGTGCTGCATGAAGCATTGCATTGAGAATCCCATCTATGTTCTAGACATTTTTAGGCCAATTTAAGAGAAAAAGAAAAAAACCCTAAAAACTAACTAAAATAATTTTGAATACATTTAGACAAGTATGTAATAGTGTAGTAGGGCAATGTTCCATAGGTCCTAGACATATGTACCAGCTTTTCAAAATTATTAAGACATCTTAGCAGGTAGATTAATTGATAGATAGATGCTTTTGAACTTCTCAGGTACACCAAGACAAATTAGAAGCTGAAGACCCAGGATAATTTGATCTATTCTGCTTAAACTTCTTTGAAAATCCCAGTGAGTCTGCAGTCACATGCTTAGATCCCTAGGCACATTTACAGGATTGTTCCAGTATTGCCTGCCCTGGCCCAGAGCTCATGTCAAGATGGATATTCACAGAGGTATGCCTTATTCTGTGTGCACTTGAGCATTGTGTCCACTTCCATTTTGTGACCATTAATTTCAGCTCAGATTTTTTTGTGTTGATGGTGGTCTGACCCTTTCACGTATCATCCTGTGGCCTCTGGTGTTTTGAGTTCATGATGCTGGATCTAGTCCTCTCTAGGTCATGTGTTCTGGGTTACCACCTTCATCCTAGCTGGATGTCTCTCCCAGAATAAGCCTTGACATGTGAAATTCATTCTCCTCAGCTAGGAGGCAAGGCAGAGCTCAGTGGGAGACATCCGTTACGTGGAAAATTTAGAGGAGAGGGTTCAAACTATGCAGACCTGATGCAGGTAGATCTGGCATTGAACTTACTGTACCTGTGTGGTTGGTTTGTATGCATTGGTGTGGCTGAGGTCCTCCAAGGGTGTAGGGTTGTGATGCATGAACAGGTAAACTGTCCATGAGCTGCAGCCTCTGGACAGGAACTTCCATTGTTGTGACTTGGAAAGTGGTTAGATTGCCAGTGGTAAGACAGACTATGGGCTAAAACTCCCCACACCATCAGGGATAATAAGGTAGAGATGAAGGTCATGCCCCTGTTCTCCTTGTGCTGTAATCAGGCAGATAAAGATCAAACTGCATCATACACAATAAAGATACAAGTCATGCATGAAGAGCCATAATTACAGACTTATGTGCAGAATTCAGTCATACTTTTACTCTTCCAAAATGATCCTGGCAGAGGATTCACATGTCAGTGAGGGAACAAATGTCACCTTTTCTTGTAGCTGCTGGTTGCAGTGACAGAAAGCTAGAGATGAATATTTCAAAGTTGTTTTTTCCCTGTGAAGTAGAGTGTTGTTTCTTGGGTTACACTTCTTTGGCTGAGTCAAGCATTTCCTGTGAGGACTGGATGTATTCGTGCTCAAGCCCTGATCCTGCAATCTGATCTAACTGGGGGAGTTATGTCTTGTGCAAAGATGAAAAGCCCTCACAGGATCTGTGCCTAGGTGAAAAGGTCTGCCAGGATAGAACTGATTGCGGAACTGGAACCAGCAACTGAAAACCAAAACGGACTTAGAATAAAATACTTGGGTAGAAAAAAAAACCTCTTAGTCTTCAGAGGACCTTGAAAACCCACTGTGCTCACAGGAAAATGATTTTTCAGTGGCTTGTTCCAACAAACTGTTTTCAAAGTTTTCTACCTTTTCAGGCTGACTTGATGGGTTTTATTACATTTTTTAAAGTTTTAACTTGGGGAGTATTTCCCAAACTGTAGACAAAGCTGCAATTTGAGAAGATATTTTCCCTCTGCAAAATGGTTCACAATTTTTCATTGTGTAAGAAGTTGTAGACAATCCTGAGGTAGCTTGTGGAGAATATGATAAATTTGCAAGGCATACTGTACTTAGAGAAAAAAGATGGAAAAGTTCCTCCACGCTTATTTTCTCCCCCATTTATAATCGTTAGGCTTTAAATGCCCCATACATCTCTGTCATTTAGATAAGAGGCATTGATTACTTAACTGCTGCACAGACATTTCATACACCTGGGTTTAGATGACATTTCAGGGGTAGAAAGAGAAGGAAATACTGCAATAATTGTTCACAGTTTGCAATGTCAAACTTTATTACATGAAGTCATAAACAACCCCAATTAGTAGTAAGTAGGTTCATACCCAGGGTTTTAGGCCAGCTCTGGCTTCATTAAATGTTTCCTTCAATCAAATAAGGTGTTGGGATATATAAACTGAGCCCTGATTTACAATAAAACACAGTAAAAATTCAGAAAAGTGTTACTTTTCTTTCTGATTGATTTCTTGTCAAGGTCCAGAAAAGCCTGAGGAAGGGGTTAAGTAGAGGTCTTAAGGGACCACTTGACATCTGCTACACTTGTGACTTTTTGATCTTGTTTTTTTCCTCACTTTGAGGGATGGCCTACAGTAAAGGCCATGTGTGCCTGTGTGTGTTTCCCAGAGATGACTGGGGCTGGGAGGAGCACAACAGCCAGGGGAGCAAAGAAAACATCTCCTTGATGACAGATCAAATGAAGGCAAAAGAAAAAAAGAGAAGGAGGATTACATGCTCTGTAATCATGGTAATGGGAAGGAAAACACTGGGGGTCTCAAGTGTGAAAGCCTTTGTCCAGAGGAATGTAAGCGTCAAGGATGTTTTGATATTACAAACCAAAACTTCACCTGAGTGTCTGGGAGAGCAGCGTTTGCCCTCTCCTCCGTGTGCACATGGCCAGCCCTGGGCCTTGTGGTGCAGTTTCCCCTTCCTGGACACCGCAGGCAGTGCGAGGGCAGTCAGAAGAGGCCTGGGCATCCTGTGAGGTGGGTGGGGGGCTTGAGGCAGGCAGTGCGAAGCCATGCATCTCATGGAGAAAGCCATGAAGCTGGGCTCCTGTGCCAGTTGCTTTGGAGGACGATATCTGACTTCTCTTATACTTCTACCTCCCAGCCTGTTTTTCTTCCACGCCCCCTCAGTGACCCCACCAACTTGTGGATACTTAAAAGAAGTTTGTTTATGAGACATCAGTTCAGCTACTTGGTGGGTGGACATTGTTACAGTGGCTGAGCTGGTAGCTTGGAAATATCTGCCTTGAGGAATTGCCTTTGCGGTATGGGCACAGAGATCTCTGAGACCATGAGGGGGCTTCAGTACATGGGACAGCCTCCTTCAAACATGACCTCTGGCACCATGGCAGTAGTTTCTTTCCCTAGGGGGTTGGTAGGTCCTGGAGTGCCACTGAGTGTCCATGACCAGCCACACCAGGAAGAAAGGAATGCTTCTTTGCTCACTGAGGTTCCCACACCTTTTCTGGTCACTTTTTCATCTTGTGAACCTCTCTGGCGGAAGAGGAGTGCTAGCTTGCTTCCTCAGACAAATTCATTGTTTATTGTGACATTTGAATGAACAGCCTGTTTAATCCTTAGTTTAACAGTTTCTCTTAAAGTTTTTTTTTCTTCTTTTTCCCTTCCACCTCATTTATCTGACTGCTCTCCATTTCCAAACTATATTTCAGTGATGAACTCAGTCAAGCACTGGTCTCTAGACTCCCACAAATGTGGGTGTTTGAAATTGCACTTAGGTTTTAATCCAATAGCATGGCTCTGCCTCTGGGTCTGACACTAGGATTTACAAAATAAGGGGCAATAAGGCCACCTTTGTGCGAGCAGAATGGTCAGTTTCCCTCTGGTGATCTCACTTCTTTGAAACAGCTATTTCTCAGGAATAGGTGTACCACAGTTTCTTGCACTGTGGAATTTTGCTAGCCCTTGTTGCCACAGCTGTGATAGATAGTTGTGCAAAAGCTTCTGGCCAATGTGCAGGCATCTGGAAGTTGCATGGGGACACACTCGAATGAGCAGTCATCTTGCTTTCATGTGCCATGATTTCTACAAAGCTGGAGCCTCCAATGAGGACTTAAACTAATCTCTTGTAGTTTATGAGTGAAAATCCATTTACAATGAGAATGACCCCCACTGACCAAAAGTTTAAATAAATGCCCTCCATACAGATTTCCTACAGTGGGGATCAAGTTCCATACGTATGATGTAAGCAGGCCTCAAACAAGCCTCTCACCTACACACGGAACAGAAATCATTTGCAAAGAAAAACAAATGACAGCCATATGCACGGGACATTTTATATGCTACGGCCAGGCTTGCAGACCCTAAGTAGGAGGATCTTCTGATCTGAAGATGCAATTGAAAACATGTGCCTGACATGCTACACATAAAAAAGTATACAGGCAATTTGGGAGCTCTCTGGAGATTCTTTCAACTTCTGAAAGTACAGATACAACTTTCCAGCCCCCAATCTGTGCTTCCCCTCTAATTCCCCTGCTCTCCCTCCTCCCAGAAAGAGAGGAAACTGCCAGGCCATGATGATGTTGCCCTGTTTAGTAAAAGAAAATGTGAAAAAGATTAAGGAGGATTCATCAAAACGTCAGACTCATCTTGAACTGCTGGAAAAGAAGCTTTTTTCAATTCAATTGTCTGTCATAAAGACCTAGGTGACCTTGTTTTGCAAGTGAAAGCCTTTGACTGTGACCAAGGCATGCTTCCTGTGTCCAGCTCCTATTTAGCAAATAAACTAGAAGTACTGCGTATGTTTATGGTAAATACCTGATTAAGTTCTAGTGAAAAAAAAAAAAAAATTACAGGTGGATAATACAGGACCAGATTAGGTTGCTTTCTTATTTCTTGTCACTAAACGCTTCTGATCTTTCTGAGCTCTAAGGCTTGTTAAGTGGATGTTTTAAAATCATGCAACAGACAAAGCAGCTGTATTTCATTTGTAGATAATTGATGCAATACATGTAAAAACCCAACTAGATATGTTGACTCATGAGTTTCTTTAGGTGTAGAGGTTACAGCACTTGTGTAGCTGGAAATGTTGCCATCACACAAATCAGTTGCAGATTAATGAAGTCAGGTCCCTGTCTGCACTAGGAAAAGATAAAAGGCCACAGACAAATATAAAAACAAGTTCGGAAGAGTTATTTTGAGTCTAAAAAGTATTAGAAAATATTTTCCCAACCACAAAGCATACTTGTAATACAAACTTGGAATCCCTTAGCTATATGGTGATTTGGCAATTTTACATATAGTGGATTCATAAAGATGAGAACATGTGTAAGGAGAAAGTAGTACAGCCTAATGTTTAGAAGTTGAGGCAGAGGTGAGCATTTCCACTCATTATT
Source organism: Baryphthengus martii (assembly GCA_013396935.1). Taxonomy (NCBI): domain Eukaryota; kingdom Metazoa; phylum Chordata; class Aves; order Coraciiformes; family Momotidae; genus Baryphthengus; species Baryphthengus martii. The sequence goes on along the minus strand of VWZK01016743.1, from coordinate 23,889 downwards.
TGCTCTGATATTGAGTGATATTAGTAAAACTATCTGGGTCTCTGTTTGGTTTGGGGAATAATGGTATTTACTAACTACTGCTCCAGGACCTGCTGTTATTTGGTGATATAAACAACTAGGTAGAAGGTAGTGCTGCAGCCAGAGAGATCTGGGATCTCTTTTCACCTCTACACATTACTGGCACTCTATGTCCATCTGTGACTGACTCATACGCCTCATCTGTGAAAGAGAAGGAAAAACGTGTGTGTATTTTCTGAATCCTTTTTTTAAATATGTAGTGGAAAACAAACAACTATGGAACTCTAAAGTACTACGGTGTCTATTCTTATCACTAACATCATAGCAATGTTTAAATATTGATTATGTGCAAGTGTATTCCCAACCATTAACTGGTGTGTCACTTTGCACATGTTTGTATGCATTATAGTGAATTTGATAATGATCAGCACTCCTGATGATAATTAATAGATGGATCAATAATTAGTTCAAGGAGGAACGGGAAAAATAAAACTAGGCTTCTGTGAATTTATGCCTCAAAACAGGATTGTCTTAGGCCTCCTGAAGTGTAAACACTGACCTAGGCTTTTNTGCAAAATTTATTTTTTATTTCTAATTTTAATTTTTTTTAATGAGCCCATTACAGAAAATAATCTGCGATCTTTCTGTGTTATTTGTCAAGAAACAAATTTACAGTTTTGAAAGTATCAGCCCAGGCTGAGTACTTCCAAACTGGCAAGAAAATGCTAGTCAGAGTATTTTGTTGTGAAACAGAGACATTTCTGTGGCTGATATCTGACTTAGCAATTTCACAGCAATGGATCTAATGCAATCTTTCCATAGGTTTAGGACATTAAATTTCAGTTACTTATAAAGAATGCCATCATAAGTTTTTTATGCAGTTGATAACATTTTCTCTGTAAACATAAGAAAAGGAAAATCTTTTGGCTGGAAAGGAAGTATAGAAAATTAGAACTAGCATTAGAATCCACAGAATGACACATAAAAATTAATATATATAAACATACATTTTGACTACATTGTTTAGTTTGTTAATATTGACTTGTGTTTGGGTTGCTGGAATGATTGCTGATTGAATATGTGCACTTAATTGCCGGTTGTTGGTAGAATGAGCAGAAAACTTTAATACGGAGTTTAACCTTGAGGTTAAACACTTTTAAAGAATAAATGGCTATCTATGAGCCATTATTTGAGGAAAACCTTATTTGACTGTCACCAAATATGGCTGCATGAGAAGCAATAGGCAGAAAAGACAGCAGACGGTACAAACGTCCCATTCCTTCCATAGGACAATTATGGAACTGCTTCTCACATTTCTTTTCAGTATGAAGAAACTAAGCTTTTACTTGGGTACCTCTTCTTAGGTTAGGATGGACATGAGTACAGATTCTTGTTGTTTTATAATCTTTTTCTTCTATATTGCTCCTCCTGTTTCTTATAAGCAACACTTTTACTGAAGTACATTGCCTAGTTGTTATATTTATTGCTGTTTATACGTTCTGGGAAGGAAAAGCATTTGCTAAAGTCCAGATGTACTTATTGAGAATGCTTAGCTCAACAAGCTAACCAACACAGTGAAGCACAAGAGCAGAGATTTGAAGGAGCACTCCAAAGAGGTTAAAAGAGTGGATAAAGCTGTGAATTATAGATATGCAGCAACTGGCCTTAACCTGAAACCATGTTAGGATGAGTGGTGTGTGTAGAATCACATCAGTTCCAGAACATGGAGTTCTACTCTGTAATGCTTCAAAGCAATGGTTTCTATTTCAATGCAAATTTGACAATGATAGATGTTAATCACACTCCTTAACGAAGAAGTAGAAGCATAAAAGTGAGTAGTGTGGCATATGAATCCCATAAAATAGAAAAGAACCACATGCAGTAGATATACTTAACTGCTCAGGAAACCAATCAACACCTCTAAAATACGGCTACATGGTAGCAAGCAATACTTCAAAGTTAGCAGAGTTTGCAGTGAAAACAAGATCTCAGTTTTGCAAAAATTCGAATAGGAAATTTTACAACTGCAGGAAAAATAGAGCAGAATTAGTCTCTGAACAGAGATATCTTATTGATAATAAAATTGTCAAGAAAAGAAAATACTAGTTATAAAAAGGAAATTTTTTTTTTGTTTCACCGCTGTTGAGGGAAAAAAATGTTTGCTTTAACCCTGATCCCGAAAAGGTTTAATTTACTTGCCCAATTTCAGACATGAGTAGTCTCACTGACTTCAGACAAAGGGTAGTCCTGCTGAGATCAATGGTGGTACTCACATATATAATGGGAAGTACTTGCATGCGTCTTTTCAGCACCTAGATCTCAAATGCCTACCAGAGAAATAAATACACCTGGAAATAAATACCAAAGTGCAAAGAGAAATTTTTTCCCAGCTTGAGATGAGTATTCAGGAAATGGACACAATAGCTCATTTGTGATACATTTTATCACTTCTGAAATGTGTAAATGGAATCACTTGTGGAAAATGCAGGGAGATTACAGTCCAAGGTGTAGGGAAATTACAGCCTATGAGTTTCTTTCTCTCACCAACCACGCTTTAGCTGGGATCATCAAAGATATCCCAAATATCTTTGTGAGTGGGATTGTAGGTGAAGTTGAACATTTATAGGCTCAAACATTTGTCCAAGGTTCTCATTTTATTTCAGTATGAACTCATGTTACGTCTGTTGAAAATTCTACTGACAGACTCATACATATAATTTATGACATTTACTATCAAGATGTTTAGCTGAATTAGAAACACTTGTGAAGAAGCCCGTCTGCAGCTAGTTAAAAAGCATTTTTGTAGCAGAGGTGAGGCTGTTGAGGCAACAAAGGCAGGCTCATCTTACTTTTATTCCGATGACTGTTGATCCAGCAATTGCACCATAAACTGTTTACAGCTGTGGCTTTTGTTACGGTGACAAAGAATGTGTTTAAGGGTAGACAGAAAGCTATGCTGTATGCTAGTTCACAATGACCCTGAAGTTTACACACCAAACAGGCCAAAACATATTTCTGCAACATCCAGGCTTCTCATGAAGAAAAGCTGTAAATAGGACAAACCTGTATGTCTGTCCTTTTCCCCCAGCTTAACAACACCAAGACCATGGTGATGATATGCCTCCTAGCTCACAGGCTTCTTTGTAGGCACGTGAGCTGTTCTTTTTAAATGGGTAAGACTATAATTAAAGATGTCTGTAGTTTTGAAGGGAATGATTATTTACCCAGTGTAACGAATGTACTTGTTCCTCCCATCTCACCAAAGAAGAGAAATTTAATTGCTAAAATTAATCTACTCGGGCCTATGACAACTTATATAGCTGTGCAGACCAGAGATTTAGCTCTCCACTTTTGCATAGTTTCTATACTTGTCTTCAGACATAGGATAATTTCACAAGAAAACAGTGAGAAATGGCTTCCTTGGATGATCTGATCATTGCTCGCCTTCAAGTTGACCTTCCCTTTCTGCAGAAGCCAGTGCGTGGACACTCACGTGGAAACAGGCCTTCTGTCCCTTCTATGTTACGTGAATACACAATGGGATACAGGCCAAATTAATTCGTCTAACACATAACTATCTGCTGCAAGTCTGTAGTCCACTCTGCCTTCATGGTTAGTAGACAAGCATCTTCAGAGATTGCCTGTCTTCAGATGAGATTTACTGCCCTCTTGAGGTATTCATCTTTCTCCTCCAAGAACAGAGGGAGCTTAAAAGATCTTGTGCCCTTGTGTAGGAAGTTTGTATCAACAACAACCAGCTGACATACCTTGTCACACTAAGGAATAGAGGTTGCTCTGCTTGGAAAAAAAAACAAATACTTTCTCCACAGATATCTTGGAATCTGTAGAAGGAATTGGCAAAACTAGTCCAAATCAACCTGGGTTCTCCTGTTACGACACGGTGATATGGCATTCTTTTACGTCACAGTGCACTACTTCACGATGGAACACTCTGTTTCCAACAAATGATTCAGGTTGCACAAAATCCATACTTACCCTTACTAAAACAATATTGACCTGCCCTGCCTCTGCAGACTTCAGGAGCCAGGTTTTCTGGAAAAGGCAGTCAAACACAATATGCTGGAATAAATGGACTCCTGGGTAATTTTGCTTGCAACATCACTAATTTCAGTGTTCCCGGAGCTGATAGGACTTGCTTCAGCTCTAGTCTCATGATCTGCTGGGCTATTACTTGAGAACATTACTTTGAATATGCACTGGTTGTTGTTGTCTGGGTTTATTCCACCTGAATTATAAAGCCAGCAGTTGAGCTGGATGATGCCTTCCCAGAATTAATCTCTTTGAAGGCCTGCAACATTGTGGCTGAAAGTCTCTTGATTTTTCTGCTGTTTTCAGATTTTGGTTCAAAGTTCATTTCCAGCTTAAAAACTTCATACTTTGAGTCATAAAACTAGGGTTTGTTTGTTTGTTTGTTTGTTTGTTTGTTTTTTCCCCAGAGCGGTAGTTTAGTTTATACTGGTTAGGTACAGTTGCATGTGCCTGATCTTTGATATCAGGTAAGTCACGCCCTATGCATGGTAGTCACCTGCTGCTTNTGTATTCCCAACCATTAACTGGTGTGTCACTTTGCACATGTTTGTATGCATTATAGTGAATTTGATAATGATCAGCACTCCTGATGATAATTAATAGATGGATCAATAATTAGTTCAAGGAGGAACGGGAAAAATAAAACTAGGCTTCTGTGAATTTATGCCTCAAAACAGGATTGTCTTAGGCCTCCTGAAGTGTAAACACTGACCTAGGCTTTTCTTCTCTTTAGGATGTCCACATTATATTTCACCTGTGTGGACTTTCTCAGGATAAATTAGGGTTAGATGCAACCTATAGCCTCTGTCTTATTGCCTTCTCTCCTCTCTTTGACTCCCTCTTTCCAGAAAATGCATGGAAGTATTTTGTACTATGTCCTCTGCAAATTGGTTAAAACTGGCAAGCAGTGACGGAGTATCAGGACACAGAGGTACAAACAGGCAGATAAACAGAAGCATGTACAAATACATGTCCTCAGGAAATAGGCTGAAAACTGTCTCCTTGGCTTGCTAACAATTCAACTGTCTCCCCTNGTTTGTTTGTTTGTTTGTTTGTTTTTTCCCCAGAGCGGTAGTTTAGTTTATACTGGTTAGGTACAGTTGCATGTGCCTGATCTTTGATATCAGGTAAGTCACGCCCTATGCATGGTAGTCACCTGCTGCTTATATATTTTTTCCTATATTAAATATTAAACTGGAAAGAGGGTCTAAAATTTTGGTGAACCAAACTAAGAAAGTAATTGGTTGAAAAATCCTATAAGGAGCCCTAATTAGCACCCTTTAGATAACAAAAAAAATTAAATCCCTGCAGGTAAATGTAGAGGATAGATACTATGAGATAAAGATATCATGGGAACCCTATAGTAATGAAAATCTTCTGTGACTGCCTTATTAAGATACTCGTTTTAAGAACAAAACATATGGTAGAAGCCTCAAGGAGATAGGCCCTTTAGCCCACCACCAACAGAAGTGTAAAATGTTCCTGATTCCTTCAAGGATTTAGGTAATGCTTGCTTAGGATGTTTCATTCACTAGCAAACATGGTGATTTGTGAAGCACGACTAATGTGTCCCTGGGAAGTTCCAGCATGAAATAAGACTAGGTGTGAAAGCTTGTCAGGGTCCAAAGAGATATGATTTAAGGGGAAGCACTCCCTGAAAATGTGAGGATGAGTGTTACTAACTTAATCCATATGATATCTTCTTGCCAAATGTATGGTAGAATGTAGGGCAGAAATGCGTGAAGCAGGCGTTAGGCATTGTCTACAGGTTATATTTCTTCCACGAGTTTATCAGCAAGAGTTACCATACAGTGTTTAAACATTTGTGCAATAGATTACTGTGCAAAGATGAAAAGTAAAGCAACTACTCTACGTTTACTGACAGATGCACACATGCTTGGGAAATTTAGAAAGGCACTTGTTATATTACAAACGTAGCTCTACAGTCTTACACAGTAAAAGAAATAACAGAAAGTCAGGTGTCTGGGCAGATGCAGAGCTAGCTTTCTGTCACTGATGTTGTTATATGAACGAGTAGACACACGATATAATTTTCTGTTGTTTTTCACTTTCTTCTGAAGCCTGAGGCTTGCCATAAACAGGATGCAGTCTGCTCTGATTTTGCTTGGAAGAGCCAATATTTTCTACAATCAGCACAAAAAAGATAACATATGTAACACAATTTAATCTAATATTAAGCTGTACAAGACACATGTGTACAAGCACAGAAAAAAAAGATATCCTCCAGTCAGTATACAGTCTTGGAAGACAGGCAGAACTAGGAAAAGATTTGACATCATCCAGTTAATTCCTCTAACAAGGCACAGAATCAACCTGAAGGTAAACTGCAAGGCCTAATTTTGGTAGTGAAAAGCATATGTGTTATTAGCTCATGGGACAAATGAAAGACTATGTCCTGGTTTTGAGAGACATAGTATGCAATACATGAGGGAAGCTTCTGGCTTGAAAGGTAGCTGCCACACTTTGGACAGAAGTACAGTATTGCACTGACTTGGTGCCCCTGTGATGAGACACGTGAAATGCTACTGCTGTGCAATTAAAGGAAATGGGCTTCTGTCAGGTCTCACTCCAGCTACTGTGGCATACTTAAGGCAAAGGTACAAATTGGTTTCTTTTAAGAAACAAAGTTAGGTACTGGGAAATCTTTACGAAAAGTGTAAAGTGGTTTATTCCTGTGTTCTATTTAATATAAAGAGTTTGAATCCCAAAGAAAGCCTCTAAATAAGTTAGAAACACAATAGACAAGTAGCTCCTGGTTACAACAAGCCAAGGTCTTCCATAGTTTTTAGACCTAAAACAGGTTTGGACTGGAGTAGATGAACTTCCTTCAAGTACGAACTACAAGCATTTCAAAGGAAATCTAACATCTTTGTATTGCGACTCTTCCTCTTACTAGCAAAATCAAACTCCAGCATCTATAACACATCAGACCCTAGAACTTGCTGGTGCCTCCCTGCCTGGAATTGGATATCTTTCTAATCCAACAGCGTAAATACCTTCTTGTGGATAGTGAAAGAGAGAATAGGACCCTGGCAGTCCTGTTTCCATCTGTCCTCCGTGTGCTGTTTGCTTTGGGACAGTAATTTCATTGGTTTTAAAGTAAAGAACAACTGAAACAAGCTATACAGCACTGTCTCAGCAATTTATAGCTTCAAAGATCTCAATGCAAAGGACAGTGACTGTATGGAATCAACTATATTTAGGAATATGCCATGCTGATAATATTTTCTTGCTGTCTGTACAGTGAAACAGGAACAGATATAACATCTGCTTCCTCATGCATTGATATTTCCTTGTTTTATGTAGCTGAAATAATTTCACCTAAAATGATCAATTTTGCTACTATGCTGAGTCAAGATGTAATTGTACCATATTTTACAATTTTTTTTATTTCATCTGGGTATATAAATTCTGATATAATGTGAGGGAAAAGATGTAATGTTTTTATTGTAGAAAACAAAACTTTGGGACTTAAGAGAATATTAATAATATATTGAAAAGGAAGAATGAAGGGTACATGTTGTTCAGGCTACAATGACATCTAATTTCCCTTGAAAGTAATACCGGAAATTTTATTCTGAATTGAAGAGCTGTAATAGTAAATACACTGTGTCTCTCAGGCAATCACAGCTTGTTTACCTTCACACAAACACACTGAAAATAATGGAATATATTTCGTAAAAACGAAGCTGTAATGAGTGGTTCCTGAAATGGGACTATAATGAAAATGGATTTTGGAAATGCTAAACACATCAGAAATACATCTAAGGGATTCAAAAGTAAAACTTTTCCCTGTGGGTCACATTTCTGCCTCTGCAAGGTATTAAGAAGCATTTCACAGGTGAAAGTGTCAGCTAGGGGATTTGAGATATATTCTTTGTGATCATGATGGCCTGATAGCATTTCTCCAGAAGAAAAGAGCCTGCTACCAGTTCACTGAAGTACAAACACACAAGCATGTTGTTAATGCAACTTTTTACTTTTTGAATGCACTTCTACTCCTCATCATTACTATGTCTTCTAAGAGTGAGATATACAGCGTAATTATGTGCTGGCTGAAAAAATACTTGACTTTGTTTGCTTTAAACCTGGTAGCTTGTTCCTGTGCTATGCAAAAAACTAGTGAATAATTGTTCCTTAACCATTTTTCCAAACCATTCATAGTATTTAATATCAGACCTGGCTGTCTCTTTCCTTCAGCATTCCCTCCTTTCCACCAAGAAGTCTGAGCATATTTAGTTTTTCCTTATATGGAAACTGTCTCACATCTTTGATCATATGTCCTGGTGTTTTCAGGCTCTACATCTTGAGGCACGAACAGCCATTTAAATACAAGGACATCTTCCGTGAGGGGCTTCTCTTCTCTCCTATAGCAGGTGAATAACATCAAGTCACAACAAACTGCTAATAGGTTCCACCTTGGCTCTGATCGAGCCCTGATGGGTTTCGATTTCCTCCCCTCTACAGGCTGTACCAAACGAACAGTGTTTCTTGTGTGTGGTTAGCGTTTAAGGCCTCATTGTGTATATGGCCTTGAAAGATATATTTTTATAGGTAAGCACCTCATAAAATATTTTTCTGAAGACGTTTATCAAGAGAGACTTTGAAAAACCACAAGGAGAAAGAAAGGAGAAGGCAGGGGAAGCACAACATGTGCTTTTCAGCTGCCACAGACTCTGCAGCAGCAGCCTTTATGTGAGAGGCGACACTTTGCACATTACAACAGGGAATCAAAAGATTTATACTCGACACTCCATATATATGACTCTCTACGGCATCATTTTGAAAGGGTGATTATTGGTTTGACATGAGGGAATATTTTACATTAAATGTTAAAAGTTCTCTATGTACATAGCAATAATCACCTGATGCTGCTTTTTCTTACTGCATGGGCTTTAATAATAAATAATCGTAATAATGATAGTGAGCTTCTCTAAAATTATCTCATTTGTTTTCCGAGAACCCCCAGGGGCTGGCATTTATCACTTAATGTGAATGCTCCCTGATCCTCTTCTTCTGCTTACACAGGCATATAAAAGAAGTGCAGACGCATGGAAAGTGCCTCACTTAATTTGATGGCGGTGGCTCTGTTTATTATTATCTCCCCGAGCTGTGGTAATTGTAGTTCAGTTGTTGAGCAACTGTTAAGCCAGAAGCTGTAAGTCCGCTGTTCAGCTTCCCCTGGGATCTCTCATTTTCTATCCCCAAAGGCCCAATGCCTTCAAAGGCAATACACTGACTGTGGAAAAGACAACAGCTAGTACCTCTTAAATTCTTGTGTAAGTCAGGAGTTGGAGCACCCATGGAATTTAGATAGGACTAGTTTGTAAGTACGTTCTTTATACTTGCGTTTACAAGTCAGTTTGGGCTAATAGGGGTGTTTGAGCACGTGCAAGATGGGAGGAAGTGCAGAAGGATGGATACAAAAAAGTCTAGACCAGGATTTTGTAGAGTCAAAGAGAAAGGTCTGATTTTGGGAGGCACCTGCAAAGTGTAGTCCTCGTTCATGTCTGTTTTCTGCAGAAAAGTTGTCTTATTCTACTAATTTGAGGTACACACAATAGCATAGTTTCTCCTCTTGTCCTCTTCTCCCCATGTTATTAACCTTATGGACAAATGAGCTAATTAGGGATTCAAAAAGAACTGGGTTCACCTATAGATATATTCTGAATTAATAAGTTCAGTAGTAATTTTTTGTAAATTATTGCATTTTCTGCATTTTATTATTTCATCTTACTGTTCAAAAGAAAAAAAGTCAGCAGTTCTGAAACACCACCTGAAAGATGAAATGCAGAAGTACATACGAACAAGAATCTAAGTTCACCAGAAACTGACTATAGTAGATGAAAACCTGTCTAGTTTCCTGCAGTTGCTTCTGTGATAGATCTGGCTGGTAAAGCCAGGTGTACAGAAAAAATTACCTGTGCCCCAGCTGAAACTAGATTTTGATTGAGTGACATTCTGGTTGTGCAAGACTTTTGCTGGTGTAGCTGCCATGCCCTGCATTGTCCATGCAGCCTGCATTAAGTGTTATTTCATGACCTCGGTGAGCAGAGAGCAAAGGGAAGTCTTTTGACCTCTTTTCTCTTCATGCCATGCTCTGCTTTTTCTAGTTCTTATGGGCTTTTGGCATTGCCTTGACCCATCCTGGCTCATTGGAGAAGACTGTCCTCACATGATAGTAGATGTTAAAGCATTTTTCTTCTCTACTTTCTTCAGCAAAAATAATCTAGACTGTAAATCACTGGCTCCTCTTGTTTAAAGACAGGTTTTCTGGAAGCTCACTCGGGCAAACATGAAGTACAAGGGAATTATGATCTGTTACTAGTGGTTTCCTCAGGTCAATAATCAACGATCGATATTAAGAAAGGAAATAATGACAGCATCAAATCTTAAGTGCCATTTACAGTGTGACAGATACATATACAATTAAATAAAAGTTCTTCTTTCCCAGAAACTTTTTCTTATATGTAACCTGCTGTCCTTGGATTTTTTTTACTGCATATATTTAATTCCTTCTTTTTCTTCTTTTTCATCTTGCATCTCTATTTTTTTTCCATGCCTTTTGCAGTTTTCTCTCTATCTTTCTTATAAAGCTACCCCACTCTCCTCTTTTACAGTCCCTTTGACCACTAGCATAGTCTTCTTGTTCTCTTACTTCCTGGGAGGTATGACCTGCCCCTCCAGGGATAAAAAGTCTTCTGGTGCAGCTATTCTTAATTTTGGTCTGACAAATTGGTGTTGGCACCAATCTGTAATTTGATTACAGGATGTTTGTTGTGCCCACCAGATTTGAGGAGCGATCCAATCCAGTAGAGATAACTCTAGTTCAGGCCACAGTAGTCTTGTGGTCCTCCAGGTATGGTTAATTTTCTTGTGATCCCACAGGTAAAACTGATCCTGAGGGTAGAGGCCAGCAGCATTCTTTGCACAGACCGTTACACACTTGACTGGCCAGTGAGTGAATGAATTATGAGCAATACTGGCCACAGCAAGTGCTTTTCAGGGCAAGATGCTGAACACAGCAGTCTCTGCAGATCGTTTTGGATATACGCTGACACAGCTGAGTTCAGATGATCCAGGAGTCAGTGCTACACGAGCCTTTTTACACAAGGCTGCAATGCAGAAGTACATGATTGGAAGCAATTTTGAACCGAAGTGTTGAACCTTGCTGTGTTCCTCTGCTGACTAATTTATGTAGCAGATAACAGGGGAATAGTTTCTTCTTTTGAGTTGGATCAGAGGTAACCACGCTCAGAAATGACAATGAATCTCTCCAGCCATATGCATGTGCCCTTTCAGACTGCTGAGTTGGTTCAATATTTTGTTCCCTGAAAGAACACAGCAGCTGGAACAAAAACCTTTCACAGACACCAAAGCACCTTGAAACTCAGACAGCTTCACTTAGTCCTCAGGATTGCAATAATGAGTGCATTCCTAAACTCATTGCCTCACTCCTGTAACACCGAATCTCATGCATTTATGAAAATAGGTTTAGATTAGATCTTAGAAATTCTTTAGTACAAGGGTTGAAAGACTTTGGAATAAATTGTCCAGAGATGTTGTGGATGCCCCCTCCCTGGAGGTGTTTAAGGCAAGGTTGGACAGAGCCTTGAGTAACCTGGTCTATTTGAGAGGTGTCCCTGCCCATGGCAGGCAGGTTGGATTAGATGATCTCTAAGGTCCCTTCCAATTTGGGCCATTCTATGATTCTATGATTCTATGAAAATGTACTGTGTTGTGCAAACAAACATGGACTTTAGAAACAAGCATTATTTTTGCCTTAAATTCTGGGCAATTCACAATACAGATGCCTCTGAATATAAAATCTCATTTACATTTCTCTTTACTAAGTTAGTGCTGTTGCTTTTGATACCGTCACCAATAGTACAGACATGGTTTTCCGAAAATAATTTCCAACAAGATAATTGTAAGAGAAAAGATCTCTCAGCTCCCAATTTGTAGTAATGGTACTTTGTTTTTGCTCTCATCTCAAAACTATGTTAAAGCCATGTGAGAAGGAAATAATCTCTAGGAAAGAAGGTACTTTTCCCTCTGCAGTTGAACCATTTTCAGTTACTCTGCCGTGACAAGTCTTTGCAATGATCATGAACTTCAGTGTTTGCAATGAAAAATCATCTGTTTTGGCCTGTCTGACAGAGATGAAGTGTGTGCCCTTCCCAAGGACTTACCTCTGATAGTCCTGAGCTTTGCAGAATACACCCAGTGAACTTAAAACTTGCAGATTTGTTGATGTAATTCTTTAGGAAGGGATGAATGCTGCTGTCACTTACATTCCCCACAGCCATATTGATTTTAGTTGCACTGTGACATGCCCAAATAAAGGATACTGGACTAAAATTATAGCTACCTATTTAAGAGAAATTTCACATGGGAAGTCATCTGAAATAATTTCCTGAGTAGACCCAAGTGAAGCTATTCAACATCCCATGCTCCAGCAGAAGTCACCACGAGCAGTCCTTACACTTGAGTACATATGACTGAAATAGCCAAGAACATGTGGCAAAGAACGAGTTCAAATCTTGGCTAGTAAAGCAAAGGAGGAGAGAATTCCTAATGGTTTGCTGTATTTTCTGAACTGACAAATGTAGTCTGGTAACCAAATAGATTCAGACCGACTTTTAAGATCAAAGTTTTTGCTTCTGCTGAACAAAGACCTCCCGAACCTCACATAATCTATTGCTAGACAGGAGGAAGTTTGCCCTTGAATGTATTTGAACACTTTTTCTCTACTGCTGAGGAAAGTTCTGGGTGTAAAAGTACAGTAGCCCATTTACATTATATATATTCTGACTTATTTCTACTTATACATCACCCTCAGTAAAGTTTTTCATTTTGCAAATTAGAAGCTCAGATTAATATATTTCATATTTCCCCCTGAAGTTTTAGCTTTTTTCATTAAAAAAACCACCACCACCACACCAACCATTTTGGCGTATAACTATATTTCTTTTGTAAACCCTGAGAATAGCAGCTGTGCTTACTACCAGCATGACATGATACAAAAACATATTGTTCCTTACAGAAAGAAGAGAAAGATTGAAAAAGTGTGAGAAGGAAGGAGAGAGGCCAGGACCTCTTCTCTCTGGTCAGGCACAGACCATCCTAGGACTCCTTCTGAGCCCTGTGGGGGGCTGGCAGGAAGGAATTTGTAGCCACAGGGACATGTTATCCAGAACCAAGGGTTGAACCTAATTGTAAGCAGATTTTACCCGCCTTTTTTGGATGAATGATGGCCCACTGGCACGTGACCTGGCTTGGCAACTTCCCTACAGTGTCCAGGCTGCCATAAGGAGATACGTAATGTCTAGAGTGATAGGAAACTCTTTACTACAGATGGTACAGAGCTGCCTCATAAAATGACTCATTGCGAATCCTCATAGAAATCCCAGCTATAAAAATGATAATGGAAAAAGCACAAGAAAATGCAAAATACCTTAAAACCAGTTTGTTCCATCTCATGTCTTCCATTTTAGATGCAAAAAA
>VWZK01016743.1:0-10250 GCA_013396935.1 Baryphthengus martii | reverse complement strand
GATGTATTCTACAACCAAAACAACAACTTTTTCCCTTTCACTGTTTTTGGCTGACAAGGTACTGGACAAGGTACTGGAACTATAAAGGTGAGGGGAGCTGTTAGAGAAGGGAAAGTGACATCTTGTAATGTTCTGGCACTCCTTAGCAAAGAGAACTGACTTCTTGGGAAATGCCGTACGCACACAGGCTGTTCTCTCCCTTTTCCACTCCACTTGTCCCTCCAATAGTAGGAGGAAACATTTAATTAGTAAAAATGGTGCCTGTGGTTTTCCCAAGAGAACCACTGGTTTTTAGCTCAGAAATAGGTTCTGAATTCCTGTGAGTGAAATTTTTTCTGTAGATCCTGGAGTGATTAAGTGCATGTATTTTGGTAGATAGTGTGCCATTGAAGTCATGTTTTCAATTCTTTCCCCCTTTCCTTTGAATTCTCGCACATTTTCACTTGCTTTTTATTACAATTTACTAAGTTTTTTTCGCAGTGTTTATCCTCTATTTAATGCAACGTCTCTATAGCATTTCAGATTGTGACTTTTATTCAATTTGCTGCTTTCAGTAGGGACATGAATAACACAAGAGTCTGAAGAGACTGAAGTGTTGAATATATATATATCCTTTCTCCTCTTTCCACCATGGGAGAAGATATCAGAACAATAAGTGAGAACATATGAATTGTTTTGAAAGACAAAGCATTATCTGCTTGCAGGTTACATGTACTATTGCGGTGGTCATAAAGAGCACCTTGTATTCTTACTCTATAGTTGCTATGTCAGCATATTAATGTGGTTTAGCTGTAAATCCTAAAATTTTCCCCACATACCTCACTTAAGTTAGATTTGTAGAGTAGTTCCTGTGGGAACAAACCAGATTTTTCTGTAAGAAATAAAAACTAAAGTTCAGCTCCATGAACTCCACAAGCTCTCTCCCATCCTTTGTGGGGCAACTGGGTCACACCAGACATCTAGGCCTTTGGCTGATTACAAATTGTACCTGTTCTTGGGACACTTGTTTCAGGAAACCACAACAAATCTAGTCCAAACCAGAACTGCACAGAACATGGGTGAAATAGCTTCATTGCAAATTGTTGTCTTGGGAGGTATACACACCTGCTGCACTACTTCCCTTGCTCAGCCTTGCTCACACTCTCTTGTTTGCCTCTATGTGAGATCATGTGGCACCACGAAGGTATAATTGAACCATCTTTCAAGGACCACTGAACAACATTCCTCTCCTCCCCAGGAAATTCATACTACAAACACTGTGGTTGTTAACCCCAAGACAAAGAAGTTATCTCCTCAAAGCTAATAATCATTATGAAGATCTTTCAGCTGATCTTTCTCCATCTCTACTGTCTGTGACTTTCTAACTGTGCACACATCCTCCTAAACCAAATAGATGTTCCCAGACACTTCATTTTGGCATTCTAATGCCAAAGCCTCTGTGAAGAGCTTGCTATAGAGCTATCTCCAAATGGCTGTTCGGTAAGGCGCTACTCTCACTCCGTGCAGATAGAGAGAAATGCGTGGGGAAGAACCAGGACCTGGGACTTGACTTTACTGTTGATGACACTGAGCTGTTTTCTCCCACCGGATGCATACACCGAATTCTTGCCAGCTCAAGCGTCCTTTTAGCCACAGGATGAGACTGTAAGAATACTGACATCTGTGCAAAGAGATAATGACCCTCTTTGCTCAGTGAGACTCTCACTGTGGTACACAGCAACAGATTTTAGACAAAGCTCTTCCTGCTTTCAGTGAAGCAAATGAGACGGGGCGGGGGGGGGTCCTTTTCCAGGGAGGGAACCCAAACATAATAATTTGTGGGGAAATAGAGTGATGTACACAAAGAGCTTGTAGTTATGACAGCAGGAATTCAGTCAAAATTATAATATCATAGAATGGTTTAGGTATAGAAGGCACCTTAAAGATGATCTAGTTCCAACCCCCCTGCCATGGGCAGGAACACCTCCCGCTAGACCAGGTTGCTCAAGGTTCTGTTCAACCTATCCACAACTTCCTTGGGTAACCTATTCCAGTGTCTTTCAGTAGTAATATTATGTTCACTTTTAAAAGCCTCTGGAGCAATACTTGCCTGACACATCCAGACGTAAACTCCATATTGACTTTCAAAGCTGTGATCTGTGCAGGGTGGGATGGACCTCCTAATACAGCAGAGTCATTGCAGAGGAGCACAAAGGAACTGCAAAAGTTTCTGTTTCAAAGATGTAGATTTTTTGATACCATGACATTGATTTGTAAGAGTGTCTAAGACTTAGAATTCAACATATTTCTCTGAAATTCAGATGAAGTTCCCTCCAAATTTCGTATTGAGACTCATTGTAGCTTTAAGATCCACACTATACAAGACATTATTTATTCATAAAAAGGAAATGAATTCTGTGCTTGTATTTGATACGAAATGCATGTGCTACTTTACATTTGCACCACACTGAATAACATTCCATATATAGGCTGTAAAACATTGACTCAGGGAGGTTATGGGGAGAAAAGTCAGAAATACAATCCTGAATCTTTCTATGCCATGCTATAAAATCAACTATTTTTTGCCTGTATAAACAATTTCATCTTAGAATCAAACCCCAGGAATGTGGACCGGTGATGAAAATATATAATTCAATTTGAAGCTGAGTATTTGTTGATAAAAGTATTCCCAGGAATAATATTTAAAGAAGGATTACATTCTTCCATACTTTAGTTGCTTGCTTTCTTCTGGCAAAGTAAACAAAGGCACTTGCACATTTAACTTACTACATCAGAAACGATGATTGATGAGGTTTCTTAAGTATTTCTTTATACTTACACATATACACTCACACTCTTTAAAGTGGACATAAGGTTATATCTAATTTTGTTTCAGGTTTCTTAAACTCCAAGATTACTAACTTTCAGTGTGAAAAAAAAATCATAGGAGGTGTGGGGTCTTCATTAGACGTGTTAATTTGATGACAGTTCTACAGAACCCCAGTCAGCATTCAAAGCAAATCTATTTGTATATATGGCTTTATATGATAACAAGTTTGTGATTGGACTGTGTAATAAACTCTTTACACAGTGTCTTGCAAACATTTTCATTTTTTTGAACACTGTGTACTAGTGAACTCAGTGTTTCATCATTTTCATGACACTTTAAAACTATGGTCTGAAAAAGATTTAGTGAAGAAAAGCTTTTTTTTTTCCTTTTTCAGCCAATCAACATATGAAAAAACAAAGCTAGTATTTTTTTTTTTTCTGCAGAAATAGCTCATAAGCTGCATTTTGCTGGGTGGACAAAAATCATTGAACAATTTACAGTGAATTTCCTGCATTGCAATACTACAGACAGTCTAAGGAAAGCAGTGTGAGTAATGGTGCTGTGCAGTGCAGTGCTCTTTAATATTCTTCATTTTAAGCCCAGACTTTGTCTTATCAGACATGGATGCAAGCTTCAAAGTTTGCATTCGTTTTTTTTTTTTTTTGAGAATGTCATTTTGAAAGTTCAGAAGTCTTTATAACTAAGTTTCTTTTTTTGTTTGTTTGGGTTTTTTTTTGTTTTTGTTCCCCGCCCCCTCCACCAGACTGTTACATGGAAAGGCTCCTGCCGTGAGGTTTGGATCAAATGTGGGGTTTTGATTCAGTTCTGCTTTTGTTTCTAATGTACTCAAGTTCGCAGTGTTCATAGACTGCCATAAACCCCTGCTACTAAACATGCGTATTGTTAAAACTTGTAGAAGACTTGGCTGAAATTGAGCATTACCTAATGGAAGCCAGCAGAACCGTGGACTGGAACAAACACCTAGCTGCAATATATGACTACAGTGAACACCTGGCCTTATTGGAAATGGTAAAATAAAAGGCATTTTCATAGGAACCGTTCTTGAGAATTCCTTAAACACTTGATATCCTAGCTCAGGTAAGAACAGTTTCTCTGAAATACTTCTGGTGCTCCAGGGGGGGCTGTCTCAGACACTGCTCAGCTTTTGAATGAAGTTATGTTTCTGGCCACGTTGCTTGCGAAGCAACTGTACTTTTATAGATGAAAACAAGAGTCACTCTTTAATTATCAATAAAGTATGTCTACATTTTCCAGATGTTTTGTGTACTCTGTCAGCTGGCACTATAACTGGAGTCAGGAGCAGTTGTTTGCCACAGCTGCTCCTTTGCATAGCTGAAGAAGTGCCTTTTCTGATCACTTGCACACAAAGACTCAAACTCCTTGGCTCCAATGGACCACTTCATGAAAGCCCCATTTTGCAAGCAACTTCTTTTGGTTATTGCCTGTATCACCTTAATTCCACTACCCTCCTTTTGCATGTGAGGAAGTGAGGGTAAGGAGAGAGATAAATGACATAGCAAATGCTTTCGGGGAAGTTTGTGGCCCAGCTGGGGGTCCTCTCCCTCATGTGCTGCTGGTGTTTTTGGAAGCTGAGATGCATTTAATGATGGTAATGTCAGCTGGTGTATTCCTCAGGTAGACCATGACTAGTTTCTTTTGATTCCTTGTGAGAAGCTATGCTGTACACCATACCTGTGAGGACTGGCTTCCTTATTTGCACTGTGCTGCTAAGGCATTGCACAAACTACTCTTAATGCATCACACCGAGATGGGCTTTACATGTCAGATATGGGAGACTGGCTTAGGGAAGATTATACTGAGAAAAGTCAGAAGCAAAATCTCAACTTTTTTCCCTGCTATGCCATAAAATCAACTATATTTTGCCTGTATAAACAGTTTCATTTTAGAACCATGCCCCAGGAATGTGGACCAGTGATGAAAATACATAATTCAATTTGAAACTGAGTATTTGTTGATAAAAATATTCCTAGGAATAATATTTAAAGAAGGATTACATTCTTCTATACCTTGGTTGCTTTCTTCCTCTGGCATAATAAATTAAGACTTTGTGTACATTTCACCCCAAAGCACCTCAGCTGATACTTGTTGAAGCTCACTTGAGATTTTTGTACCTCCTTCTAAAATGGCTACCACATTATTTGCCTTTACTTAAAATAAATGCAAAGCTTTAAGATTTGCAGCCTCCTCTGTCATGCAGGATCCACAAGACTGTGGGGTTTGACAGGGTGGTAGGTCTAAAGTAATTCAGGAGACAGCTGTTGATGAATGTGAAGTCTATTTCGTCTGAACAGCAACACTTAGAAATAGCTTTGATTTCCTTTGTGGAAATAAGAAAAGAATCTCATCTATGCCATAAATACTTTCAAACCACTAAGATTCATGTGAACGACAGTTGGAGATGATTATGTCTGAACAGTGCATGGTTAAGGGGACTACTGACGGTTTCAGTAGCCTAAGCATTGTGCAGATCATTTGGTGGGAGGAATGGAAATGACTCTGAATTTGCCCCCACCTTAAGTCATTGATCCTCTAGGATAGTGGTGCATGTAGAAAAGGGACTCAGTGCATGTTCATGCTCCCATTGTCAGCCTCCACTCACTCCCGGCAGGAGAAAGATGCCTCAAAGCTGTGACAGCCATGGCAAAGCAGAGCAGCCCAGAGCTCCTCTAGTCTCCATAGAAGAGTTGGCTTGGAGCCCCAGCACCTCCAGTGTGGGGGGAGCCAGGCATGCATCCTCATGTTTCCTGAACTTCCCAAGGCATCTTGGCAGAGGCTGTAAAGCTGGACAGACATACTCAGCAAAATCCCTCCACGGAGTAACCTTGTACACAATTATCAATCTATCAAAGGCTTATGGAACATTCATTCTGACCTGTGAGTCTCTTCTGCCTCCTTATTGTGATGACTGAGAAAAATAACTCTAAGAACTTGTTATACTCACTTTTAGTAAAAGGCACATTTTTACAGCACTGCTAGAATGTTAGACTGTGATTCTTCTGATATGTGGAGCTTCCTGGCATGGAGTCTTTTTACTGAAAAATTTACTCATCCCAAAGCTTAAGTGAACCTCTGAGATTTTGAAGTTGTAACCATAGTAAATATAACTTAAAGAGTGGAAAAAAATGTTTTGTCAGTGTTGTTTCAGCTCTAAATGGTGTGATGTCTATTTCTCTGAGATACATTGTTCTCTTTGGTCTCAAAACAGACTTTGTAATATCAAAGAATTCCAGTGGAGTATTTCAGTTATAAAAGAAAATTAAGTTTGATACATGATTACTCAAAGGGTTTTTGAAAATATCATGGCAGAATGACCTTCAAAGAAAGTGTCAGTCTCAATAAACACTCAGCACAGCTGTGATATCAACCTCCTTTCCTGGGTTTCCCAAGGTACTGCAAAAGCTTTCAGGAGTGGGAGGAATTTGCTTTTCAGCCCAGCTTGAATTATTTCTATATTAGGTTTTATTGGATCTATATGTGGCTATTTTATGGCTCTTTAATGTTTATGATGTATTTATTATCATTCCTACATTTTCCTTGCAGCCTACTGAATAGAGACTATCTAAAGATTGTGAAGCTATTTGTTATTGTACCTTTAATTTACAGCTGCTTCATATTTTTTATGTGAAGAGCTTGGCACTGTGACTGACATTAATTACATCTCACTATGTCCATCTGAATTCATAGTCCTGTATAAAATGCATTTTAAGTAAGGGTAAACTGAGTCCAGAAGCAATCTGGGCAACAAAGAAAGTTTACAACAGAGCCTAGGAAGGAAGCTGCAGATAGGAGACCCCTGTTGCCAATGCCAACCCGTAAATTATGTCACTAAACAGATCAAAAGTTTTACTCTGTTGCTCAAACATTTGACACTTAAAATTAGAGGAGTAATAGTAAACCTCAGCCTATTTCCTGGTGAGAAGTGTTAGCTGGCAGCAGAGGGAGAAGTTTGGTTTGGCCCAGAAGCAGGGTCAGGCCCAGCCTAAGTAACAGGGCAGTGTTGAGGTCATATGGAGGAGTATGTGTATTGTTCCCAGCAGCTCTAGTTTTCTCTCAGCTGCCCTGTATATCTCAGCACAGGCTTGGCATAAAGGGTTGCTAATTTGAAGATGTCAATGCCATGACTTCTGCCCTGGACATTCTCCCTGGCCAGAGTCCTCCAAGTGCTTGTCTCTTGCCATCTTCCTTCATGTTCACCAACTCTGACCTCTTCTGAGAGACCTATTGCACTCTAATTTCAGTTCAAACCTTTTTGTTGCTTAATGAGATATCAACAACAATTCACCCATTTCCTTCTGTCTGACTAATTTTCCATCTCCTTTTAATAGAAATAACTCATACTAAGATCATGGGAACACAGGAAAATACAGATGGAAAGAGATTTCAGGAGGTCATCTAGTTAAACCTTTGGTTACCATCTTCTCAAGTATCTTGTGTTCAATTAATGATGGTAAACCATGACTTATTTTGCAGGTGCTAAAATAAGAAAGTGCTAAAGAGCACTGAGGAAGCAAAGGTGACTTAACATTATCCTCAGCTTGCTTCCACACCACACTGGTTTTCTTTCCTGTCCCAGATTTTTCTGGGGTGATGTTCTCCTCCATTACATTGCTGCTTTTATTCCTGCAGTGATTATGCTACACAAATGAGTGATTGGCTGCTGCTTCTGTAGGTCACAAAATCACATACCTGTTTCTTGGATGTAATTTTTGTATCTGAGGGAGAATTTGCCTTCTTGTTGATAAAGCAAACTGGAATGATTTATGGCTCAAGATAATATATAAAGGATATTACAATTTTATGTTGATTATAATATTTCTTTGTGAAACTTAAAACTGTATTTGAACCACCTTCTTTCTACCCTTTCTCCTCTCTTCCAACCTCTCCCAAATCATACTAACACACAGGTCCTAAGTTAAGCTGTGTTTCAAGTTCAGACTCCTCCAGTTTGCTGGTTTTCAGCCTGTCAGTAATCTGTAGGCTAAGGCACTGTAAACAAAGCTGTTCTTAGAAATATAACAGCTTGATAAAAGCATATAGTTTCAAAACCACTCAACAAAATATTCATCAGAAGGGATCTCAGGCTATTACTCCCCACATGTAGTCCATATATCACTTTAACTACAGTGCATTTACCCTCTGTTTATCATCCCTTCGGAAGCCATGTGGAATACTCATCTTCTCTAATCCTTGTCTATAGTATTTCCAAAGTACTTTACAAGCTTGGAGTAATGGACTTTAATGCCTTGCAGCAGCTGAGCTGGTACATATATGATACCTTAAATGTAACAATCAAAGGAACATGCAAGATTTTGGTATTTCCGCTGACTTGCAGATGTGCAGTATCCAGGTCCAAAAACTGTAACGTCAAGTTTAGACTAAAAGTGTTTAAAACAGAATAACATCTCACTGCTCTGTGTCAACACCGCTATAATGTGAGAGGGTATTCTCTGATAGAGAGAACACCAGTATTAAATATCAGTTATCTGAACCCTACAGTAATTTCTTTTTTGTATGTGTGTCCATGAATAACCTTGCTCAAGATTTATGTAACAGAGTGTATTGTTTTATTAATCCAGAGCATGTGGTATTCTCCAGGTGCTAAGCTTTGATCTCTTTGCCCTTCTATGTATTAAGTTTTCTGGTTCTCATTGACACTGATGCTCTTGATTTAAGGTAATCCTCTTATTGTTGGGGACAGGAAAAAATGCAAGTGAACTCTGCAGTGAACCTGGAATCTTTTTCCTTTGCTTTGTCTCAGTTCTGATTGAATCTCCACTAAATTCAGTTCAGCAAAATCCAGCCACTGCTTTCAGGAGTAAAAGTATATCTTTCTGCTACATTTTATGGCATGCAGTGTTGTTTATGGCACATTATATTACAGGTGGAAATGCTAGCATTCACTAACTAGTGGAGCTGTGGGTTTATATTGAAAAAAATGAGTGTTGTAAAAAACTCCGAAAACCTAAGAAACCAGTTTTCCATGTCCCTTGGCTGATAACAAAGGGTAAGAGTAAGAGAGTGAGTATGGGTGAAGTGGAAGGCATAGAGCAGAGGAACGGAGAATGGGACAGTGAACAAACCTCCTGGAGTAAAGACCTTTCCAAATGGTCATCTGTCATGTAAACTGCAGATTAAAGAACAGACTGAAGATGCAAATCAGTTGACTTCTGAGGTACTGCCTGATGAGCAGCTGCTTCACCTTATGGTTTCCGTTAGGGAGACAGTGTCAGCTGTATCTCCCACCTCTGCTCCAGCATTTTTCTCAACTACCTTGATAATATATTTCACTGGCGTGTGCTGACTTGTGGTAGCTTGATTTTGGGAATGGGACCTGTTGAGCTGGGGTTGGTGGGATGGGCTAGCACAGATCAGACGTAGAGCCAGCTTCTCACTCCTGCTCGGCCAGCAGTATGCCTGATGAGATGCCAGGGACATCTGCAGCACTCTCCAAACACGGGCACATTTTCAGGGCCAGCAGAGCTGAATACTCTGTGCTCTGAAATCAGGGATTGGAAAGTGGGTAGGGATAGCCACTAAAACATCTGTATCATTTGAGCTGTCACTGGCAATGAGACATTGAGTCCGCACAGAACTGCGGGACAGCAGAGTTCAAATGGATCATCTAGTCCATTTCCATGCCCCAGTCTAGCATAAGTTATGCCAGTGTCTCATTTTAGCAGACAGGCGTCTAGTCTTTCCTTTGTGAGTTTTCCTATGGGAAAGAATGTGTTCGCACCAGGCAAGACCTCCCAGAATTTCTCTGCCATTGCCATTAAAAAGGTTCTTCTAACATTTAACCTCATTCTTTCTTGTTGATAATTAAGTTCATTTACTTCTTTTCTCATCTTCAGCAGACACAAGAAAAAGCTTATTTCCTTCCTGTTTGCTAGCATCCTCAATGTAGTTAGAAACTGTTACCACTGTCCCTCCCTGGGTTTCCCTTCTCCAATCTAAACATTAAAGTACTTTAGTCTTTCCTTGAAGATCATTTTTTCCTGGTTATTCTCCTGACTCCTTGAAAAAAGGCCAAACTTTTCCTGGCTTACCAAAGCCAAATGGAATAGAAGAACTAATGTGTCCAGTAGATTACATTCTTTCTTAGCCATTATGCTCTTACTTAGACGTTTTGGTAGGACAATCAGATTATTTTTGCAGCACCTAGCTGTTTTGCCAATTACATGGCCTAGCAAAAATGACACAGCCATCAGCAGAAAGCATACAGAGAAACTCATGCAGGTTTTATTATCTATTTCTACGGACACCAAAAACTATATAGTATGGCCAACAACAGGGGGAACAAAGGAAGCAATAAACCCACTCAATGTGGGTGATGCGACAGAAGAAAAGGTAAACTGAGCCAAAAATCGGACAACATAAGGAGATATCAACCATGCCCTAT